>CAUYUJ010014434.1:322142-341390 GCA_963575745.1 Prorocentrum cordatum | reverse complement strand
GGAAGCATTCGCCCTGCAATGGAACCGCCTCTGCGTCGGCGTAGCGAAACACCGCGGAGCCGTTGAAACGGCCGCGAGCGTCGAAGAACCACTTGACGTGGCTGACCCGATGGCGCGCGCGTGCGCAACAGAAGGGCCCCGCCTCTGCAATCTTTTTGCAGCGCGCGCAGAAACTGGAAAAAAACAAAAAAAACACTCTGCTTAGTCGCCCTGCCCGACCCGGCCAGCGCGCCCAAAGTCGCGGCGCGCCTCCGCTTCCGTCAGCTCCCACGGCAAGTTGGCGACGTAGACCCGCGTCGCCGTGCCGGGCGAGCGGGGCCGCTGCCGACCCTCAGAACGCTCGAGGGAGCGCCGCCGATCCTCTCACACAACGCAGAGGGGGGGGGGGGGAGAAAAAACACGGACCTCAGAGCGGAGAGAGCGGGAAGAAGAAGGGCGGACGCGCCCCGACAACAGTAACGAAGTACTCCGTACGACTGAACAGCAACACCAACAATGCAAAAAACAATGCGACCACAGAACACCAACGCAGTCCAGAAGCGCGCGCTGCGGAGGCGTCGTCGGCGCCCGGCCCCCGCCGTCGGCGAGCGCGATCGTTCCACCGCGCGAGCGGCTCGCCACGACCGCGGGCGAAACGCAGTCCGCCTCCGGCGGACCACCGTTCTGCAAGAGCCTGGGCGGAAGCCGCAAGCAACCGCGCACCGCATTGACACGCACGCACACACGCACACACGCACACACACACACACCACCACACACACACACACACACTTCTCATCGCCCACTAACTATACCTATGTTGGCACCCCGGCGCCTGAAGATGGCCGGGCTGACCCAGGGGCCGTTCAGGTTCTGCGAGTCCGCCGCGTTGCCGCCCACCTTGCCCAGGCGCAACACTGAAACGAGGAGCAAAAGGAATCCCGCCCCGCAAGATTTCTCTGCCGAGCGCCTTAACCCAGCCGTCCAGGTTGACGGCGACCACCCGGCGCTCGTACTGCACCTCCGGACTGCCAGTCGCCTGGACCAACGCGGCCTTGCCGAGGAGCGCTGCCGCAGCCGGGGCGCTCGCCTCAGCGGCGCCCACCTGAGCGCGCGCAGAACGAGCGCGTGCACCCGGAAAACAAGCAACACGAAATCCACAAACAACAAACGTAAGACAACACCCCACCGCGGCAACACAGCATCCGCTGCAACCGCACCCACGGGCAGGGACCCGAAACAAAGACCCCCAAAAACGGTCGCAACGCAGCGCCACGCAGTGGGAGGGGAGGGATGGAGGGGAGGGAGGGGGGTGAGAGGATGGAGGGGAGGGAGGGGACAGAGAGAAAGGGGGGGATGGAGGGGAGAGGGCGGAGGGGGCGGAAGGGGCGGAAGGGGCGGAGTGAGGGGGGGAGGGGATGGAGGGGAGGGGGGCGAGGGAAGGGAAAGAGGAGAGGATATGGAGGCGGCGGAGGGCGCGGAGGGTAGGAAGAGGAGCGAGGGGAGGGCGTCGCAAAGGGAGAAGTAGAGTAGAATAATATTTTGGTGTTCCTCCAGGATTGTACATTGCGGGTCCCTGACTTGCACATGACGCGAATATAACATAATAGTCTGTTCAGCCCCGACCCCATACTTATTGGAACCAAACCGGATATTCCAAAACATCAAAAACATGAGGTGGCCCCAAGGGGGCCTGGCCCCGCGACCCGCGGGGGCGCCCAGAGGGTTATAATATCTATAAACAGCCGTTACAAGACGTCTCAATTACGCAAAATCCCGCGGTCGAACTTCCTCTTTTACGACGTGGCCCAAGTTTCGAGCCCTGCGTGCGCAGCGCGCGACGCAGGTGGCGAATCCGTCACGCACGCTGCGCCATGGGGCGCTTCGAACCAATCCAGCGACAATGAAAAAAGAGAACGCGGTGGGACGAACGGTTTCACGATGGGGAAACCGTAGCCAAAGAATGCGCTGGAGGCGACGCCAGCGCCGCGCGGCAATCATTCAGACAAGGCGAGCAGGCGCCAGCGTGGGCCGCAGTGAACGTTGTCGACGTCGTCGCGTCCTCCTCTCCTCAGGTCACTAAGCACCGGGAACGTCCTTCAAGACTTGCCAGTCTCGGGCCTGGGAGTTTTTTGTTTTGCTTACCTGGAAATCGCAGAGAGAGCTGGGACAGAGCTGGCCGCCGAGGGCAAGCGTGCGGGCCCCGCTCTTCGTCCTCTGTCTGTTTTTCCTGCTCCTCCTCCTCCTCCTCCTACTCCTCCTCTCCATTGCCCTCCCTCCTTCTCCCCCATCACCCTCCCCGTCCTTCCTCCCCAGCCTCCTCCTTCTCCCCCTCCCCCTCCCTCCTCAAGACCTAGAGCTCTCAGGGCGGAGCCCGGTGACCCAGCCCCAAGAATCCGAAAGATCACCCCGAGCCATGCCAAGATTTCGATATAACCGCAGGACTGCCGAAGAGGTGCCTAGAGCCCTGGAGCGACCCTTGGCCCAAGACCCCAGGGCGACCGACAAGACGGCCCCACGAGACGCTCAACAGAGGGAGCGCGACCTGACTAGTCGAGCATCACAGTCCGAGAATTCCCCTGAAGGCCCCGAGAACCCCCCCCCCCCCGCCCCCGCTAACGAAAACAGAAACCCCCAACTGCCTCCAACCCCCGAGGCCCCGACGAGGCCCACAGGAGCCCCGAGAGGTTGCCAATCCTGGTGGCCGGGTGGGCCGAAGGCCACGTCACAATGGCGATGGGCACGCCGTGCCCTCATCATTCGAGAAGGTACAACTGGCGCGACAAAACTCAAAATTAGCACTGTCACGATCGCAACCCAACTAGCATCGGTCAGCTCTTTATGACTTTTGACTCAACCCCAAGCCTTGTCCTTTTGTCAACAATGATCCTTGCTGCACTGGGCGGCGGCGCCGTCCCCCCCCCCCGCCCCCGCTGACCGAAGCGCGGGGCCCGCTGTTCTGGCCGCCGCGCCCCGCCAGGGGTGGGGGGCTGAAAGGCGGGCAAGGGAGACCGCGATCGATCGCGAGCCTCCGCGTCCCTAGAAAACGAATCCAGCTGCATTACGACTGGAGGCACCAACTACCCGCGACAGAGATAGATGGAAGAGAGAGAGGGAGTGCGTGTGCGTGTGCGTTGTCGCCGTCATCGTCGTCGTCGTCGCCTTCGTCGTCGCCGTCGTCGTCTCTGCCGTCGCCGTCGCCGTAGCCGTCGTCGTCGCTGTCGTCGTCGCCGCCGTCGTCGTCGTCGTCGCCGTCGCCGTCGCCGCGGTCGTCGTCGTCGCCGCCGCCGCCGCCGCCGCCGCCGTCGTCGTCGTCGCCGCCGCCGCCGTCGCCGTCGCCGCCGTGTCCGTGCGGAGGAGTGCCGACGAATGGGGAGGAGCCAGGAGCATGGAAGAGTGGGGGGGGCGCCGAGGAGCACCGCGGAATGGGGGGGCGCCTTCAACCCCCCCCCGAAGACGCCCCCAATAGGGCTCCATGCCCCAGGTCAGGCCCAGGACAGCGCGAACCAGATGGACCTTTGCAGACTTAGGGCTGACGCAGACTCACTCACACTCAGACTCACTCGCACTCGGACTCGCTCGGGCACACTTAGGCTCAGACTCACCCGCGCTCACTCACACTCACGATGCCTCGCTCCCCCCCCGCCCCCCTCGCGACCCGCCCGCGACCCGTCGGCCCGATGGCATCAAAGGAACGGCACTTCCCAGGCCCCATCGACCTCTCCGGGTTCCCCCGGGGCCCTCGAGGCTTTCAAGACGGCCCCGGGAATGTTGCGCGAGGGCCGCAGACCGAGATACGGCCGCATCTGACATCTCGCTCGATGGCCCTCTTGGGGCAACGGGCCTCTCCAAAGGCACTGGGAATAATGCAGATGGGGCCCCAAGAGGCCCCCGAGAGCGCCCCGGCAGGCTTTCCGAGCGGCCCCAAGAGGGCCACAGGGCGAGATGCGGCCGCGTCTCGATGCGTGGCCCTCTTGGGCCCCTTCCGAAGACCCCGGGGGGAATCCAAACGGTGCCCCAAGCGGCCCCAAGAGGGCTTCAAGAGGTTTTCAAGAGGGCCCCAGAGGGGCCCCAGGACGGCCACACAGCGAGATGCGGCCGCATCTCGCTTCGTGGCCGATCCAAATGGGGCCCCGAGGTGCCCCCAAGAGAGCCCCCAAAGCGCCCAAGAGGGCCCAGGGAAGGGTCCACGAGGGCCCCAAGGGGCCGCCAAGAGGCCGCCAAGAGGGCTCCAAGAGGGCCCCAAGGGGGCCACAAAGCGAGATGCGGCCGCATCTCGCTTCGGGGCCCTCCTAGGCCCCTGCCTTGCCCAAGAAACCCCCTGGGTCTGGGAACTCCGAAATTCCCCCCCCCCCCCCTAAGGAGAGACGGAGAGGCGGGGGAGGAGGAGGGGGAGGGGAAGAGGGAGGAGGAGGAGGAGGAGGGAAGCGAAGGAGGAGGAGGAGGAGGAGGCGGAGGGGGCGGCGGGAGGAGGTAGGAGGAGGAGGAGGAGGAGGGGGAGCAGGAGGAGGGAGAGGGAGGGATGAGGAGGATGTCAGGAGGAGGAGGAGGAGGAGGGGGAGGCGGAGGGGGAGGAGGAGAAGGACAAGGGGTGAGAGGAGGAGGCGGAGGAGGAGAAGGAGCGAGATGGGATGGGGGAGGATCGGGGGGAGGAGAACGAGAGATATTACATTTAGTAGAGAGAGAGAGAGAGCGAGAGAGAGAAAAAAAAAGAGGGAGAGACAGAGAAGAGATGATGAGAGAGAGAGAGGAAAAAAAAAGAGCAACAAAACAATAAGATAGGAGCTAGGGTGATAAAGAAGAGGGGCTGGGCAAAAGAGACCGGCGAAAGAAGAGGCGAGAGATACAGAATGAGAGGAGAGAGAGAGAGCGAAGAGAGGTGAGAGAGAGAGAGTGAGAGAGAGAGAGAGGGAGAGGAAAAAAACAAAAAAAAAAAAAAAAACAACAAAAAAAAAAAAAAAAAAAAAAAAAAAAAAAAAAAAAAAAAAAAAAAAAAACAAAAAAAAAAAAAAAAAAAAAAAAAAAAAAAACGTTAAGATAGAGATCGGGTGTTTATGAAGAGGGGCTGGGCAAAAAGAGAACGCGAAGAAGAGGCGAGAGATATAGAATGAGAGAGAGAGAGGGCGCGCAATAACAACGAAAAAAAAGACGGACGACACGAGGTGGACGAGAGGACGAGTCGGCATGATCAGGACGAGGAGGAGGGGGAAGTTGCGGAGGGGGGAGGAGTGGGCGCCAGGGCGCCCAGTACATCCAGGTGTCGCGGAGGACGCGCTGGCTGCGAACCCGCCTGGGCGTCGCGGGTCCGCCGGGCCCGTCGGCCCGCCTACTCGGGCGCCGTCGGCTCGCTCTTGGCCATGCGCGCCAAGGCGTTACCAACGAAATCGGGCAACACGATCGCCCCGACCTGGAATGGGAAAAGCTCGGGCGGGCGGAGCGAGGGCGGCGGCGGTCCAGGCCGGGCTCCATCATTGGATCGAACCTCGACGATCGAGGCCGGGGGGGGGGGGTGCGCTGGCCTTCGGACCGGGGGAGCGCTGGCCTTCGGGCCCAAGGGGCCCTCCTCGTCGCCGCGGCCGGGCACGGCCCGCAAACAAAAATCTGGCACATTTGGCCCTTTTTCCGACTCCATCGGCCTCCCACTCACTCCCCTCCTCCCCCCTCACTCTTCCGTCTACTTCACTCTCCTTTCCTTGCCTCCCCCCTCGTTCGCAATCCTCCTCCTCGGGCCCCTGAAGACTCGAGACCTTCTTCGCCGCCTTGCTCGAGTCGTCGTGGCACGCGAAGCTCTTCTCAGCGAGCTTCTTCCTGACCAACTCCGCATGCTGTGCCATGTCGCATGGCTCCTTCGGCGCGAAGCCGCTAATGGCCTCCACGGCCCAGGCAACGCCGACCGCCAGCTTGGCCTTGCGCCTCGCCTGGGCCAGCGACGCCTTCACCGACGGCTTCACCTGCATCCCGTTGTCATCCATGGACTTGATCTGGTCGATCGCCTCTGTGACCTTCGCCAACATCTTGGTGTCCGAGAGCTTCTTCACGGCAGCCTTCAGCGCCTTCTGAAGGCCCTTGTCGACAAGCAACCTCCGGTCCTCGACAATCGCGGCGTCCTCGGCCTGTTCGGTCAAGTTCTTCAGCTGCCTGGTGGCGTTGGCACGGGACGAGTTGAATGATACACTTGCGTTGCAATCGATTGCGACCCATTTGATTGCAAGCGATTCGATTGCAATCCATTGGATTGCAATCGATTGGATTGCAATCGGTTGAATTGCAATCGATTCAATCGATTGGATTGCAGGGGGGGGACAGGACGGAAGGGAGGGAGGGGAGGGGAGGGAGGAGATGGCCGAAGGTTGGGGAGGGAGGGGGAGGAGCGGAGGGAGGGGGGGAGGGGGATTGCAGTGGACTGGGGTGAAATCGATTGCGCGATTCGATTTGGGACTTATTTTCGCTCAATGTGGATCGTTTGAACGTCGGATGTCTTCGCGATCGTGGATTGTTGATTTGTGGATCGTCGGCGCGAAAGGAGGGGCGGCTCCGGGGGTGGGCGGCCACAAGGGGGGAAGCGGGGGGGGGCTTCCAAGCCCCCCCCCCTTGGCACAAAGGGGGGGGGCGGGGGGGGGATTCAGCAGGGCGGCTTCCAAGGGTGGGGGGGGATGATAGCTTAAGGATCCCCCTCCCTTTTGGAAAAGGGGGTATGGGGGTCTTTTTCGGGGCGGCAAAAGGGGGGTGGTGGGTAGCTTCCAAGCACCCCCCCCCCCTTGCACGAAAGGGAAGGGGGGGAGGGGGGGAGTAGCTTCCAGCAGGGCAGCGCCAAGGGAGGGGGTGGGGTAGCTGAAGCACCCCCCCTTTATAAAAAAAGTGGGGGAGGGAGGGTTAGCTTCCGGGGAAGGCCCAAGGGGGGAGGGGGGGTAGCTGTAACCCCCCCCCCCCCTTGCAAAAAAAAGGGGGGGAGGGGGGGGGTGCTTCCAACAAGGGCGGCTCAAGGGAGGGGGGGGTCGCTAAGCATTGCCCTTCCCCTTTGTGGGCCTGTGGGCGCACTTCTCGCCCACTTACTACTACTTCGATACTAGACTATCGTACTACTACGTTCTATTCTTAGAACTCTATACTGTCCACCAATACTACGACACTGTCTACGACTACTACTACTACTACTACTATATACTACTACTATATACTACTACTACTACTACTACTACTACTACTACTACTACTACTACTACTACTACTACTACTACTACTACTACTACTACTACTACTACGACTACGACTTCGACCACGACCACGACTACGACTACGACTACGATTACGACCTACGACTACGACTACGACGACGACTACTACTACTGATACTGACTACTACTACTTGCGATACTACTGCTACTCGACGACGAGGACCGACGACCGACGACGACGCCGGCGACGACGACGACGTCGACGACTTCGACTGCGACTAATAGGACTACGGACCTCGACTACGACTAACGACTACGATGCGACTACTACACTACCCATACCACTACCACTACACTACCATACCACAACCACTACCCTCACTTACCACTACACTACTACTACCACTATACTTATCACTACTTTCTACTGTACTGCTACTACATACTATACTATACATACTACACTATAGTATACTATTACTATTCTATACTGCTACTACTACAAATACTACTACTACCACTACTACTACTGCTACTACTACTACTACTACTACTACTACTACTACTGCTACTATTACTACTACGACTACTACTACTACTACTACTACTACTACTACTACTACTACTACTACTACTACTACTACTACTACTACTACTACTACTACTACTACTACTACTACTACTACTAGGACTACGGGCCACACAACAAAACATCGGGCCGCTTCCAATCCTCGTCCAGCTCGGAGGCGGCCAGGTGGTCCGAACTTGATGGACTTCGAGACTAGCGGTCGAGAGATGGGGAATGAAGACAAATCGCTTCAAAATCGGTCCTTGGACCCCTCCCAGGGTCCATCTGTCAGGTTTTGAACCCGGATCCATCTTTGAAAGTCCCCTGGCCTGCACACGGCCCAGTGGAGGCCGAAAGATGACGAAAACCTAGTCGAACCCAAACCTCAGACCTCAACACCCCCCATCCTGCAGGCCAGAGCCAGTGCTAGGCCACCTCAGACCCACAGCTGGCTCTAACGCAACGGAAAACTACAAACAATGACGCACTAAAAAACGCGCGACCAACAGCCAGATCACGGCCCTGGCAGAGATACAGCCGGACCTAGGACAGAGGAACGCCCTTCAAGAACATGAGACCCTCGGCTGGCCCAAACTGAAGAGCATTCGAGGGTGACCCCCCGGATGCACAAGAACACCTGATAAACACGAGGCACATGAAGGGTACCCTCCCCGAGCCGACCTAACGAAGAACATGAGGGTACCGTCCCCGAGCCGACCTCGATCTCATACCTCAGGCCGACCGTACCCATCCCCCCTACAGTGGGGACCTGGCCGCAAGAAACCTCCGCACGAAGCCCAGTCCTGAGAAATCTTCCAAGGTATTCTGGGCCGAGAATTTTTTGCCCGGGGCGTGATATAGAAAGGCGCGAGGTGCGACTGGGAGAGAAGCCCAAGGTACCCAGGGGGCAGTGGTTTCTTAACGCCCGGGGCAATCACCGCGTATCGCTGGCAACGAAAAGAACTAGGGTTAGGTCGGGCCTGTCCCCCTAAAGGTGGACTTTTGGAGGAAAAATGCAAATACTGACAAAGTACTCCAACTTTTTTTTTTTTTTTTAATTTGGTAAAAAAATCGTCCACATGCTCATTTTTCCTATTTTTGAAATTCCCTCCTGTAGAGGGGCAGGCCCGACTCGAAACTAGGGCACCCTGACGAAAACCCTACGGTTTCTTGGTGCGCGTCCCCACTGTAGTCATCACCCCCGTGCTGGACGCCCCCGCCTGGCGTTGGCAGAACTGGGTTTAGTGGAACCTGGTTTGGTGATCTGTACCGGGAGGCGCCCCCCCGCCCCATCTCCACTAACCGGAACTGCCGTCACCCGAAAAGACACCAGCTGCGGCAGACCAGGTTTAGTGGTTCTGCCCAATTCAAAGGCTCCGGGGCCCTACCACTAACCGGGTCCCCTTACCTGGGGTCCTCCTACAGAGGGATTCTCGACGAAAAATCGTCCCCAGGACCATTTTTGGATTCTTTTTCTACCATTTTGGGGGTATCTGGTACTTTTCGTCGACAATCCCCCTGTAGGGGGACACGCCCGATTTAACCCTACGGTTTTCGGCGCGCGTCCCCACTGTAGTCATCACCCCCGTCCTGGACGCCCCCGACGCAGAGCGCAGAAGAGCACGAGCGCGGGGCGCGCGCCTGCCGGCGGCGCGCCGGGGACGAATTCCTCTCGGCGCACGCGGCGTGGGCCGCGGCGCGGCTGCCACGTGGGCGCGCGCGCGTCTTCGTCGTCGTCGTCGTCGTCGGCGGCGTCGGCGGCGCCAGCGTCGTCGTGGTCGTCGGCGCCGCTGGCAACGTCGCCATCTTCGTCGTCGTCGTCGTCGTCGTCGTCGCCGTCGTCCTCGTCGTCGTCGTCGCCAGCGACACAGGCGTCGCCGTCGTCGTCGGGACCGCCAGCAACATCGTCGTCGCAGTCGTCGTCGTCGTCGTCGTCTCCGTCGTCGGCGTCGTTGTCGTTGTCGTCGTCGTCGTCTTCATCGTCGTCGTCTTCGTCGGCGTCGTTGTCGTCGTCGGCGCCGCCCGCGGCCTCGTCGGCGCCGTCGTTTGTCCTCGTCGCCAGCGGCCAGCGTCGTCGTCGTCAGCATCGC
The DNA here is from genome assembly GCA_963575745.1 of Prorocentrum cordatum. Lineage (NCBI taxonomy): Eukaryota > Dinophyceae > Prorocentrales > Prorocentraceae > Prorocentrum > Prorocentrum cordatum. Next base: position 331,578 of record CAUYUJ010014434.1, on the reverse strand, counting down.
TGGCGTCACTGGCGTCGTCGTCGCCGGCGCCGCCGGCGTCGCCGGCGGCCTCGTCGGCGTCATCGGCGCCGACGGCCACGTCGCCGTCGCCGTCGTCGTCAACGTCGTCGTTGTCGTCGTCCAGGTCGTCCTCGTCTTCGCCACCGTCACCGGGGCCGTCGTCGTCGGGACCGTCAGCAATATCGTCGTCGTCGTCGTCGTCGGTGTCGCAGTCGTCGTCGCCGTCGTTGTCGGCGTCGTTGACGCCGTTGTCGTCGTCTTCATCGTCGTCGTCTTCATCGGCGGCGCCGTCGTCGGCGTCGCCGGCGTCCTCGTCGGCTTCGTCATCATCGTTTGTTGTCGTCGCCGGCGCCGCTGGCGTCTCTGGCGTCGTCGTCGGCGTCATCTAGTCGCCGTCGCCGTCGTCGTCGCTAGAGTCACCGGCGTCGTCGTCGCCGGCGCAGCATGCCAGCAACGTCGTCGTCGTCGTCGTCATCGTCGTCATCGTCGTCGTCGTCGTGGTCGACGTCGTCGTCGTCGACCTTCTCGTCGTCGTCGCTGGCACCTCCGGCGTCACCGGCGGCGCCGTCTTCGTCGTCGCCGTCGGCGCAGCCGGCAACGTCGCCGTCGTCGTCGTCGTCGTCGCTGGCGTCGTCGCCGTCGGCGCAGCCGGCAACGTCGCCGTCGTCGTCGTCGTCGTCGCTGGCGTCGTCGGCGTCACTTGAGTCGTCGTCGCACTCGTCGTCGTCGTCGTCGTTGTCATCTTCGTAGGCGTCGTTGCCGTCACCGGCGTCCCCCGCGTCTTCGTCTTCGTTGTCGTCGTCGTTTATTGTCGTCGCCAACGTCGTCATCGTCGTCGCTGGCGTCACCAGCGTCGTCGTTGTTGCCGGCGTCGGCGGCGCCAACGTCCTCGTCGTCGTTAATTCGCGCCGCTGGCAATGTCGCCGTCGTCGTCGTCGTCGTCGTCGTTCGTCAACGTCGTCGTCGTCGTCGTCGTCGTCGGCGCAGCCGGCAACGTCGCCGTCGTCGTCGTCGTCGTCGCCAGCGTCACCGGCGGCGTCGTCGTCGGCGCCACCAACGTCGTCGTCGTAGTCATCGTTGTCGCAAGCGTCGTCGTCGTCTTCGTCGTCGTCGTCGTGGTCGTCGTCGGCGTCGTCGTCGGCGTCACGGGCGTCTTCGTCGGCGTCGACCTCGTCGTGGTCCTCGTCATTGGTCGTCGTCGCCAGCGTCGTGTTCGTCGTCATCGTCGCTGGCCTCGCCGGCGTCGACGTCGTTGTCGTCGGCGCAGCTGGCAACGTCGCCGTCGTCGTCGTCGTCGTCAACGGCGTCACCGGCGTCGTCGTCGTCGTGTTCGGCGCCACCAGCAACGCCGTCGCCGTCGTCGTCGTCGTCGTCGTCGTCGCAATCGTCGTCGTCGATCACGTCGTCGTCATCGTCGTCGTCTTAATCTTCTTCGTCGTCGTCGGCGTCGTCGTCGTCGGCGCAGCCAGCAACGTCGCCGTCGTCGTCGCACTCGTCGTCGTCGTCGCCGGCGTCACCAGCGTCGTCGTCGTCGTCGGCGCCAGCAGCGAAGTCGCCTTCGTCGTCGCAGTCGTCGCAGTCGTCGTCGTCGTCGTCGGCGTCGTCGTCTCCGTCGTCGTCGGCGTCGTCGGCGTCGTCGGCGTCGTTGTCGTCGTCGGCGTCGACCTCGTCGTCGTCGTTTGCCGCCCTCGCCAGCGTCGTGTTCGTCGTCGTCGCCGGTGTCACCGGCGTCGTCGTCTTCGTCCGCGCAGCCGGCAACGTCGCCGTCTTCGTCGGCGTCGACGGCGTCACCGGCGTCGTCATCGTCGGCGGCGTCGTCGTCGTCATCGTCATCGCCAGCGTCACCAGCGTCGTCGTCGTCGCCGGTGCCACCAGCAACGTCTGCGTCGTCGTCGTCGCAGTCGTCGCAGTCGTCGTCGTCGTCGTCGTCGTCGTCGTCGTCGTCGGCGTCGGCGTCGTCGTCGTCGTCATCGGCGTCGTCGTCGTCTTCGTCGTCGGCGTCGTTATCGTTGTCGGCGTCCCCGGCGTCTTCGTCGGCGTCGACCTCATCGTCTTCTTCGTCGTCATGGTCGTCGTCGCCAGCGTCGGCTTCGTCGTCGTCGTCACCAGCGACACAGGCGTCGTCGGCGTCGTCGCCGCTGCCGCCAGCAACGTCGTCGTCGCCGTCGTCGCCGTCGCGGGCAACGTCGACGTCGCGGGCTCCGCCGCGGCCAACGTCGTCGCCGTCATCGTCGTCGTCGTCGTCGGGGCCGCGGCGAAGGCTCCGTCGCCCCCGCGGACATGGAGAAGGACGCCATCGCGTGGCCGCCTCGCCGGGGGGACATGGGAGAGGAGCGGGCGGGGCAGCCCAGAGGTGCGCGCGCGCGCCCCCTCTGAGATATACGTGTGTATATCTATATATATATATATATATTATATGTATATATATATGCGTATGTCTTTATATCTTTATATATATATATATATATATATACATCCTGGCGTCGCAATTTGTCGTCGAGTCGGGCGATCTGTCGCCCAGATTCGGGCCCTGGGGCCCTCGAAGGCGCATCGATGCGGCCCGAAAAAGGAAGGGCCAGAATCGCGAGATCCCGCGACGTCCCACGTTTTTCGAGCCGTCGGATCTCAAGGTCGCAACATCAACCTTGGGGCCCTCGGCAGGCCCCACGGGACCGTCAGAGATCGGCGATCGGGATGCAAACACGGCCCCGGGGAGCGTCTCGCGAGGCTTCTGGAGGCCCCGTGCTGCGAAATACCGATGCCTCGCCCCCCCCCCCCCCCAGCCCGGTTGTCTTATGAATCGCGATAGCGCCCGTAAGCGGCTCCGCCTCTCCCCCCCCTCCCTCCACCCCCCGCTGGTCACTGCACGATTCGCGCTGGAGCCGTGTGTGATGTGCCCTTCTTTAGAAGTCCAAGACGGCGCCAGCGCGAATCATAACGCGACTGGCCACAGGTGAAACCAAGCTGGCCACTAAGGATTCTACAGCAACTGCTAGTGTACAGAACTATGTATGGTTACAGTTCCGAGTGGAGTTCCTACTACATATCCTACTGCAGTTCTCTTACCCTTCGTACCACAGGCACGAAAGCAACTCTCAGTGCAACTCTTACTACAGATCCGACTGCAGCTGCTACTACAGCAAGTACCAGAACTCTTTTCGAGTAGCGTAGCTGTTCCCACCGTTCGCACTACACCCAATAGGGCCGCTCCCACTGCGGCTCTTGCGGAGGCTTTCTATTAAAGTCCGCGTTACACCCCCAATAAGCATTGTGCCCCGCGTCGGTTTGAGAGAACATGTCGCAACCGAGAGATCCGGACCGCTTCGCCCTCTGGAGATGTGCGTTTCGCGTCATTTGGAGCCGAGATTGCAGATTCGAATAATGAGGACCCAGAGGGAGAGACTGGGATGACGGAGAGGGGGATCAGACTGAAAAGCCCTGTGGCCGTAGCTAGCTGTTGGGGGCCTGGGGCGGGGCGGGCGGCGGCAAGCACACACACACACACACACACGCACACGCACACACACACACACAAATATATATATATATATATATATATGTATGGACAGCCCTCCCCAGCACCCATTCTTCGCAGCATTCGCGGCCAACGCGTTTACTAACATCCTTCTCGTTTGCCTCTTTTTCTCTTCTCATCTCAGATTGATGCATATAAATATATGTATATATATACACATATACAAAACAATATACTGTTTCCAACATGTACGCCTTCATGTATGTTTGAATGCGTGCACCTTGCGTGTCTTGGTGACTATGCCGCGAAAAACGGATTACTGGATGGAGCGCCCTCACGGTCCTCTGAACTCCCTGCCCTGCATGAACGAGCATGTCGGCGTCACGGCCCCCCGCTGCCGGAATTCCCGGGGGGTGCTGGGGGAACCAAAAGGTACCGATATACCGCTGCTCCCTGGACCTCTCCCGGGGTGCGTTCCGACCAGGATTTCGAAGCGAATCCGGCGGTGGCGACGAGGCTCTCCCAGGAGGCCCCAAAAAGAGGAAGACGAGGGAAGGGTAGAGGTACGAACACCTCCCAGACCCTCGACGTCATGATTTGCTCACGACGTCGACCCCCAGAAGTTTCGACCTACGTATTCTCTGAGACCGGCTTGTCATCCCGAGTCGTTTTTTGAAGGTCCCGAGGCCCGGTAAGGGCTCCAAGGGGCCGAAAATGGAGACAAACCTCCCGTCACAGGAGACCCAAAAAGGAGAAAATGTTCCAAAGGTAGAGGTGTGGGTACCTCTTCCTCCTCCGAGGTGCCGCGTAGGTTCCGCAGCGCGCCCCTCCGGGAGCAGCCTCGGCCCCCGGCGCCTCCGTGTGTGTGCGCGGCCAGGGCAGCGCTGGCCCAGGCTCCCCGGCCCAGTCCCCCGGGCCCTGTCCTTTGGGCCCGGTCCCTCGTCAGTGTGTGTACACATATACGTGTGTATAAATGTTTATATATGTATATACGCATCTATAGAGAAGTATCGACTTCTGTGTAGAAGTAGTTACATGCGCCATTACACCGTAGATAGGTGCGACTTGACTGACCATATGTCTAGATATGGATAAATGCGCATACACTGTACACACATATCGATGTGTCTCTTGATATGCATATATATATATATATATGCACACTCACATGTGTGCATTTAAATAAGAATTAATACATATACATATATACATATATACATATACACACTAGAACCATCGCGCGCGCTTCGCGCGCACTCAGGTTCTAGCAGGCCCCAGGCCTTGACGAATTCACTGCTCCACTGAAGTAGTGGACCACAGTCCACGCATGCCGATCTGCATTCCGAAAGGCCTTCGAAGAAAATGGTTGCCTAGGGGGGCAGAAGTCGTATGACACGGGTTCCCAGAAGGACTTCTGGGAGTATGGGTTTGGGGCGTCTTGGGGAACCTGTTGGGCTGTGCCGTCGTCGTCGTCGTCGTCGTCGTCGTCGTCGTCGTCGTCGTAATGTCGTCGACGCCTATTGGGGCGCGCCATCGTCGTCGTCGTCGTCGTTGTCGTCGTCTTCGTCGTTTCGTCGTCGTCGTCGATTCAAGAAGGCACTTGGGGCAACTTTGTGCGGAACGATCTGCGGAGGGCCGCGAGAAGGCGATCAATCATATTCCCAATCAACTTCCCAGACAACTAACTCTCCAGTAGCATGATGGTACTTCGAAGCCTCCGGAGACTCGCGGGCCCATGATGAACCATGTCCACGGAAGGCTTTCTGGGGACATGGTTTGTTGGGGTGTGTCAGGGGGTCTCTTGGGCGTTCCATGGGGGCCCCTTGGGGGCCTCCGGGAACTCTCGGGCCCATGATGAACCATGTCCCCGGAAGGTTTTCTGGGGACATGACTTCTTGGGGTGTGTTGGGGGGCCTCTTGGGCGTTCCCTGGGAGCACCTTGGGGGTCTTTCCTTGGGGCCTCTTGGGCGCCTCACGGGGCTTCGTGGGAGCCTCTTGGTGGCCTCTGAGGGCCTACAGGCGGCCTCTAGGGCCAGAGACCTCGAAATATCGGTTGGCGGTCCCCCTCTGGGCCCTCTCTTGGGGAGCTCTTGGGGCACAGTTGGGTTGTCTGGGGAGCATCCTGGGCCGTCTTGGGGCCCTCTTCGGGGCCTCGTGGACCGTGAGGGAGCGCTGGGCAGCGGGGAAAGTGAGAACGCCTAGATCCTTCAAAAACCATCGGAAAATGAGTGAATCTTGCCTCCCAAGGTCCTTTTTGGGGAGCCTCTTGAGTTCGTCCTGGAGCGTGTTGGAGTCCTCGTCTGTCATCTTGAAGGCAGCTTGGGCGTCTTCGGGGCCTCGTGGGACCGTCTTGGGATCCCCTTAGCCTGTCGTGGCCTGCTTCGGGGCGGGCTCGGGCCGCCTCGGGAGCCCTGGACCCACCCCCCGTAACCCCTGGTGGGCACCGATGGGGGGAACAGGCAACGGCCCGCCCCCCTCCCCCAGGCCTACTCCGAGATAGAGAATCATGTTCCCGGGAAGCTTTCCAGGAGCATGATTTGTTCGGCTCTCTAAGAGGGGGTCTCTGGGGGCTTACCGAGGGGCGCCTTTTGGCCTAGTCGGCAAGCCTATTGGAAACATGGTTGGGGCGGTGGGCGGAAGCCCACGGAATCATGTTCCCGAAAACCATCTGGGAAATACGATTTACCGAAGTGTCTTGGGGGCCCGCAGGGGGCTTCCCCCATGGGAATCCCTTGGGGGCCTATCGGGGCTTCTGGGGGGCCTCTTGGGAGCCTCACGGAGCTTCTTGGCAGCATCTTGATGGCCTCCGGGGGCGTCCTAGGAGCCTCCCAGGCCGGAGACCTCGAAATGTCGCGCTCTTCGGGCCCTCTTGGGTCGCTCTAGGGGCTCTCTTGGGGCGCTCTCGAGGCCCTCTTGACTTATCTGGGGAACCTCCTGGGCCGTCTCTGGGCTTTGGCCTCTGACGCGGTCCGGGACCGTGAGGAAACGGAACATGGGAAAGCGCAAGAATGCTTCGATGGGGCCCTTTGGAGGGGCCTCTGGAGGCTCTCTTGGGGAGTTTTGGCAGCGTCGTCGACCGTCCTGAGGCCATCTTCGGCGTGTCCAGGGCCACGGGGGCTGTCTTTGGGCGTCCTGGGACCTGGAAATCATGCTCCCGGAGAGGCTTCTGGGAACATGATTTCGAACGAGGCTCTCTTGGGCCTCCCTGAGGCCGTCTTGGGGGCCTCCTGGGCTGGCTTTGGGGCCTATTGGGCCGTCTTGGGGGGTTCCGTGAGCCCCACAGGCCGACCCTTTTGGGCCGTCTTGGGCCCTCAAGGGTCTCTCTTGGGCTGTGTTTGGGCTCCTCGGGGGCGTCTGGGGCACTCTGAAGACGAAGCAAGCGAGTGTGCTGAACAAATGTATGTTTTACGCAGGGCATGGGCCGATTTGTGCCTCTTGAAGGCCCTCTTGGGGCCCTCTTCGGCAATGTTGAAGCCATCTCGGGCCCTCCTGGGCCTTGCTGAGGCTGTCTTGTGGGCCTCTTGGGCGTCCTGGGAGCCCGGAAATCATGTTCCCGGAGAGGCTTCCAGGAACATGATTTCGAACGAGGCCCTGTTGGGCCTCCCTGAGGCCGTCTTGGGGGCCTCCTGGGCTGGCTTTTGGGCCTCTTGGGCCGTCTTGCTGGGTTCCGTGAGCCCCACGGAGCGATTTACGCAGGGAATGGGCCGATTTATGCCTCCTGAATGCCCTCTCGGGGCCTTCTTCGGCCATCTTGAAGCCATCTCGGGCCCTCTGGGGCCTCGCTGAGGCTGTCTTGTGGGCCTCGTGGGCGTCCTGGGAGCCCGGAAATCATGTTCCGGGAGAAGCTTCGGGGAAAATGATTTCGAACGAGGCCCTCTTGAGCCTCCCTGAGGCCGTCTTGGGGGCCTCCTAGGCCAACTTTGGGGCTTCTTGGGTCGTCTCGGGGGATTCCGTGAGCCCCACAGGCCGACCCTTTTGGGCCGTCTTGGGCCCTCAAGGGTCTCTCTTGGGCTGTCGTGGGGCTCCGCGGGGGCGTCTGGGGCACTCTGAAGACGAAGCCAGCGAGTATACTGAAAATGTACGTTTTACGAAAGGGAATGTGCCGATGTTTGCCTCTTGACGGCCCTCTTGGTGCCCTCGTCGGCCATCTCTAAGCCATCTCGGGCCCTCTCGGGGCGCTCTTGGGCGTCTTCGGGGCCTCTTGAGGCTTTCCTGACCATCAGTACGGCCCGCGTGGCTTGTCGTGGGAAATTTGGAAGCGGCCCGGGGCAGTCCCGGGGGGTCTGTGACCCCCAAAGGTTCGGGGGGGCGCCCATGGGGGATGATGACACCGGTTTCCCCCCCCCCCCCGCATACTCCGAGATATGTGTATATATATATATATACATACACATATATACATTTATACATGTATATATATATATATATATATATAGTCATGGATTGACTCTCGAAGAAGTGTAATGACAACAAATTGCCCACACCCACGACGACGACACGCGACGACAAGCACGGGGGCGGCCACGGCGGCGGCGGCGACTTCCCCCCTCGGGCGGGGCGGGGCCACCCCCCTGCATGGAAGTCTGCATCCACATCGGACCTCGGGGGCGGCGCCGGGCAGGGGCGGTGGGAGGCTCTCTTCTTTAATCACGCACCACGTCGTCTGATCGGCCACTGAGCTCAGTGCGCATGAGCATGGAATAATCGATCACCATCCCCACTGGCGTGGCCTGGGCCCCATTTGCCAAGTCACGGCCCCAGATGAGGAGGAAGGCTGCTCCCCAACATGGGTGGAGGGATATCCCCAACATGGGTGGAGGGATGGTGGGGCTGAGATATCATGGCCCCGTGGGGATGGAGATACATCAAACGATGCTGAGTATAGACGCCTCAGCGTCCAGAGCTATGATACTCTGGCGCGTCTACACGCCGAGACGGATCGCCAAAAAAGGGCCGCTCCGTGGCCGACCAAACGACGCGGTGCTCCGGTGCATACATCGAGCCCCTCCAGACCCGAATGATGTCGGCGACGCGCCAGAGGCGGACCTCTGTAGGCTCGGGGATCAGAGCTGTTGAGGGACGGAACCAGGAACGGGAGAGCACCGGGGACCTCTGAGATCTGGCTGTTCAGGAGGATCTACCCTTCTGCGTGTGCGAGAGGCCTTGCCCTCGTCGTTGTCGTCGTCGTCGTCGTCGTCGTCGTCGTCGTCGTCGTCGTCGTCATCTTTGTCGTCGTCGTCGCCAGCCCCAAAGAAATTCAGCAACAAGGAACAAGAAACGTCGTAATAGTTGGTTGGGTACATTCCCTCGCCGTTATCCCCTCCCTGCTGGGGGGGGGAGGGTGGGGGAGGGCGGGTCTCGAGTCAGAATCCCGCCCCCACCGGGGTCATGGCGGGTCCACTCGCCAGCGGAGGCCGGAACAGCTCTGGATCGATGTATCCCTGTCCCAGCCCCCGCCCGATGCGGAGGAGGGGAGGAGGAGGCGGAGGAGGAGGAGGCGGAGGAGGTGGGACAGGGCCCCTTTAGGCCTCCTGGGCCGCCCGTATCTTCACGGCTCTGGAACCGTTTCGAAACCCTGACCAGAACATTCTTTGGGGTTCTGCTGACCCAGCCGGGTCAATCCAGACCTGGGCCAGTCAGGCCTTGCAGGATCCTGCAACATCCTGCAGGATCCTGCGCCCAAGCCCGGGTCAGTGCAGCCCTGGCTGATCCTGCGGGAAATCCGCGCGGACCTCCGAGTGTTTATGTTTACGCCATTCTTCATTCCCCTAACCAAAGCAATCATCAGCATCACCACCACCACCACCATCATCATCATCATCATCAACATCATCATCATCATCATCATCGTCGTCGTCGTCATCATCACCATCACCATCACCATCACCATCACCATCACCATCATCATCATCATCATCATCATCATCATCATCATCATCATCATCATCATCATCATCACCA
>CAUYUJ010014434.1:248290-322042 GCA_963575745.1 Prorocentrum cordatum | reverse complement strand
CTCCTCCTCCTCACTCCTCCTCACTCATCTCCTCCTCCTCCTCCTTTTCCTCCTCCTCCCTTGTCTCTGTCGTCCCCTTTCCCTGCCTCTCCCCTTTCCCTGGGCTCGTCGAAGCTCCCCCCTTTCCCAGGGACCTCCTCAGCGCGCCAGCCAAAGCAAAGTTGAGCAACGTCGTATTTGAGTCGAAGGGGAGCCCCTTCCCTTCGATCCCTCCCTCGCCGGGTGGGTGGGTGGAGGGGGGGGTCCCGGGGTGCGGGGGGGGTCAGATACGACGCCCCCCCCCTGGGAGTCCCGGAGCCCAAAAAGCCCCAAGACGGGCCAAGAGTGCCCCAAGAAGCCCCACAGACAGTCCAAAAGAACCCCGAATCGCCGAACGATCTGTCCAAGACGCCTTGACCTCCCAAGAGGCCTACAAAGCGCCCCAAGACGCCTCCAGGAGCTTTCCCACGAGAGCCTCAAGAGGCAAAATTCATGGATTTCCCATACGTTTTTGGAAGGTGTTGGCGTTCTTGCCTCTTCCGCTTCCCGACGCGCCAAGCCGGCCCAAGAGGCCCCCAAGATCGCCCCGAGACGGCCCAAGAGGCCCCCAAGAGGGTCCACTAACGGCCGAAGAGGGCCCCAAGACGGCCCAAGACGCCTCCAAGACGGCCCAAGAGGCCCCCAAGACGGCTCCAGGAGAGTGCCCAGACGGGGGACCTGAACGGACATTTCGAGCTCTCAGCCCTCAGATGCCCCCAAGAGGCCCCCGAAGAAGCCCCAAGAGGCCCCACGAGGCTCCCAAGGGGCCCCCAAACTGCCCCAAGACAGCACAGGAGAGCCCCAAATTGCCAAGGAGGCCTCCAAGAGTGCCTCGAGACGCCGCAAGAGGAGCCCTGGACGGCCCAAGACGGCCTCAAGAGAGCCCCAGGCTGTACCAAGAAAGCCTCTGGCCTCCTCCTTTTCCTCCTGCTCCTCCTCCTCCTCCTCCTCCTCCACCCCCCCCTCTGCTCCCCCTCCTCCTGCTCTCCTCTGCCTCCTTCTCCTCTTCTTGCTTCTCGTCGACATCCTTCTCCCCCATGCTCCTCCCTCATCCACCTCCTCCACCCTTCCTCCACCTCCCACTCATCCTCCTTCCCCTGCCCCCTCCCTTGTTTTCATCTTCGTCGTTCTCAGGGTCGGCGGCACCAGCCGTAAGGCCTTCGCAATCTACCTTCAACGACCGACGCGTATTCTCCTCCCCATCCCCCCCCAGACGGTACAGACGCGCAGCGGGCCTCGACAGAACGAGGGGGGAAAGGAGGAGGCGGTCGAGGATACGGACGACGAGGACGAACAGGCGGCAACATGCGAACTCGTGGGCGAAAAGATTACCCGTCGGTCGGAACAAGTGGGTAGAAGCATGAAGTAGGAAGGCGTGGGACGTAGATTGGGCTTCCGCCCGCCCCTTGCCCCTTGAAGAGAAAGGAAACGGTGAAACCACTCGATCATTGACGTAGAAGTCACCGAAAGTATATTGGAAACTGGGCATCCAAAAATACCTACGTTCAACGATTGGCGTGTATACGCACCAACGTCCCTGGAAGCTGGGCCCCGGAGCGTTCTCTTGCCCGGGCGCCCGGAGCGGAACGTACCCGCATGACCGCACATCCGCGGAATCGCGCCCCGGAATCCAGACCGCGAGGACGCGGGTACGCCGCTCGTGACGGAACCCGCTCCACCAGGATCTGAAAAACCGAATGGGGTTCAGAATCTGAAGGATGCCTGTAGCAAGGTGAATCCTCAGCGAGGGTGTGCGATGCTCCAGCGTCGATTGGCCGCGCAGGGGTCGGTTTCGCAAGTAGCCGCAGAAATGAGGGCAACGAGCGACGAAGCAGGGGAGGGGGAAAAGTTCGCATGACAGGATCGAGCCCTCAATATTTTTGCTGCTTTCGGGATCCTTGAGCCGTCCACGGAGAGCCGTCAAAGAACTACCCTGGGTGGAGAACTGCTCCTGCCCCCCCCCCCGGTCAAGGACCCGTTTCCCTGAGGGCCCCTGTCCTTCAAGGTCAGAAACGAGAGGATGAGGATACGGAGCAGCAGCGGCAGCAGTAGCACCATTCGGAGGGGGGCCATGGAAGACGAGGAGAGGATGCAAGGGCGAGGAACGGTGACGGATGGGATGGGAGGAGGGGGAGGGGCAGCAAGTGGAGCGCAATAGGAAAACGAAGCCAAGACAAGGGGCAACATCGGACTGGGATAATCGGGGACCTGTGAGATCCTGCGGTTCTGGAGGATGTACTGGGCGCCGCGGCCTGCTTAGAGCGTTCCCGAACGCTCTGAGAGAGCGTTCAGGAACGCTCTGGGTCGATGAATCCCTTCTCTAGCCCCGCCTGGAACAGAAGAGAAGAAGCAAAGGTCGGGAGTTGCCAGAAGTGCACGTGACCGAAGCTGCCCCCGTGATTTCCAAGGAGGCCCCCACGGCCTCGAGAGAACCCCTCACGAGGCCCAAAGGGCCCCAGGGGCTTCCTGCTGGGGCGAGGAAAAGCTGGAGGTACCTTGGACCGAAGGCACCTTTGGCAACCCCCACCCAGGCGGGTGGCGACCGGAATCCGCTGACCGCAGCGCAGGGTGCAGCCCACTGCCCAAGTCTCGATACCTGGTTGGCGGCGTGTGCGAGCGGGCTCGTGCTGGCCTCGGAGCGAGCTGCCGTGCCTGCCGAACCGCATGCGCAGGCCAAGCGAGGCTGTGCGCCTGCGAGCTTGCTTGCCTCTTTGGTCCTCTCATTCCTTCGGGCCCCCCATGGGAGTCGCGCGTATGCACACTGAGGTATCTGGGCCGTGCCTCACGGGGCTTCGCAGATTATCCCGGCAAAGCAACCTAACAGCGATGTGTAGGAGCATATCTGGAAGCATTCCCCTTAAGATTCAGATGAGAATCCAGTTGTAGAATTCTGCTGTTCTCGCAGTCGTAGTCGCATTCGCGATGACAGTCGCAGTGGCAACGGCAGTCGCAGTCACAGCCTCGGCCTCAGCCTGCCTCAGCCTCAGCCTCAGCCTGCCTCAGCCTCAGCCTGCCTCAGCCTCAGCCTCAGCCTGCTTCAGCCTCAGCATCAGTCTGCCTTCAGCCTCGGCCTCAGCCTCAGCCTGCCTCAGCCTCAGCCTGCATCAGCCTCAGCCTCAGCCTCAGCCTGCCTCAGCATCAGCCTGCTTCAGCCTCAGCCTCAGCCTGCCTCAGCCTCAGCCACAGTCTGCTTCAGCCTCAGCCACAGTCTGCCTTCAGCCTCGGCCTCAGCCTCAGCCTGCCTCAGCCTCAGCCTGCCTCGGCCGCAGCATCAGCCTGCCTCAGCATTCAAAATGTGGCCCAGGAATGGAGTTCTGGGAACTAGAAGAACACGAAGTGGCATACAGTTGGCTCCGGGCATTCAAAATCATGCCCAGGAATGGAGTTTTGGGAACTCGAAGAGCACGAAGTGGCCTACAGTTGGCTCCGGGCATTCAAAATGTGGCCCGGGAATGGAGTTCTGGGAACTCGAAGAGCACGAAGTGGCCTACAGTTGGCTCCGGGCATTCAAAATGTGGCCCCGGAATGGAGTTCTGGGAACTCGAAGAGCACGAAGTGGCCTACAGTTGGCTCCGGGCATTCAAAATGTGGCCCGGGAATGGAGTTCTGGGGACTCGAAGACCACGAAGTGGCTTACAGTTGGCTCCGGGCATTCAAAATGTGGCCCGGGAATGGAGTTCTGGGAGCGCCAAGAGCGATTTTGCGAGGATGTCCCAAGCGATTTCGGCTTCGGCGGCAGCCGCCCCGGGTCCCGCCCCGACCCCCCTGAGGAGTCATGATGCTCTCTTTTGACACCACTAGAAACCTATCAGTCTTCGCTGTTAGGTAAATTATCCCGGCAAAGCAACCTAACAGCGATGTGTAGAAGCATATCTGAAAGCATTCCCCTTAAGATTCAGATGAAAATCCAGTTGTCGAATTCTGCTGTTCTCGCAGTCGTAGTCGCATTCGCGATGACAGTCGCAGCGGCAACGGCAGTCGCAGTCAAAGCCTCAGCCTCAGCCTGCCTCAGCCTCAGCCTCAGCCTGCCTCAGCCTCAGCCTGCCTCAGCCTCGCCCTCAGCCTGCTTCAGCCTCAACATCAGTCTGCCTTCAGCCTCGGCCTCAGCCTGCCTCAGCCTCAGCCTCAGCCTGCTTCAGCCTCAGCCTCAATCTGCCTTCAGCCTCGGCCTCAGCCTCAGCCTGCCTCAGCCTCAGCCTGCATCAGCCTCAGCCTCAGCCTCAGCCTGCCTCAGCATCAGCCTGCCTCAGCCTCAGGCTCAGCCTGCCTCAGCCTCAGCCTCAGCCTGCTTCAGCCTCAGCCTCAGTCTGCCTTCAGCCTCGGCCTCAGCCTCAGCCTGCCTCAGCCTCAGCCTGCATCAGCCTCAGCCTCAGCCTCAGCCTGCCTCAGCATCAGCCTGCCTCGGCCTCAGCCTCAGCCTGCCTCAGCCTCAGCCTCAGCCTGCTTCAGCCTCTGCCTCAGTCTGCCTTCAGCCTCGGCCTCAGCCTCAGCCTGCCTCAGCCTCAGCCTGCATCAGCCTCAGCCTCAGCCTCAGCCTGCCTCAGCATCAGCCTGCCTCAGCCTCAGCCTCAGCCTGCCTCAGCCTCAGCCTCAGCCACAGCCTGCCTCAGCCTCAGCCTCAGCCTGCCTCAGCGTCTGCCTCAGCCTGCCTCATCCTCAGCCTCAGCCTCAGCCTCAGCCTCAGCCTCAGCCTGCCTCAGCCTGCCTCAGCTTGCCTCAGCCTCAGCCTGCCTCAGCCTCAGCCTGCCTCAGACTCAGCCTCAGTCTGCCTCAGTATCAGCTTGCCTCAGCCTCAGCCTCAGCCTGCCTCAGCCTCAGCCTCAGCCTGCTTCAGCCTCAGCCTCAGTCTGCCTTCAGCCTCAACCTTAGCCTCAGCCTCAGCCTCAGCCTGCATCAGCCTCAGCCTCAGCCTGCCTCAGCATCAGCCTGCCTCAGCGTCTGCCTCAGCCTGCCTCAGCCTCAGCCTCAGCCTCAACCTCAGCCTCAGCCTCAGCCTGCCTCAGCCTCAGCCTGCCTCAGCCTCAGCCTCAGTTGGCTCCGGGCATTCAAAATGTGGCCGGGGAATTGTGTTCTGGGAAGTCGAAGAGCACGAAGTGGCCTACAGTTGGCTCCGGGCATTCAAAATGTGGCCCGGGAATGGAGTTCTGGGAGCTCGAAGAGCACGAAGTGGCCTACAGTTGGCTCCGGGCATTCAAAATGTGGCCCGGGAATGGTGTTCTGGGAACTCGAAGAGCACGAAGTGGCCTACAGTTGGCTCCGGGCATTCAAAATGTGGCCCGGGAATGGTGTTCTGGGAAGTCGAAGAGCACGAAGTGGCCTACAGCTGGCTCCGGGCATTCAAAATGTGGCCCGGGAATTGAATTCTGGGAACTCGAAGACCACGAAGTGGCCTACAGTTGGCTCCGGGCATCCAAAATGTACGCCGGGAATGGAATTCTAGCAGCGCCAAAAACGATTTTGCGAGGATGTCCCAGGCGATTTGGGCTTTGACGGCAGCCGCCCCGGGTCCCGCCCCGACCCCCCTGAGGAGTCATGATGCTCTCTTTTGACCCCACTGGAAACCCATCAGTCTTCGCAATTAGGTAAAAAGCCACAAGACAGCGTTGTGTACAATTTTCCAGCCCGATCTCTGGGCGCCAGGTATTCAGTGTGAATATATATATATATATATATGTATGAACATAAAGATGCAGTGTATGTATATGTGTATGTGTATATATGTATCTATATGTGTGAGCATACAGATAAACAACATGTATACATACAATCACTCACCTCGCAATGATGTCACCACACCAGGTGGTGGCCTCGAACTCCCGAAAACTGGTGCTGCCAGTGGGCGAAGCACCTGGGCGCCTGCCGCGCACCGGGCACTGCACGAGCGACGGACGCATCCATACCCACGCCCTCGCGGTCTGGATCCCGGGGCGCCATCCCGCGGATGCGCGGTCGCACAGACACGCTCCACGCGGGGCACCCGTGACAAAAGCGCCCCGTGTCCGCGGGGGGTCGCGGCCACAAGAACCCGCGGCCGCGAGGCCGTGGATACGGCCATGTCGTTCGCTCACCAACGCTGGCGCACGAACGGCACCCCCTCCTGAACTGTATGCTCTGGGTTCGTTGCCTGATGCCTTCCCGATTGAACAGTCGATGGCCATGCTGCTTTCGGGGTGACCATCTGGGGCGACCTTGTGGACGAACGTGAGGAGAAGCATCGCCCCGAACAGCTTCGAACATGCATGCTGCCCCGATCCCAACGTGCATTCAGCAGCGGCTTTACACATCCCTGCAATCATCGATGCACGTATTCAGACGTAGCTGAGCAGCTGCTAAACCCTGAGGGCATAGCCAAACACTCAAACGATACACGTCCACGTGTCTCGGATCCTGAGCATTATTGAAGGGAACACGACATCAGCGTTCGAATCGAGCTTCGAAATAAGACTGCGCGCCACACAACAACAAACGAGTCGTGATGCAAAGACCGCGCAATTTTCCGCGGGCCGCGATCTGCGAGAAGGCGGCTGCCTGCGGGATGGCCTCGGGCCCTCCACGAACGGCGCTGGACGAGACGCAGCATCCGACTCGCATCCGTCAGCGCAGTCCTACATACCTCTATGATCGGATGCGTCCAAGAGGGGGGCGTCCAAGAGAGGGGGCGCAAATCATGGCACGAGCGCGGCCCAGGGGGGGCCAAGAGACGCATTGAAAGAAGAAACGCTATAATAAGAAGAGTAACAAGATAAGAATAATAAGAATGAGACGAATCATATAAATAATAATAATAAGAAGAAGATGATGCCATGACTTCCGGGAACATCATGGTCTCGGCCATGATGTCTCCCCCCGAGACAGCACCCCCCCTCTTCGACGCCTGTTGGTTTCCAGGTCATACCTCGGGCTTCTGGCGGCCGTTCGGGACGACCCTGGCACCCACGGAAAGCCCTCGACGAGGCGCAGCGGCTGAAACGCGTCCTGTGGCTAGAAGACCGCCGAGAGCCTTCGGAAACTCCCGAAAACCTGCCTCCTGGCCTCCTCCGACTCTTCCGAGGCTGACCTGCCAGAGGCCTCCCAAATGGGGCTCGAGTCGGGGGGGTCGGAGGATCGCGACGCATGGCTGATCGATCGACGACGTCCGCGCAGAGAAGAAGCGGGCTCCACATCGAGCCGCATCAGTGATGGCATCGGCGATGCGGCGCGGTCCTCCAACCCCATCTCCTCGGACCCTATGTGGAAGACCTAGATCCACCGAGGTTGACTTACGGGGCGGCCTCAGGCTGATCCGGGGTGTACCCCGGGATCCTGCTCGGGTCCCCCTTGGGCTTGCGCTTCGCCTTCCGGGTGCTGCCAGAAGCGACCCTGGCCTAAGGTGCCCCCGGGACTTCCACAAGGAGTCTTCACGGCTTCCAGAGCACCCCTCACGAGGCCCAGGGGGCCCCCAGGGATCTCAAGATTCGCCGAAGAAGCTGGGGGCGCCCTGGGCCAGGGGCACCCTTCGCGGCCCCCGAGCCTTGGCTTTCGGTGCCTCCTGCGGAGCCCCGGCGGGCGCGTCGACGACGTGCGGGGGGCGCCCTCTGTCTGCCGACACGCTGGCCCTGGCCGAGCCCATCCTCTCCAGACCTCCGACCGCATGGCGCGAGCAGTCTGGGCGGCCTTCCTCCTCCTCCTCCTCCTCCTCCTCCTCCTCCTCCTCTTCCTCATTATCCTCCTCCTCCTCCTCCTCCTCCTCCTCCTCCTCCTCCTCCTCCTCCTCCTCTTCCACCTCGGGGCCCCGTCCCTCGCCGTCGCTCGGCTCGGCCGTCCGTTCCCCGTGCGCGCTTCGGTTTTTCGCGTGCGAGCGCCCTGCTCGCAAAGACGGCCCAGCATGCTCCTCGGTGGCCCTGCGGATTGGGCGTGGCTTAATGGGGGGGTCATAAATGGGGGGGTCAGAAACGGTCCCCTTTCGTGCCCCTTTCGGGCCCCTCCAGAGCCCCAGGGGGCTCGTTTGGGTACCGTTTGGGTACCTTTTCGGACCACCCTCGCCACCCCCCCATTTATGATCCCCCCATTACGCAGCGCCCAAGCGGAGGAGCATGTGCACACGTCCGGGCGATGCCAGGGCTCAGAAGAAGATCACATGGAGCAGACATGAACTACTTTCGGCGGTCCGCGCGGATTTCTTGGATCTGCGCTGGGCCCCCCTCCCTGGCGCGCGGAGCGCGCCAGAGGCAGCGCCGAAGGCGCCGCCAGGGTGGTGCAGCGCGGATCCAAGAAATTCGCGCGGACCGTCGAAAGTTTATGTTTATGCATTTGTTGTTTCTTTGAACGTTTTCGGGCCCCTGCCCCATCAACAACGCATCTGGAGCGAAAACCTTGCCGATTATGTGCCATCTTGGGCGCCCTGGAGGTCTCTTGGGCCGTCTCTGGGCCCGCTGGCGCTGTCTTGGGTGCCTCTTGACTCTTTGACCGTCTCAGGGGCCAACTTCGGGGCGTCTCGTGGGCGTCCTGGGCCGTCTTCGGGCCGTCTTGGGGATCCGATCATCGGATGTCTGGGTTGATCGTGCGAAGGGCAATATAACATAGGCCCATCTGCGGAGACGGCCCGCAAGGGTGCATACCCTCCGGCCGCACCGGAGACCAGCGCCTTGCCCCCTGAGGAGCTGATTCTGCAGGCTTACCGCCCTTCGCCCGAAAGGTCCTGGCAGTCCAGAGTCTTTGCTTGGACGCGCGGGAATGGGCACCACTCGGGGATGGACAGAACCCCCTTTAGTAAAACGTGGTTTAGTGAAAACAACCTGAGGCCCAAACTTGGCGGGCGCAAGCCTGGAAAATAACGGCCACGGCGCCATCTCGAGAACCGAAAACGGACAATTCACTAATCGACGTGTCACTGTTGGGGGTTCTGTCCAGCCCCGAACCACCACCAACACAGAGAGGTGCCTCCACCAGGGGAAGATGATCCTAGATTTAGTGCTGGCGGTACTACTTCTGCCATTTCCGGCCACCTGGGAACCCCGAGTGCTAGCGCCATCGCCGAGATCGGGAAGCCTCTTCCCTCGGTGGAAGCACACCGCCGATATTGGCGTTTGCACTAACGTCTAAGCCTCTGGGAGTCGATGCGTAGCCCGATAAGAAGAAGCCAGGACAAGGCCAACTTCGAACAAAGACAAATCAGGGATCTCTGAGATCCGCCAGCTCTGCAGGACATGTCGTGCGCCGCGGCCTTCCCTGAGAGCGCTCCGGAAAGCTCTGGAACAGATCTCCCCCCGTGCCATGGCCCCGCCTGGCCTGATCGGGCCACTCGGCTTCGCGCGTCGGATCAGGCCACCCAACCTCTGAGGGGCAACGCCAGGCTTAGGTCGGGCATTTCCTCCTACGGGCGGATGCTGGACGAGAGATGAACCAATGCCCCCGACAAATACGACAAATAGCTGAAACATACGGGAAATCGTCCCCAGACGATTTTTGACTCTTTTGAATATGAAGGAGCCCTGGGACACACAGATAAATACACACACAAATCAAAGGATTCCCCACATGTTCCTACATCTTCTGGGATTCTGTCTTCCCCCCCCTTGCTTTATTTTCCTACATATCTTTTGGCGGATCGACGATTCATGGTGTCTGTGTGAATTTTCCCCTCCAGAGAATAGTCATCCTGCAGAGAGGGACGTGCCCGACTTGACGCCGGGCGGGGCCGGGCTCGGCGGGGAACGCACAAATCGACCTCGAGCCGGCAGCACCTCGCCGACGCATCGCCAGACAGGCTCCCGGCAGCGATCCCCCGCAGAATCCCGGGCGATCGGGGGTGGGGCTATCTATCATTAGGTCGGGCCCGTCCCCCTACAGGGGGATCTTGGGCGAAAATAAAACATACTCCAAAAATTATCAAAAGATGCCCAACAAAAACTCACAAAATTGCCCCCAGGCTACTTTTAAAAATCTGTTTCCCCACATGCTTCGTGGGGTTCTGGTTTTCTTCCCTGCCGCGCCGCACCCGCGTCTCCTCACACCTCCCCTCCTCTCTCTTTCTTCCTCCCCTCACTCACACACACACACACACACTTCACTCTTCCCCCCCTCGTCACAGCACTGCTCAGCTCAGCTCAACTCACCTCAGCACAGCACAGCTCAGCTCAGCTCAGCTCGACACGGCACAGCTCGGCTCAGCTCAGCACGGCTCAGCACAGCCCAGCACGGCTCAGCTCAGCACAGCACAACACAGCTCGTGGCACTTTCTCCACACCACAGGGGGTGCGCAGGGGTTGGTCTCTCAGCTCGGCCGCTATCCACGACACTGGCGCAAAGCCTAGCAGGCGTGGCACTCTCTCGACACCAAAGGGGGTGGGCAGGGGGTGGTCCTTCAGCTCGGCCGCTATCCACGACACTGGCGCAAAGCCTAGCAGGCGTGGCACTTTCTCGACACCACAGGGGGTGCGCAGGGGGTGGTCCCTGAGCGCGGCCGCTATGCACGACGGTCGTCCAGGCACAGCAGGCGCGGAACTTTCTCGACACCAGAGGGGGTGTGCAGGCGGTGGTCCCTGAGCTCGACCGCTATGCACGACGGTCGCCCAGGCACAGCAGGCGTGGCACTTTCTCGACACCATAAAAAGGGGGTGTGCAGGGGGTGGTCCCTGAGCTCGGCCGCTATGCACGACGGTCGTCCAGGCACAGCAGGCGTGGCACTTCCTTCGTGGGGTTTTGGTTTTCTTCCCACCCGCGCCGCACCCGCGTCTCACCCACACCCGCCCTCCTCCCCTCCTCCTCCTCCTCACACAGCGCAGCGCAGCGCAGCGCAGCGCAGCAAAGCACAGAACAGCAAATCACAGCGCAGCGCACACAGCACAGCACAGCACAGCACAGCACAGCACAGCACAGCACAGCACACACACACACGGCTTGGCACGTGCGGCACATTCTCGACGCCATAAGGGTCGTCCACGGCACAGCAGGCGTGGCAGTTTTGCACAGCACACCTGCACAGCACAGCGCAGCATAACACAGTACAGCACACCGCAGCACAGCACGGCACGGCACAGCACAGCACATCGCAGCACAGCTCAGCACAGCATAGCACAAAAGGCAGGCGCGCAGGGCACGGCACGGCAGAGCGTGGCAGGGGTGGCACTTTCTCGACACCACAGGGGGTGCGCAGGGGGTGGTCCCTAAGCTCGGCCGCTACGCACGACGGTTGTCCAGGCACAGCAGGCGTGGCACTTTCTCGACACCATAGGGGGTGCGCAGGGGGTGGTCCTTGAGCTCGGCCGCTGTGCACGACGGTCGTCCAGGCACAGCACGCGTGGCACTTTCTCGACACCATGGGGGTGCGCAGGGGGTGGTCCCTGAGCGCGGCCGCTATGCACGACGGTCGTCCAGGCACAGCAGGCGTGGAACTTTCTCGACACCATCAGGGGGTGCGCAGGGGGTGGTCCCTGAGCGCGACCGCTATGCACGACGGTCGTCCAGGCACAGCAGGCGTGGCACTTTCTCGACACCATAGGGGGTGCGCAGGGGGTGGTCCCTGAGCTCGGCCGCTATGCACGACGGTCGTCCAGGCACAGCAGGCGTGGCACTTTCTCGACACCACAGGGGGTGCGCAGGGGTGGTCCCTGACGCTCGCCGCTATGCACGACGGTCGTCCAGGCATAGCAGGCGTGGCGCTTTCTCGTCATCATCGGGGGTGCGCAGGGGGTGGTCCCTGAGCTCGCCGCTATGGAAGACGGTCGTCCAAGCACAGCAGGCGTGGAACTTTCTCGACACCACAAGGGGGTGCGCAGGGGGTGGTCCATGAGCTCGGTCGATATGCACGACGGTCGTCCGGGCACAGCAGGCGTGGCACTTTCTCGACACCATAAAGGGGTGCGCAGGGGGTGGTCCCTGAGCTCGGCCGCTATGCACGACGGTCGTCCAGGCCCAGCAGGCGTGGCACTTTCTCGACACCATAGGGGGTGCGCAGGGGGTGGTCCCTGAGCGCGGCCGCTATGCACGACGGTCGTCCAGGCACAGCAGGCGTGGCACTTTCTCGACACCATAAGGGGGTGTGCAGGGGGTGGTCCCTGAGCTCGCCGCTATGCACGACGGTCGTCACGCAGGCGTGGTAGGGGGTGCGCAGGGGGGTCTGAGCTCGCCGCTATGACGACGGTCGTCCAAACACAGCAGGCTTTCTCGACACCATAGGGGGTGCGCACTGACTATGGACGACGGTGTCCAAACCAGCAGGCGTGGCACTTTCCGCACCACGGGGGTGCGCAGGGGGTGGTCCCTGAGCTCGGTCGGATACGCACGACGGTCGTCCAGGCACAGCAGGCGTGGCACTTTCCGACACCAGAGGGGGTGCGCAGGGGGTGGTCCCTGAGCTCGGCCGCTATGCACGCCGGTCGTCCAGGCATAGCAGGCGTGGCACTTTCTCGACACCACGGGGGGTGCGCAGGGGGTGGTCCCTGAGCGCGGCCACCATGCACGACGGTCGTCCAGGCACAGCAGGCGTGGCAGTTTCTCGACACCACACGGGGTGCGCAGGGGGTGGTCCCTGAGCGCGGCCGCTACGCACGACGGTCGTCCAGGCACAGCAGGCGTGGCACTTTCTCGACACCATAGGAGGTGTGCAGGGGGTGGTCCCTGAGCCCGGCCGCTACGCACGACGGTCGTCCAGGCCCAGCAGGCGTGGCAGTTTCTCGATCGACACCACAAAGGGTGCGCAGGGGGTGGTCCCTGAGCGCGGCCGCTATGCACGACGGTCGTCCAGGCACAGCAGGCGTGGCACTTTCTCGACACCATAGGGGGTGTGCAGGGGGTGGTCCCTGAGCCCGGCCGCTATGCACGACTGTCGTCCAGGCCCAGCAGGCGTGGAACTTTCTCGACACCATAGGGGGTGCGCAGGGGGTGGTCCCTGAGCGCGGCCGCTATGCACGACGGTCCAGGCACAGCAGGCGTGGCACTTTCTTGACACCATAGGGGGCGCGCAGCTGTAGCATCATAATCGTCATCATCATCAAGAATTGTAGCCACCCTGGCTCATGCGGGCTCAGACTGCTGGATCTGTGAATGCGGACGGCCGCCAGTGACTCTCCGTCAAAGGTACGGTCCCCGTCATGGCGCCCAAATGCGCAATGTCTGCTTTGCCACCGCCTTGCGAGCAACTCAAGAAATCAATGCAAGAAATGGGAGCTGAGGTGAGCCTGGATGGTTTGCGAATATATGTTTTCCGGCATGGAACGCCTTGGCACGCGGCGCATTTGATGCTTACCACCGACAGCTGGCAAACTGGTGGCCTGACACGCTCCTCACCAGGTACAACGAGTTGCCGCGGTGGTCTGACACGCCGGTCCCCTCACTCTCCTCCGCCCCCCCCTCTACCTTCCCGCCTCTGCCTCCCTCCTCCATGCCGCTGCTCCCGCAAACGTCGCGTTCGTCGTCGTCGCCGTCGTCTTCGTCGTTGTCGTGTTCGTTGTCCTCGTCGTACTCGTCGTCGTACTCGTCGTCGAAATCGTCGTCGTACCTCGTCGTCGCACTCGGGGGCGCTCCTGCCCTCTCCGCTCTACCTGCCCTCGACCATCCCTCTCCTCCCTCCTGCTGCCACTGCTCCTCCTCCTCGGAGGCCCGGGCGCCGCCGCCGCCGCCGCCGCCGCCGTCGTCGTCGTCGTCGTCGTCGTCGTCGTCGTCGTCGTCGTCGTCGTCGACGATTGTTGGAGTGACTCATCTGGTTGGTTTGGCTGGTCTGCTTGATTGGCCTGGCTGGCTGGTCTGATTAGTTTGGCTTGTTGTGGCTGGAATGACTGATCTGACTGGTCTGGTCAGTCTGGCTGGTCTGGCTCAAAAAGGCGAAGCGGGATGTGACATGGTTTGTGAACACACGTGACATAAAATAAGTATGTGGGGTTCCTCGGTAGCGTAATTGAATATTCCCCTTGTGGACGCGCCCCCCCCCAGGCTTCGGTCGGGAGTGCCCTCCTACAAGCGAATCTTGGACGAGAGTTAAGGCACATACACGTATACAGTGCTCAAGCATGCGCAGAACATAGTCCAAAAGATCGTCCCCGTACTATGTTTTGACTGTGTTCGTTCGTTTCTCCCGTAGAGGGGCGGACATGCTGGCCTACCCCCAGCGCCTATCCCCGGGTGGTTTTCGGGGCACAACTCGACCGCACGGCGGCCGCCCCTGGCGATCAGGGACACTCCTGGAACGGTCTCTGCGAGGCCCCACCGCTGAAGCCATCCCGATGCTGGAAGTCCGCGGAGAATCGATGAAAACATGAACCTCGATTCCGAGCAAGTCGTCTCCCCCCGGGCCGATCTTCCGGAGGATCGCGCCGCATCGCCAGTGTGAAGCCCGATATTGCCCACGCCGACGGCGCCGATGCATCACCGACGTCGGCGATGCGGCGCGATCCTTCGACCCAATTTGCTCCGACCTGAGCATCGTCTAACCGACCCCTAGCGTGGCCTGGGCCCCACAGGCCGATTTACCCCTCTAAATGAATAAGTAGTAAATGGGCTGTTCCGTTCGGGTATCGAAGGGCAGATCCCCAACTGAGGTGGTGAGCGGGATGGGGATGAGACTCGGGATTGGGGTCGTTTAAACGATAATTACTGACGACCGCATCCCCAAACATGCGATGTCCTGAAGTTTTCAACACGCGAACCCCAAAAATGCCTGACACTTTCCCCGCGGCCGGCTTCTAATCCTCGACGAGTTGTGGACGGTCCCGAGGCCCGGCAAGGGCCCACAGAGGCAGAACATGAGGCATAACCTCCCGCCTTGATTTCGGGAGCGGCACAGAGGGGGGTGTCCAAGAGGGGGGGGTGCAAATCATGACTGGCGGCATGTGCGCGGCGCGCGGCCCAGCGGGGGGGGCCAGGGACGCAATGAAACAAGAAGAGGCGCCATGAAATCTGGGGAAATATCATGGCTCCCGCCACGATATCCACACCCCCCTGGTCATCACCCCCTCTTTTCCGCCCCGAAGATTGCTGCCCCGACTCGGGGGTCTGGGCCGGGAGACGCTGGGTGAAAGGCCGAGAGGCTCGCGGGCGGGCCTGCGCCGCCCGCGCTCGGCCCGTCGGACGAGCGCCCTCGAGCGGCCGAAGGCGCGCCACCCGCTCGCGCGTGGCCTGCTCGCTGCTCCTCCTCTCCTCCTCCTCCTCTCTCCTCCTCCTCCTCCCTCCTCCTCCTCCTCCTTATCCCCCTCCGCCTTCCCCTTCCCTCTTCTCCTCCTCCTCCACCTCTCCTCCTCCTCCTCCTCCTCCTCCTCTCTCTCCTCCTCGTCCTCTCCTCCTCCTCCTCCTCTCCTCCTCCTCCCTCCTTTTCCTTCCTCCTTCCTTCCTCCTTCCTCCTCCTCCTCCTCCTCCTCCTCCTCCTCCTCCTCCTCCAGTCTTCCTCCGGCTCCAGAAAAGCCATGCACACGTCGCCCCGGGGGCCGCGGCCGGCCCCGGGCCGGGGCCGGCGCAGGAAAGCAGAGGCGACGCCCTCCCGGCTGTGGACGCAGGGGTCGTCGATCTCCGCGACGCCCATCTTGACCTTTGGACGCCCGAAATGGGTACGGAAAGAGTGGGTACAATGCCCAACAACAAATGCTGTCACGTTGTCCCAAACCAACAGCAGCCGCTGTTGGGCAGGCGGCCTTCTGTCTCGAATGGACACAGGCCGCGGCGGCGCGGACAGCGAGCCCTGTTCAAAATGGACAGGAACTACTGTTGGGCATTGTACCCATTCTTTCCGTACCCATGTCGGTCGTCCCGATGACCGCATTCTCCCGGGTGATCTCCGGGGGCCGGCCCTCGGCGTCCAGCGCGCCTATGGACGCCGCGAAGAGCCGCGCCTCGCGGAGCACCTCGAGCTTGCTGAGGCCCTCCCAGTTGCGCATGACGTGGTTGATCCTCGAGTAGTAGGCCTGGTGCGTTCGTTTTGGTGGAAGCCGTACGGTGGGCTCCTGCGGCGCCAGCGCGCACAACAATTGTTGGCACCGCCACGATCTTTCCACCTTGAGCCGATCGTTCAAGGTTGAATTGCGTCGGGTCCAAGGGCGTCGTTGTGCCCCCAAGTGCTTCCGCGTCGCAGAATTCAACCTTGAACAACTTCGCTGGCGTTGCTGGCGCGCGATCGCCGCATGAAACCAACGGTACCTTAGTCAAGGTGTTGGCGGATCAGCGGCAAATGACGGCAAATAGCTGCACAGAACGGCAAACAGCGGCAACCCGTGAGCTGCAAACAGCGTCAGGCGCCCCGCGCTAACCATCTACCTAGCACCCTTTACTCGCCGCCAGTGGCCGCTAAATCTAAAACAATAACTTTCGATGACGTTCAAGGCTTCCATTAAAACAACCACATGAGGCCTGGGCCTTCACGTTCTTCGCAATGTCAGCCGACGCGAAGTCCGCAGCCCCCAAGGCCTCACACTGGAGCGACGCCTCGGTCAGCGGCAAGTCACTCAGGGACTCCAGGAACGGCCGCTCGAACTCGTGGAGGAACAAGACTCCCCGGCCGGCTTTCCCGCCACGGCCCGTGCGGCCGAGGCGGTGGATGTACTCGGCCCGTGTATGGGTCGGCCACTCCGAAGGGTGTGGTGTGCAAAGGGTGTGGCTTGCAACCTGCACCCTGGGGGGCAGCCCGAGGGGCGGGCGAGGACCTCGACGGATCTTTCTGCCACGCCCCGGGGAGGCCCGACGAGAACGGGATCGTGCTCCGCAGGCCCCAGAGGGTGCCGATCGCGAACCACACCCCGGCGTAGCCATACCCTTCGTGGTCGCCGAATGGGGCGCGCCCATCTGGATAACGTCCGTGACGCCGGGGTAGTCCAAGCCTCTGGATGACACGTCTGAAGTGAACAGAATGCCGCTGACTGCGTCCCTGAACTGGTTGGAAGCCTCTGTTCTGGTCTCCTGCTTCTTTATCTGAGCGTGGATCTCGAAGACAGCCAACTCGGACCCCGACTTTCGGAATGCCTCGGCGTAGTACGCGGCGATACGCCCAGTCATGAAAATTGCCACCAACTTCGCCGAGGCGGCCTCCCGCCTCCTCGCCTCTTCGATCGCTCTGCAGAGCATTCTGGTCATGTCCTCGGTGGCGACGACGCAGTAGGTCTGCTCGATCAAGCTTGGCACCACAGCATCGCAGCCCTTGAGCATGTCTATGTACTCGTACTCGGCGCTCCCGGTACGCTTCATCAGCTCGGTCACTTCGTCGGATATAGTGGCGGAGAAGAAAAGGCTCTGCCGGGACACCGCCGCAGGCAGGGCCGAGACGATACCCTCCGTGGCTGGTCTGAATATTTCGCTGGTGAGGTAGTCCACCTCATCCAGCACCAAAATCTGCACCTCCGCCAAGCTCGCGGCGAACCCCTCCGTCTTGCCAATGTGCGTCTGCAGGCGGCCCGGCGTCGCCACCAGCAGCACGCTCGCAGCGCCGGCCGCATCCAGCGCCTCCTTGTCCTCCTTCCAATCCAGCCCGCCCACCTAGAGATCCGCCGTCTAGAATTGTTCAAGACGGGCGCCCCACCCCCCGAGACCGGCGTTTCATCCCGAGCCTTCGGTCGGGCATGTCCCCCTACAGGTGGATTTTGGACGAACAATAAAAAGAATACACCCCAAACAGATCAAAAACTAACAGGAGAAGTCAAACAATCGTCTCCACACTTGATTTTAACTATTTTTGAATATCCCTCCTGCACGGAGACGTGCCCGACTCAGCCCGAGTCGTTTTGTGAACCGGCACCGAGGCCCGGCGAGGGCCCCGCAAATTACATTGGAAAAACGCCGTACGGATTCTTGTCCAGCACGTTTGTCGGGCCGGGCGAAAAGGGGGGATAGCAAAGGGGGGGGGGGGAGAATCAGCTCACGTAACTGATTTTCCCGGCGCCCTCTGGCGCCGGAGGCGGCTATGTATCGAGGAATGGGCCCCTCGGTGGGGCCGAAACCAGCTGCATGCAGCAGATTTCGGAACCCCCCCTTTCCCTATCCCCCCCTTTCGTTCGGCCCGAGTTTGAGCTCTGGGCGCCATGCACACCGCCCTCATCCCGGGGTAGAAGGACAGCAGCCTCAGGGAGACCCGCAAACACCGAGATGCCGCTGCCCCCTTGGGCCTCTCCAGGGGGTGCCTTCGGACCAGCATCTCGAGGCGCATCCAGCCGCGGAAGCGAGGGCTTCCCAGCAGGGCTCGAGTTGAACAGTGTTTTCCGTTTTCGTTGTGCTTTCGTCATCCCTAGTTCTGTCTTCGTTCCACGTTTGCTGCAAAACGAAGTCAAAACGACAACGGTTCACGAAATTGCCAAAACACCGTTTAGCTCGAGCCCTGCTTCTCAGGAGGCCCCAAAGAAAGCGAGACCCAGGCAACGGCATCGGGATCGGTACCGTCCCAATCATGTCCTGTTTTTGTTCCTTACGCGGTCCTCGGAAATCCCGACCCATTCCCCGCAGCCGGCTTGTCATGCTGGGTCGTTTTCTGACGGGCCCAGGGCCCCGCGAGGGCCCTGAGGGGCAGAACGCAACGAACACGCAAACATGCCTGGGTTTGGCGGCGAGCCCGGGGGAAGAGTGAGAGGGGCAGACCAAATTACTCAAAAGGCGGCGTGGTTGATCACAAGCTCTCACGCCAACTACCCTGGCGACGTACCCAACCCTTGCGCAATGCGGGGCATAAGTACATCAGGATTGCTACAACAAGGGCGATGACGGAACATGGACGCCTGTCATTTTGCAAGCAGCAATCGGAAGGCTCACAGGCCCCCGATCAAGATGTAAAGGCGTCGTAGTGGTTCCTGACGCAGCCCCCCCCAGAGACGGCGAGGTCTCGCTCAAGTCTTCGCGGTGCCTCACTCCGCTGGACCCAATAGCAGCCCTCGAAAGTGGCGACAGAGTCGCAGATCGCAGCACCCCCAGGGACGGCGAGGTCTACTTCAGATCCCCGCGGTGCTTCACTCCGCTGGACCCACCAGCAGCCCTCGAAAGTGGCGACAGTGTCGCAGATCGCAGCCCCCCAGGGACGGCGAGGTCTCGCTCAGATCCCCGCGGTGCCTCACTCCGCTGGACCCCCAGCCCTCGGTGCCTCACTCCGCTGGACCCACTAGCAGCCCTCGAAAGTTCGCAGATCGCAGCCCCCCAGTGACGGCGAGGTCTACCTCAGATCCCCGCGGTGCTTCACTCCGCTGGACCCAATAGCAGCCCTCGAAAGTGGCGACAGCTTCGCAGATCGCAGCCCCCCAGGGACGGCGAGGTCTCCCTCAGATCCCCGCGGTGCCTCAGTCCGCAGGACCCATCAGCAGCCCTCGAAAGTGGCGACAGCTTCGCAGATCGCAGCCCCCCCAGGGACGGCGAGGTCTACCTCAGATCCCCGCGGTGCCCCAGTCCGCTGGACCCACCAGCAGCCCTCGAAAGTGGCGACAGCGTCGCAGATCGCAGCCCCCAGGGAAGGCGAGGTCTACCTCTGACCCCCGCGGTGCCTTACTCCACTGGACCCACCAGCAGCCCTCGAAAGTGGCGTCAGTTTCGCAGATCGCAGCCCCCCCAGGGAGGCGAAGTCTCGCTAAGCATCCCCCAAAGATCCCCCCGCCCAGTCCGCAGGACCACCAGCAGCCCTCGAAAGTGGCGTCAGTTTCGCAGATCGCAGCCCCCCCAGGGACGGCGAAGTCTCGCTAAGATCCCCCCAGTGCCCCAGTCCGCAGGACCCCCCAGCAGCCCTCGAAAGTGGCGACAGTTTCGCAGATCGCAGCCCCCCAGGGACGGCGAGGTCTACCTCAGATCCCCGCGGTGCTTCACTCCGCTGGACCCAATAGCAGCCCTCGAAAGTGGCGACAGTGTCGCAGATCGCAGCCCCCCAGGGACGGCGAGGTCGACCTCAGATCCCCGCGGTGCCTCACTCCGCTGGACCCACCAGCAGCCCTCGAAAGTGGCGACAGTTTCGCAGATCGCAGCCCAGCCCCCATCGTCGGCGAAGAGAGGGCAGGAGGAGACGGGAGGCCGGAAGAGGAGGAGGAGGGACGCGACCACAATGCTCTATTCAAAACGAATACCCAGCCAAGGAGGGTTGGGAAAACTTCTCGGAAGGCCCGAGGACTTCCGAGCCTTCTGCGAAGGCTCGCCCCATCTCGGACGCCAGGTCGCTTTCGGGCCCTTACTCGGCTCTCTGGACGAACACGTCCAAAAACCTCGATCCTCGGACCTCCCCCTCTGGGCTCGCCACCGATAGGTTTAGGCTGGGCAGGTCCTCCGACAGGCGGTTTCCCAACGAAAAATCAAATATTCAAAACCTGTTCAACAAAATGCGCAAGAATACAACAAAAGTCCCCAGACTAATTTTTGACTCTTTCTGGAAATTCCTCCCGTAGAGGGACAGGCCCGACTAGACGATAGGTTCGCGCATCCGCAACCTCTCGGCCTCGGCGAAGATCTGCATCGAGAGCTCCCGCACGGGGCTCACCGCCAGCAGCCGGATGCCCCCCCGGCCCGGCCCGAGGCCGAGCAGGCGCTCTACCGCGGGCAGCAGGAAACTCAGGGTCTTCCCCGCGCCCGTCCGCTCGGGGAACAAAAAACCGCAGGAAGGTGAGCTTTCTTCTGGGATCGGCGCGGGGGGTGCTAAGGTAGGAGAGGAACAAGCGCCATAAACATTTTGGCGTTCCGCGCGGATTTCTTGGATCCGCGCTGGGCCCCGTTTTCTCCTTCGGAAAGGGAAACGGGTGGTTATCAGTAGATGCCGGGGTGGGTCAGATTTGGCCTGACCTAGCCGATGAGTGGAATACGCATGCCCACGTGGGCCAGAGGGGGTCACAATCTGGGCGAAGTGGACTGCGCCCACTTAGCGATAGTATCTAACCCCCAATAAGGCACTTGGAGCATTAGTAACTCACTTCTGGGCTAAGTTAGGCCAGATAGAACCAACCCTGGCGTCCACTGGTAACCCCGCTATCCTCTCAGCCCCCCCCGAGCCGATCCCAGTTGGAGGCACGGAAACGGGCACCGACATACAAGACAGGGGGCTGCCTCCACAGGCAGAAAATGACCCTCGACTTGGGTGCTGGTGGCTGTCTGTCGGTCACCCAGGAAGCCCCGAATATCACCAGCACTACAGCCACCGAGACCTGGATCATCTTCCCTCGGTGGAGGCGCACCAGCTATCTTCTTTTGTGTTCCTTCCCGGGCAGCGGTCGTTACTGGGGGGGGGGTCGGGCGGGAGAATAACGGTAATTAGCGGCGGCAGCGGCGCGCACCCGCCAGGCCAGGGTGCGTCC
Source organism: Prorocentrum cordatum (assembly GCA_963575745.1). Taxonomy (NCBI): domain Eukaryota; class Dinophyceae; order Prorocentrales; family Prorocentraceae; genus Prorocentrum; species Prorocentrum cordatum. The sequence goes on along the minus strand of CAUYUJ010014434.1, from coordinate 300,827 downwards.
CCGCGCCACCGGCGCATCAGTCGCACGTGTGCACCACAGCATGTACGGGGGTGGTCCAGGCCCCCCGCGATCGGCAGCGTTACCCAGGGGGTTTGGCCTGGGTGGCGAGCGTTACCCCGTTACCCCAGGGAGGGCCACAAACGCCCACCCGCCGACATCCCAGAGATCCGACGCAACGATGTGTTCAGTGCGGGGCCCCCGAACCTCTCGACACATTCGCCATGCAGGACCGGTGTTGTTATCCCGGGTCGTGTTGTTGACAGTCCCGAGGCGCGGCGAGGGCCCCCAGAGAGGCCGAAGACTGTCCTGAGTTTTCCAGCACGCTGGATCTCAGGGATTGTTCCTGGTTCGGCGGTGGACAAACCTTCCTTGAGTAAACCTCCACTTAGTGACAGCGGCCTGGGACCCAAACCGACGGACCTGGACCCGCAGAAAACGACGGCCGTGACGCCCTCTCGCGAACCGAAAACGGCCATTCCTTAATCGACGTGTCAAGGCAGGAGGTCTATCAACCTCCGACTGGTGACGACCTCTATGCTTAAGTCGGGCCTGTCCCCCTACAGGGGGATTTCCGACGAAAAATAGAAAATACCCTACAAATATTCAAAAATAGTCCAAACATAATCTGGGGACTATTGTTTGAATACCTTTTGGCCATTTTGGGGGCATTTTTGGAGTAGTAATTCTTCGTCGAAAATCCCCCCCCCCTGTGAGGGGACACGCCCGACTTGAAGGTAGGAGGTCCATCAACCTCCGACTGGTGACGACCCCTATGCACCCGACTCTTCCCGCGCCCCGCGCGTGGATCTCTCGGGTCGGCGCTGGGCGCCCCGCGCCGCTCCCCCCCCCCGCCGCTGGCGCGCAGAGCGCGCCCGGCCTCCGCGGCCTCTCGCAGGCGGGGGGCCCCCTGGGCCGCGCCCCCGCCAGGATGCATATGGGGGCCACGTGTGGACCCTACCCCCTACCCCCCACGATGTTTGAGGGGAGGGTGGCGGGGAGCCCCCGAGCGAAGTGAAGCCCGCCCTGCCTTCAAAAGTCGCGGGGGGTAGGGCAGCAGGGCCCACACGTGGCCCCCTGAGGGAGCGCTCTGCCCGCGGAGGCCCCGCGTGGACCACGAAGCCGTCGGTCGGAAGACGCAGGCGGAAGCAGGGACTGACAGGAGGGCGTTGACGATTAGCTCGGGAGCGCCCCCCGCCCCCCCGCAAGAGGACGGCAGAGGTGCAGCCGCTCGATCACTGAAGCGGGAAGGCGCTCACCTTCCGACGACCGACGGGGCGCTGAACTCCTGACGGCCGATGGGTAGCAACGAGACCGCGCATCCGCTGGATCGCGCCCCGGAATCCAGACCGCAGGGGCGCGGACACGGATCTGCATTCGCCGCGCGCGACCTGCCAGGAAGGGGGGGTCCGACGCCGATCCGAGCTATGTCTGGCGCGAAGCTCCGCAGGCCTCTGCTCATGCCAGTTGTTTGTTCCTCGGTCTTCGCCCTCACGATCACGTCCTTCCCCGCCGCGATCGGGCCGAAGGCGCACGCCTGCACCTCAGCCAGGGCCAAGGCAGGGACGACATCGGACCAGGAAGTACCTCAGATCGTTCCGGAGCGGTCGCTCTGAGAGCGTTTTGAAGAACGCTCTGGAACGATGAATCCCCGCCAGACTGGGATGACCGCGGGGGTGACTCAGGGGATCGGGAGGTTACAGATGCTCAGATGAATTGTATATACCATGAACAAAAGTTAGAAGTGGACTCCACGTGCCCTGCGTGGCTAAGCCCTCCACGTGGGTGCAGCCCACTTGGCCCAGATCCCGAGCCACTCAGGGCACGCCCAACCCAAGTACCTCAGCCACTCAGGGCACGCCCAACCCAAGTACCTCATGGACAATGCTAGGCCATGCCTGAGCAACCTCAGCATCCACGCAAATCAACCCCACCGTCCCCCTAGCAACCCCCCTGCGGTCATCCCAGCAGGGCGGGCATGAATCGCTTCGGAGCGGCAGAGCGTCCCGGAACGCTCTCGGAACGAGCGTTCCAGAACTTGCTCTGCGTCGGGCATTCGTACCCGCAACCCCGCCCAGCCCGAGCCCCGGCGTCCGGCATTCGCCCCAGAAGCTCCGCCCCGCCCGAGCACCGGCGACTGGCATTGCTCGTATACCCGAGAACCCCCCGCCCCGCCCGAGCACCGGCGACTGGAGAGTTGCTCCTGCCCGAGAAGCCCCCGCCCCGCCCGAGCACCGGCGTCTGGTACTCGTACCCGAAGCCGTCGCGCATGTAGAAGAAGAAACAACACCGCGAACATAAACTTTTGCTGCTCCGTGCGGACTTCTCCTGGATCTGCGCTGGACCCCCCGCCCCTGGCGCGCGGAGGGGGAGGGGGGCCCAGCGCGCATCCGAGAAATCCGCGCGGAGGCGGAGGCTGAGGCTGAGGCGGAGGCGGAGGCAGAGGCGGAGGCGGAGGCGGAGGAGGAGGAGGAGGAGGAGGAGGAGGAGGAGGAGGAGGAGGAGGAGGAGGAGGGAGGAGGAGGTAAGGAGCAGGAGGAGGAGGAGAGGAGGAGGAGGAGTAGGAGGAGGAGGAGGAGGAGGTAGGAGGAGGAGGAGGAGGGGAGAGGAGGGGAGGACTAGGAAAAAGGAGGCGGAGACAGAGAGGAGGAGGCGGTGGAGGAGGTAGGAAGAGGGAGGAGGAGGAGGAGGAGGAGGAGGAGAGAGGAGGCAAGACAAAAACAGTGTGCGTGTGTTCCTGGCGCTCTTCCTCCTTCGCGCATGGCCCGCTTGCCCTCCGCGGAGATGGCCAGGTCGCCGAAGCGGCCCGGCGCCGCCTCGCCCGGCGCGGCCGCCCCGGGCTCCGCCATCGTGGGCCGTGTGAGCGGCGGCGCGCGGCCGCGCGCGGCGGGCCCGCGCGGGGGAGGCGCTCTCTGCCCGTGGCTCCGTATCCCGCCCCCCTCCCTCCACCGTCGACGGAGGAGGGAGGCGGAGATCTCCCTCCTCCCTCCCTCCCTCCCTCCCTCCCGTCTCCCTCCCTCTCCCTCCCTCGGGGCTCCCTCCCCCTCTCCTGTCTGCCCCCCGCCCCTCCCGCCGGGGAGGCTCCCTCCATGACCCCTCCCTCTCCCGCTCCCTGTCCCGCATCCCTCCCTCTCTCTCTATCTCGCTCCCTCCGTCTGCTCTGCTCTCCGTGATGTCACCGTTCCCTCTCTCTCTCTCTTTGTCTCTCGCTCTCGCTATCGCTCTCTCGTTCTGTCTAGTATTAATTATCTCGTCTCTTAGTTGGCTCTGAATGATAGCTTATGGTTTCTTTCTCTCTCTCTCTCTCTCTCTCTCTCTCTCTCTCTCTACTCTCTACCCGCACTCTCTGTCACTACTCTCCCTCTCGATGTGTATGTGTCATGTGTTGTCTCTCTCTCTCTCTCTCTCTTCATACGAAATGTATGTATGTATACTGAATGCTTTAGTGAGGGGGTCTCCTACAGCGACCATTAGCAGGCCATGGCTGTTAACTTCTTGGCCCGCGAAATTAAAACACAAAAAACGAATTTGACAGACGAAACGCCTTGAAATTTTCCAAATTCCGCTGAGCACTGATTTTTGCACGGCCTGTTTTGCCATCGGCTGCTTTGCAATATTCAGAATCTCACGGGGCATTGATTTTTGCCAGGCATGTTTTGCCATGGGGCGATGTGTCATCGATTCAAAAGCGGGGAACCCCAGGCGATGCTCATTGGAACAACGCCCAAAGGGTTTCCGAAACAAGCAGCGCACATGTTGGATTTGGCGCGCTGCGTACGCGAGTGAGAAAGCAGCCGCTTCTCTAGGGCAGCGCGCGCCTTGAGGGGACGCAAGCTTCAACGTGCGAGCGCGTCCACCGCGCAAGCGCAAACGCTACGAGCGACGGGAAAAACCGCCCGCTGCACGGCGATGCGCACACCTGTCGCGACATCACTCGAGAGCGTCGCAATCACATTTGTTTCCGTCCAACTTTGAAGACGGCGCTGCGTAACCAAAGCGCGCGCGGGCGCGCCAAAATCGAAGCAAACACGCACGCGCACACGCACGCACACACACACACACACACACACACACACACACACACACACACACACACACACACACACACACGCGCACGCACACACACACACGCACGTGCACGTAGCGAGCTAAACTTTTGAGTCGCGACGGGTACAAGCTAGACCAGGGCGCGGCTAACATAATTGACGGCAGCGCAAACATCTCTCTCTCTCTCTCTCTCTCTCTCTCTCTCTCTCTTTCTATATATATATATATACAATATCATCTGTAAATGGAAACAAAAAAACGGATCGCGGTATATTGCCCAGCAGCCAGCCCGGAAACGCACCCGAACGGGCTCCGCGCCCCACGGGTGCCACAAGGAGAATTGTCGAATGCCGACGCGCACTTCCGCGCCGCGAAAGGGCCCCCATGCCGCTGGAGCTTCCGCCACCGCCCCCCCTTTCCCGTAGTGCAAGGTTTCATCGTCTCAAACGCGCGGGTCCGCAAGCGATGTTGCTTTCTGGAGCGCCAGACGGCTTCCCCACAATATCCGCGCGCATGTTGGGCTTGGAGCTTAACGTGCAGGACATGAGAAACGTACTGATTATACAAAGCAGCGCGCGGCCTGGAGAAGCGCGAACTTAACCGCCGCGCAAGCGGGGGGAGCATTGGCCGAAGAACGGCCGTGACCCGGCCTCCGTCGGCCTCCTCAAAAGGCTCCAGAAAAATTCATTTTCAGTTGCGGCACTTATATGTCGACTTCTATATTCTGGAAAATGCTGAATTATCCCGCGCGCGCAAGCGCCGGTGACCAGGCCTCCGTCGGCCTCCTTAAAGGGCTCCAGAAAAAATCAGATTTAGTTTCGGGAATAACATGTTGACTTTTATATTCTGAGCAATGCAGAACTCTCCAGCGCGCGCAAGCGCAGGTGACCCGGCCTCCGTCGGCCTCCTTCAGGGGCTCCAGAAAAAATCAGATTTAGTTTCGGGAATAACATGTCGACTTTTATATTGGGAACAATGCGGAACTCCCCACGCGCGCGCGCGGGTGACCCGGCCTCCGTCGGCCTCCTCAACTGGCTCCAGAACAGAACAAAACAAAAAAACATGTTCAAACGCGGCACTTACATGTCGACTTGTATATTCTGGGAGCGCCGGTGACCCAGCCTCCGTCGGCCTCCTGAAAAGGCTCCAGAAAAATTCAGATTTAGTTTCGGGGATAACAGGTCGACTTCTATATTCTGGACAATGCAGAATTCTCCAGCGCGCGCAAGCGCAGGTGACCCGGCCTCCGTCGGCCTCCTTAGAGGGCTCCAGAAAAAATCAGATTTAGTTTCGGGAATAACATGTCGATTTTTATATTGTAGACTATGCAGAACTCCCCACGCGCGCGCGCGGGTGACCCGGCCTCCGTCGGCCTCCTTAAACGGCTCTTCAACCAGCCAACCTGCCTACCAGCCGGCGCACCAGCCAACCAACACACTGGACTTAACCAACCAACCGGCGCACGCGGAGCCTCACATGTACAAACTTGTAGATAGGCGAGGATTATCGCGCCCCGCGATGCGCGACGCGCGGTGAACTTCACGCCCCTGCGCCGCCGCCCTGGACAAGGGCGGCTCTCCTGCCCGGGCCGCGACGCGCGAGGCGCAATAATCTTCGCGCCCCCAGGGGTGACCAAGTGCAAAGGCCTTGGGCGGCCACGTGTTTCAGAAATATGAAAACCCACGGATGCAAAGCACAAAATGAGTATGCAGGCGTACAGTGAAGGTCTTGACCTAAGGTGCGACATAAGGAACTAATGCCCCCACCTCGGCATGCGCATACATGCAGGGGCGACAGCGGGGGGGCCCGAGGTTGGAGCTGGACCATAACGCAACCACCGTTCAATTATGTCGAGCCACTGAGCTCCGAACCGCGTGGCCGAAGGAACGGGGGGGGCTCTTGCGAGGAACTGGACCTCAATGCCCCATACCTTGGCATGCGGATACATGCAGGGGCGACAGCTCCAGCGCGCGCCCCGCAAGGAACGGGGGGGCCTGAGAACGGAGCTGGACCATAACGCAGCCACCGTTCAATTATGTCGAGCCAGTGAGCTCCGAACCGCGTGGCCGAAGGAACGGGGGGGGGCCCTTGCGAGGAACTGGACCTCAATGCCCCGCGCCCTGGCGCGCGGAACGGGCGAAAGCTCCAGCGCGCGCCCCGCAAAGAACGGGAAGGCCCCGGAGAGGCGCAGGGCTTATACGCGACCGCCGTCGCATTACGTCGAGCAAGCGCAAGGAACCGAGCCCCCCCGTGGAGCCCCGTTCCATAGACCGTCCGCCCCGATCGACAAAACGAACCCGCGCGTCCAAAATCGCAAGGAACACCGGGGGGGCTCGCCGCCAAAAAGGCAGCGGAACGCATGCAAACCTAAGGAACGTCCGAGCCCCTTTTGAAAAGTAAGTGTTCCTTACTCAAGGCGCTCACTGTGCGCGCCTCCGTCGGCCTCCAGAAAGCTTCACAGAAAAGTTCAACTTCAGTTTTTGGATTTACAAGGCGATCTTCTTATTGTGGGCAATCCAGAACTTCCTACACGCGCCCGCGCCGCGGCGCGCGCGCGTGGTGAGTTCTGTATTGTCCACAATAAGAAGATCGCCCTGTAAATCCAAAAAATGAATTGGACTTTTCTGTGAAGCTGTAAGGAGGCCGAGGGGAGCGCGTAGTTCTGTATGTGGACACTACAGAACTCACCACGCGCGCGCGTAGGGAGTTCTGTATTGCCCACAATGCTATGCAGAACTGCGCGCCTCCGTCGGCCCCCTTACTACTTCACAGGCAAAAATAAATTCAGTCTTTGGCTTTACAAAACGATCTGCTTATGGGGGGCAATCCAAAACTCACCACGCGCGCGCGCGGGGAAACCAAATGCACAATGGACACATGCGTTGGAAACGCAGCGCGCGCCGCAAAGTCGCGCGCGCGTTGGACAATGAGCGGGGAACCATATTGCGCAGCTCAAGGTCGCGCGCGCGCGCGCGCCCTTGCGCTGCGCACTGTGGTCTTCTACGCATGTGTCAACGATGTCAGCGTGAAAATCAATAGGGGAAACCCTGAGCAAAATTTAATTCTCTGAATCCAGGAGATGGCCACGCGATTAGCAAATGCGTGGGAAACCACAGTGCGCAGCGCAAGGTCGCGCGCGCGCGACCTTGCGCTGCGCACTATGGCTTCCCACGCATGCGAACTCGAAGTCCAAATCGGGAATGCGTCATGTAAACATTATTTCTCTGGCCCCAACAGATGGCCATGCAGTTGATAATTGCGTGGGAAAGCCAGCGCGCAGCGCAAGGTCGCGCGCGCGACGTTTCGGTGCGCACAACGGTTTCGTCCCATAAATTTGTGAACGATGTGAACGCGAAAACCAAACGATGCGCAATTTAATACTCGTCCCAACAGGTGACCATACAAGTGGAAACCATAGTGCGCAGCGCAAAATCGCGCGCGCTGCGCACTTTGGTTCCCGCGCGTTTGTCGTCGGTGTGAACGCGAAAACCCTAAGGGAAAACCCAATTTGAAATGTAGTTCTCTGGCCAGACACTTAACAAATGCGCGGCGCCCAATGGTTTTCCACGAACTGTTAGGTGCATGGCCATCAGCGCGCCATGGCTTCCCTGCGCCGGCTGCCGCGGCTTGCTGTTTCCAGCGGACGACCAATAGTGGGCCATGGGTGCAAACGCGAGGAGGATTTCGCCCAAACGGCTAATCACGGGAAAAGAATCCACGGGGGGCGGGCCAGGGGCATCGGGGCCATGTTTTCGCTCCAAGGAAATCGGGGGGGCGGGGGGGGGGGACCTCCTGCGGTTAACCCGCGACATTCCCGGCTGCGGGGCCCGCCGCGTGCGCAAAATTTCCATCCGGGCCACTGCCCGATCTCGCGCAATTACCGGCCGGGTTCGCTGAATTCCCAGCCAGGTTACCAACCAAAATCGCAGAATTACCGGCCGGGTGCGCGGAGTTACCAGCCGGGCGCGCGGGAATTGACAGCCGGGCTACCGGCCGGGCGCGCGGAGTTACAGCCGGGCTGCCGGCCAGGCAAAGGGCCGGCCGTCTGCGGCGTTCTGTACCCTGACCTTCCAGGAGGGCTAAAAAATAGCACCCGACCTAAAAACCTATCCCAGAGCTATTCTACGTCTTGGTTTTAGGCTGTTTCGTTTAGATTTTTAGGTTTTTAGGACTCCAGTGCTAAAAAATAGCTCTCTGGAAGGTCAGGGTAGCGGCGCTGTAGCTCCGCTACAGAATGCGCTGCAAGGCCAAGCTAAGGGCCGGGCTACCAGCCGGGCTACCGGCCGGGTTACCGGCCGGGCTGGGAATTAACAGCCGGGTCACCAGCCGGGTTACCAGCCGGGCTGGGGCTAACAGCCGGGTTACCGGCCGGGCGCGCAGTTAACAGCCGGGCTACCAGCCGGGTTACCAGCCGGGCCGGGTCACCGGCCGGGTTCGTAGAATTACCGGCAGGGTTACCGGCCGGGTTCGTGGAGTTACCGGCAGGGTTGCCCGCCGCGTTCGTGGGCTTACTGGCCGGGCTACCGGCCGGTCACCAGCCGAGCTATTGGTGGGCGAGGGGCCAGCCCGCTGGGTACCGGTCAGGGTGGGCAGGGCTGCTTGCCGGGCCAGGCCCCAGGCCGGGGGCGACCGGGCTGCGCTGAACACGGGCCCAACATGGCCTCGGCGCTGTCCCCTCGCGCATAATATGGTGTCCCGCCTTAACGCGCGGCGGCATTGCCCCTTGCAGCCGTATGTTCGCCTACCTACGTAGTGGCCCATGGCCACAGTGCGTGTGGCTGCATTTCCGCGCTCGCATATTGTGTTTAGTTCCCACGCAGAGGACCGCGGCCGCCGCGCGCCGAATGCACAGCTCGCGCCCGCGCGCGCGCGTAGTACGCTGAGCCACTTGGCCGACGTGCTACAACCTCATGTTAACTTGGAAATCCATTCGGCCACCGCTGAAGGGGCCGCTTGAGTTTCCAAGCAAACATAGCGGCCCGTCTATTGTGGGCACAACAGAATTCACAGCTCGCGCCCGCGCGCGCGTGGGCGCGTTGCGCGCTCAGCCACATGGTCGACATGCTCCAACCACATGTTAACTTGGAGATGCAGTCGGTCACCTCTCAGGGCCACCTTCGTTCACAGGCCAACAAGGCGGCCCTTCTTTTCTGGGTAACCCAAGATTCACGACTCGCGCTCGCGCGGTCGCGGGCGCGCGCGCGCGGTGGCGCTTGGTAAATCGAGCCACGTAACCGACACGCTACAAACTCATGCTAACTTCGAAATCCAATCGGTCACCGCTAAGGGGCCATTTGAGTTTCCAGGCCACAACATGGCGGCCCTTTCTAATGTGTAGTCCAGAAGTCACATCTCGCGCGCGCGGGCGCGTTGTACGCTAAGCCACGTGACCGACATGCTACAAGCCCATGTTAACTCGGAATACAATCAATCACCGTGAATTGGCAAATTCGATTTTCCATGCCAGCATGGTGGCCGTTGTACGGTGGAAAAATACACAGTTGACGGCTAGCGCGCGCGTGGGCGACGTGTACGCTGAGCCACCTGGTCGATACGCGACAACCCCCATGTTAACTCGGAAGTTCAATCGGTTACTGCGGAGGGGCCACTTGTGCTTCCATGCCAACATAAAGGACCCGATATTGCGGGTAGTACGGCTTTCAGAGCTCGCACGCGCCGGGGGGGGGGCGCGCGCGCGCGGGCGCTATGTGCGTTCAGCCATTTGCTACAAGCCCATGTGAACTCGGAATTCCAATCCGTTACCGCTCAGGGGCCACATGAGTTTCCAGGAGACAGCGGCCCTTCTATTGTGGTTAGTACAGGATGCACAGCCCGCGCGCGCGTGCGCGCGTTGTGCGCTGAGCCACTTGGCCGACATGCAACAACCCCATGTTAACTTGGAAATCCATTCGGCCACCGCCATGGGGCCGCTTGAATTGCCAGGCCAGCACGGCGGTCCTCTGTCGTGGATGATACAGAGTTCACAGCTCGCGCCCGCGCGCGCGGGCGCGTTGTACGCTGAGCTACTTGGCCAACATGGCACAACCACATGCTAACTAGGATATCAAATCTTCTACCGCAGCGGGCAACTTTTAGTTTCCAAGCAAACATAGCGGCCCTTCTGGTGTGGATAGTTCGTAAGTCACTGCTCGCGCGCGCGCGCGTGGGCGTCCTTTACGCTGAGCCACTTGTGCAACATGCTACAACCCCATGTTCAATTGAAAATCCAGTCGGCCATCGTTAGAGAGCCACTTGCGTTTCCAAGCCAATACGGCGGCCCTTCTGTTGTGAGCGATGCAGAGGTCACAACTCGCGCCCGCGCGTGCGCGCGGGTGCGTTGTACGCTGAGCAACTTGGCCGACATGCGGCAACCCTAGGTAAACTGGGAAAACCAATCGGCCACCGCTAAGGGGCCACTATGGCTTCCAGGCCAACATGACGGCCACTCTATTGCGTGCAATAAAGAATGTACAGCTTAATCGGCACGCTGCAAACTCATGGTTACTCGGAAATCGAATCAGCCAACGATAGGATTGCACTTCAGTTTCCAGGCAACCGTGGTGGCACTTCTATTATGGGCAACCAAGTGATCCAGAAGTCGCAACTCGCGCGCGCGCGGGTGGGTGCGTTGAGCGCTGGACCACTTGGCCAACGTGCCACAAACCAGTGCTAACCTGGAAATCAATCCGGGGTTCCAAGCCAGCACGGCGGCACTTCTACTTTGGATCAGGGTTCGCAGCTCGCGCCCGCGCGCGCGCGGGCGCGTTGCGCGCTGAGCCACTTTGCTGACATGCTGGAAGCCACCGCAAAGGGGCTACTTGAGTGTGCAGGCCAACATGGCGGCCCTTCTACTGCGGTTAGTACGAAAATTCACAACTCGCGCGCGCGCGGGCGCGCGCGCGAGGCGCCTTATGCGCTGGGCAACTTGGCCGACATGCTACAAACGCATGTTAAACATGGAAAATACCATCGGCCACCGCTAAGGGGCCACTGGAGTGCTCAGGCCAACGTGGCGGCATTTGCATTGCGGAGAATACAGGGTTCACAGCTCGCGCCTGCGCGCACAGGCGCGGGCGCTCTGCACGCTGCGCAACTTAACCGGCATGCTACGACCTTTTGCTAACTTGGAAGTCCGTCGGTTACTGCTAAGGGGCCACTTAAGTTTCTAAGCAAACATGGCGGCCATTCTATTGTTGGTGATGCAGAATTCACAGCTCGCGCGCGCGAGCGCAAGCGGGCGCGCGCGCGCGGGCCCGTTGTACGCTGAACCATTTAACCAAAACGCTACAAACTCGAGCTATCTCGGATATTCAATCGGCCACCGCTGACGGGCCGCTTGATTTCCCAGGCCAGCAAGGCGGCCCTGCTATTGCGGGTAGAACTCACAGCTCGCGCGCGCGCGTGGGCGCGCTGTGCGCTGAGACACTTGGCCGACGTGCTAGCAGCCCCGTTGTACGCTGAACCATTTAACCAAAACGCTACAAACTCGAGCTATCTCGGATATTCAATCGGTCACCGCTAATGGGCCGCTTGATTTCCCAGGCCAGCATGGCGGCCCTGCTATTGCGGGTAGAACTCAAAGCTCGCGCGCGCGCGTGGGCGCGCTGTGCGCTGAGACACTTGGCCGACATGCTAGAAGCCCATGTTAAATTGGAAAAAGAATTAAGCCACCACTAAGGGGCTGCTTGAACTCCCGAGCCACCATGGCGGCCCTTCTGTTCTGGATAACGCAGAGTGGCGGCTCGCTCCCGCGCGCGCGGGCGACTTGTGCGCTGAGCCACTTGGCCGACATGCTACATCCCCATGTCAAATTGACAATCCAGTCGGTCACCGCTGGGGGGCCACTTTAGTTTCCAGGACAGCACGACTGCCCTTCTTTTGTGGATAACACAGAATTCACAGCTCGCGCCCGCGCGCGCGCGTGGGCGCGTTGCGCGCTGAGCCACTTCACCGACGCGCCACAAACCCATGGTAAATCGGAAATCCAATCGGTCTCCGCTAGGGGACCACTTGAGCGCCCATGCCAACATTGCGGCACTTCTATTATAAATGATACAGAATTCACAGCTCGCGCCGGCGCGCGCGCGCGGGCGCGTTGCGCGCTGAGCCACTTGGCTGGCGCGCTGCAGCCCCGCGCTACCTGGAACACCCATTCGGTCACCGCCCAACAACCCCTTCGTTTCCAGGCCCCTTCGTTGCCAGACCGCTGAGAACGATGCAGACATCACACCTCGCGCGCACGCGCGCGTGCGCGTTGTACGCTCGTCCTCCTCCTCCTCCTCCTCCTCCTCCTCCTCTTCGCCCAATCCTCCTCCTCCACTTCCTCCTCCTTTCCTCCTCCCCCTCCTCATCCCCCTCCTCCTTCTCCTCCTCCTCCCCCTCTTCCTCCTCCTCCCCCCCAAAGCTTGCGCAGTCAATGTCATCATACTTCTGCTCGCCCTTTTCCTGCTACTCCCGTCGCTCCCCCCTTCTTCCTTTTAGTCCTCGTCCTCCTCGTGTTCCTCCCCCGCCTCCCCCTCCCCCGCCTCCTCATCATTCTTCTGCGCCCTGCCTGTTTCGGCAAGGGCCGCGAATGTGCATTCGCACCCGGGCGTGCCCAGGCTGACCCACGAAATTCAGTTTGACGGCTTCCCCATCAATTTCTCTTCGTTACACGGAATGTTCCCGCACTTCCCTGATCAAGACATTTCGCCTGGGTGCTATTGCTGGGTGGACCGCGATGGATACGAACAGTAACGAAACCAACTACGCGATCAACCGCGAATGAAACTACACACGGAACTCCCCACAAACATGTTTCGCACGTGGCGTTCATCGTGCAACAACGCTCCCAGAAGGGCGAAAGAGGCGAAGCCTTCCCACAATAAAATCACGATTTCTGAATTCAAGCACACACAGCCCTTCAGGGCAAAAACAACAACAAACCATAATTCTGGATTTTCCAAACCATGCCTTCGGACAAAAATGTAATTTTGAATATTACATTTTAGTTGTGCTCCCCGGCCTGGCTGTTAGCGTTTTTGGGTGGCCCCCCCTTCCTGTAGACGGCCCCCTCACTAAGACATGCACTGCCACCACGCATCGTCCCCGACCCCCCCCCACCCGACAGCGCAGAGCAAGCCTTGCCGAGGATGTGTGCAACAGGATGGAGGGGCAGAGCGAAAGCGGAAGAGGACGCGGGCCTGGAAGAGAGACAAGGGCGTTGTGAGCTAGAGCCCCATGGCCCAATCGGCCATTTATGTAACCCAGACAACGGCAGCCAGGAGGGGGAGGGGAGGGAGTGAAAGAGAGAGAGAGAGAGAGACAGCCATTTGAACGCCCGAAATGGGTACGGAAAGAATGGGTACAATGCCCAACAACAAATGTTGTCCGAAACTAACAGCGGCCGCTGTTGGGCAGACGGCCTTCTGTCTCGAATGGAACACAGGCCGCGGCGGCGTGGACAGCGAGTCCTGTTCAAAATGAACAGGAGCTGCTGGTTGGGCAGTGTACCCATTCTTTCCGTACCCATCTCGGGCGTCCAGAAGCCAGAAGAAGGCCCGCAGAGAAGCAAACATCGTGCGTTCGTTACACCACAACCCCCTAGCACTGCCGGATGGGGCACCCGCACAGAATACCCTCACGAGCCCAACGGTCAACTACGAGGCCGCCCACCCAAAGAAGGCGCCGAGCCAAACGGGCGAGCACGAAGCGCCGAGATTGCCAGCACATCGCAGAAGAGCACGGAGAAGGACGAGAAGAAGGGCAAGGGGGAGCAAGCGAAAAATACGAACGGCCTGGCAAATACAGCGAACAGTGTGGAGCCGGACGTGGAGGGTGCAAGCAGCGCCAATGACCCTGAAAAACTAAAGTGTTACATACAATGCGAAGATGTGATCGAAAGGAGGATGGAGCAGAGAGGAAGAAAAGGAGAGGCATGGCAGCAATACCCTATGACTAGCGTAGTGGCGAAGGCCGCACTAGCAGACTTCAGAGGACGAGCCTGGAGGTTTGGCCACGAGGTCCATGTGGGTGGCCCTGCCACCACCCCATAAGACACTACCAATTGACACATACCAGACTGATGCAAAGTGAAGAAAAACAGATGTCCAGGTGCTTGCGAGTGGCCCGAGCACCACCCCATAAGCATCCCAGAACAGCAGCACTTCAAGACAAGGAGACGGCGCAATCGAGGGAAAGGGTGACGGGCTCTACGTCGGACTGGAGTCGGCGCAGGCGTCGTGCTGGCGACGAAGGCGGTGCACGCATCTGAGCGCGAGGTCCGCGAAGGAAACGGGCGTGGCTGTCGCCGACGGCATCGAAGGAGCGCTCCTGCTGCTGGATAACCTGGTGCTACTGTGAAGGGTGCTGATGGTTGTGCTGGTGCTGCGACTCTGGGCCGTGCTGCCAACAGTTGGATTGCTAGTAGCGCTGTTGCTACGCATGGCGCTGCTGGTCCCAGTTGTGGTGGCCACAGTGGCGCTGCTGGGGCATACCATCAGAAACTAATGAGAACCAACCGACCACAAGAGGGAACATCTAACCGCATCTAACCGCTCTCCTCTCCTCCACTCGATAACACAAGTAGTGCTAACGAGCTTACTTCCCAATCTCGTCCTCGCAAAAGGCTGGTCGCTGGATGGTCGCTCTCCTGAAAAGTGTGCTCGCAAACCAGGGCGCCCGTTTGGTTCCTCCCCGTGCCGTCAGAACATGACACTGCTTGTTTGTGCAAGCATGGTTGCAAGTACGTGCGCGAGTTCAGCTGGACGGCGCATAGCTTCTGATCTGTGGCGAGGGAGTGAACGAATGAAGGATGAATGAACACATGAATAAGGTTGAGTCGGGCGTGTCCCCCTACAGGGGGATTTCCGACGCAAAATTAAAGATACAAAAAATACTCCCAGAAGGCCAGAAATATTGGAAAAATAGTCACCAGACTATTTTTTTACTATTTTTGAATGTTCCCCCTGTAGAGGGACAGGCCCGAGGTAAGAATAAGGAGATGGAGAAGATGAAGCAAGAGGAGACGGTTAGAGGCGCAGCAAACTGCAGAAACTGCATGCGCAGCTTTCTTGGATCGGCGCTGGACCCCGTTCCTTGCACGCGGAGCGCGCCAGGGGCGGCGCCGGAGGTGCCGCCAGGGGAACATGGCGCCGACCTCACAAATCCGCCATGTTGTGTTTTTGCCTGTGCTGTTTTTCTTCGGAATGAAGAGATGGAGGAGATGGGGAAGGTGCTCCCCTTCCAGAATGGAGTTGTCCTACTTCGGACCGGGGACAGAGATGAAGGAGAGGCAGGGGATGGAAGGAGGGTACACATGACAGATGCTGCCCCTCCTCCTCCTCCTCCTCCTCCTCCTCCTCCTCCTCCTCCTCCTCCTCCTCCTCCTCTTCCTCTTCCTCTTCCTCCTCCTCCCTCTCATCCTCTTCCGCCTCCTCCTCCGGCTCCTTCTCCTCCTCCTCCTCCCCCTCCTCCTCCTCCTCCTCCTCCTCCTCCTCCTCCTCCTCCTCCTCCTCCTCATCCTCATCCTCCCCCTCCTCACCAAGATGGCACGACGCCGCTCGGCACCCGCCGTTCCCTCCTAGGCCCCGCCGCACCGCCCCCCCCATGCCCCGCCGCGCGAGGTAGGACCGCTTCCTGAGTGCCTCCGGAGCGTGGGGCCAGGAGGGGTGGCACCGTGCCGCCCAAGGCAGGACGGGGGAAGGCCGAGGAGGAAGAGGGGAAAGTCAGCAGGCAATTTCTGGGAGGTCTTCGTGGGAAGCGACGGAACCCCCGGGGAGTTTTATCTCTGGGGCCTCCAGGGTTCCGCTGCGTTCCTCCCTCCCCTCCCTCCCACCTCTGTCCCTCTTCCCTCCTCCTCCTCTTCCTCGTCCTCCTCCTCCTCCTCCTCCTCCTCCTCCTCCTCCTCCTCCTGTTCATCCTCCTCCTCCTTTTCCTCCCCCTCCTCCTCATGCTCCTCTTCCTCCATCTACATGCTCGTTTATTCACGTTCTCCCCCCCACCCTCCCTGGGACAGGATTGAGCCCGAGTGGGCCCGACGGAACCCCCACACTGAGGGGCAACGGCGGCGGGGGGCGGCTCAGGGGGGAGATGTCGAGCTGGAATCAGCGACGCGTCGCCAACGGATCGGTAATAGGCCTCCGACACGAATCCGCACGTTGCTGGGCGGGGGGGGGATCGGGTCCCTATCGGCGACCATAAAGAAAAATTGGGGTCGATTCCTCCCCCCCTCTCAGACGATCGCCCCCTACTGTTGCCTCCCCACATATTTGGACGCCCGAAACTAGCACGAAGAAAATGGGCACGATGCCCAACAACAAGTGCTGTTCAAAACCAACAGCTGCCGCTGTCCGGCAAGCCGCCCTCTGTCTCAAAAGAGCAACGACCGCGGCGACGCCGACAACGAAACCTGTTCAGACTGAACAAGAAAAGCTGTTGGACTTTGTGCCCGTTGTTTCCGTACCAAGTTCGGTAGCGCTAAGCAGCAGGTGGGAGGCGAGGCGGAAACCGGGAAGGTTCGGAGACAGCGTTTGCGACGTCTTCGCAAAAAACGATTGACGCCAGGTTGAACCCGATTTGGCCAGTCTGGACGGAAGCGTGTAGAAACATGCGAGGCTTGGCTTGTTTTCGACCACGGACAGACCAGCGCGGATGTTGAATTTAACCTCCTAGGACTTGCATCTTGCATCTTGAGAAAGGGGGGGGGCGCCGCGGCGGTGGCGCGCGGAGATCTCTGGGCCCCCCGATGGGGTCTGCCTCGTCCCTGGTCGATTCCTCCAGGGGGCGGGCAGGGGGGAATGAGGCAAGTACTGGGAAATGCGATGAGTGTGATGATAAAGACGACGGTGACGCGTCTTCGAGTTAGCGACGGCGCACGATGACGATGTTGCGCTGCGACGTACTGTCACTACGGTCCCCGATTTCGATCTCGTTCGACTGATCCCACTGTCAACCTCAGGGCCAGCTTAAGTCCACTGGATTCAGCGATCGATCCCACTAGCGATCTCCAACTGCGAAGCGCTGAGTAGGACACCACCCAAGGAATCGAACAAATGCTGGCCCGACGTGACGCGGCTTGCGGCGAGCTCCACGAACCCCGCTCTGGAGCCAGCGGAATACAGGAAACGCTGCGCCAGCCTGCGCGACCCCCCATACTCGGCACCGCTGGCAGAGCCTGGCGGCAAGCCGCTGGCAGAGACTGGCGGCGACAAGGCACTGGGGAAGAGGCGCGCGCCACCCGCGCCACCCGCAGACATGGCGAAGAGGCGGAAGCAAGGATTGCGCGTCTGGTAGCAATCAATGGTCGCTGTGGCCACGGTGCTGATCGCACTGGCCGCGATGCTTACAATGCGATGAGTGGTGGTTAGAACGAGAACCAAGACAACCCACTGAACCGATCTCACAAGCGATGTTGAGGTCGATTTCGCGATCGACCTCACCATCGATCCCATCGTAGAAATCACATAACCGATCACACTCGATCGAGAACACTCGATTCCATGATTGATACCGCTACACATAAACATATATATATATATGTATCACTGGGTGCCTGGCTTCCGATCTCACTATCGATATTACGGTCGATCTCACTACCAAGTCTGCGATCGACATCATTATCAATCTGACGATCGGTCACACAACAAATGTCACAATCTACCTCGCTGTCGATCTCACTTCAGATCCCAGTATCTATCCCATTCTGGCGATGTCATTATAGATCCCACGATCGCCTTCACATTTTACTATCGACACCAAGGCGGACACCCCCAGCCACCGCCCGCCCACCGCCGACGAACACCGACGGGACACCAACGGGACAGCAACGGGACACCACATAACACAACGGCGGGACACCCTGGGCCACCGCGCGCCCACCGGGGGCGGAGGGGCGGTCCACTGCATCCGAAATGTCCTTGCGACGGCGGGGTCATTCCTCTTGCGCGACCACGCAACTTCGCCTCGCCCGCACGCACGACGGAAACACGAAACCGAAACCGATTTCCCCGGGGGGGCTCTCCGTTCCACTGCGATCGCACCCCCCCTCCGATGCTCACCTTGTAGTTGCTCGAGGCTGCCCAGGCTCGAGCACCGGAGAAGAGGAGGCGAGCGCCGACTTCACACCGTGGGCCATCGAGAATCGATGCCGGCTCGGGTCCGAAGGCCGTGGTCCCGGTAAGCAAGACCGGCAGACAGAGATGCACGGTTTCCCCTGGGGCCGTAGGCGACCCGAGGAGGAAGAAGAGGAGGAGGGGGAGGAGGAGGAGGAGGAGGAGGAGGAGGAGGAGGAGGAGGAGGAGGAGGAGAGGAGGAAGAGGAGGAGGAGGAGGAGGAGGAGGAGGAGGAGGAGGAGGGGAAGGAGGAGGAGGGGAGGAGGAGGAGGAGGAGGAGGAAGGAGGAGGAGGAGGAGGAGGAGGAGGAGGAGGAGGAGGAGGGGAGGAGGGGGAGAGGGGAGGAGGAGGAGGAGGAGGAGGAGGAGGAGGAGGAGGAGGAGGAGGAGGAGGAGGAGGAGGAGAGGAGGAGGAGGAGGAGGAGGAGGGAGGAGGAGGAGGAGGAGGAGGAGGAGGAGGAGGAGAGGGAGGAGGACACGCCTAAGCCACTCGGAGAAACCCTCCAGGCAGAGAAGGGGGGCCGGCCAGCGGGCGAGGAGGGGCCGAAACGAGGGCCGGCAGAGCGAACGAGGCGCGATGCAGGAGGCGCGAGCGTGAACCCGAAGGACACGGGGGGCCGACGGAGAAGCAGGGAGCGAGGGGGCAAGAGGGCAGGGCGAGAGTTCGAGAGCAGAAAATCCACCCTCATCACAATCACCCCGACACGCGAAGTCGTTTCATAAACACGCCCAAAGAAAAAATCGATCAGGGCAGGGCTGTTTAGTAAACGCCCAGGGCCGGGTGGCTCTTCCTACCATGAAGAGTGATGTCAGAATTCGATTGGCTCAGGGCACTCTCCAGGAATTCATGGAGCATCTGGCAGACCTCGCTGCTGCAGCCCGCGCGGGAGAATATAGGGAACCTCGGAAATCCTGGAAGTCTTGGGGCGCATCATTACCATGGCTTCTTGCCCCTCCGATGGAGAAGGACGGGGAAGGGTAAGGTTTCATGTTGCACAATCGAGCCGGCAATCACAAAAACGGCTCAGGGAAAAGAAGCCAAACTGTTCACCAAACTGGCCTGGGCAGTCTGAGAATCCGAAGGACGCTCGGAACTGGTTCGAAAACGGTTCGGATCCGGCAAAACGAACTGAAACAAAGATTTGTGCTCTGGACCAGGCCTTCCAAGGGAAACGAAAACAGTAAAACAACGGCGCCAGAGCCGTCACCAAAAACTGCGCCGATAACGGACAACAAAAAACTGGAAAACGAAAACGGTGCACAAAAACTGCCCTGGCGTTTCCAGGGCCCACCAAGGCTGTGATTGCATGGGGGGCGACGGGGGCGCCCACGGGTGGCTGCCGCAGCACTTGGGCTAACCCATCGTTGAGAGTTCAGCGGCACCTCGACGGTCCTGAGACCGTGCGTCTGCTCAAGATCAATGAGCATCGGATCGGGAAATCGGGTCGGCCCGAAATCTGCGTCGGATCGGGCTGCACGGGCACGAAGTCGAAACCGTACATATCGGATCGGCCGCGCCAGGATGCACCACAGCGCCCGTACAGGCATCGGGCCGCACCGGGTCGTCGGGACATCGGAATCGAAGTTGTTCGGTCGGGCCGGAGGAGCAGACGTCGAAGTGGATCGATCGGGTCGAAATGGGCCCTGACGTGTGCTTGTCCACCGACGCCCTTCGAAACGACAAGGGGCGGCGGCGTGGCGAGGGCAGGCATCAAAGGCTGCGTGCCGTGGGCGGTGCTGGACGGGATGAGCACACACCGGGCGAACGCAGGGTCCTGAGGATCATCGCGGGGGCGCGCAACCATGGATTGGGGGAGGTGCCCTCCCCAAAATGCGGCCAGTGCCGCCTCCCTCGGCGGCGGGAATCCGCGATTTCCCATGGAAGCGGGACCCGTCGCTGATCCACGCCCCCCTGATCCATGTTTGCGATTGCCTGATCATCGAACTTCTGCTGTCCCTCGACTCGCGCTGGAGCCTCCGCGATGTGCTTCAGACTTCCCTGGAGACATCTGGATCTGGTTCGGCGTATCCTGACGGCCCTCAAGAGTGAGGCTCGGCCATCCCGTCGACAGTACCCCCCCGGGGCGGGAGTTCGAATGTGGAGCTCGGGCCCGAACTCAAAGCTTCGAACTCTCCCCTCGAGGAGGGAAGAAGAGGCATCAGGAGGAGGAGGAGGAGGAGGAGGAGGCGACGACGACGACGACGACGATCAGATTTGTTCCACCGGCACGTTTTCCTCGATCTCGGCCCGCGGAGGCCGCCTCTGGGGCTGGGGCCCAGGACGAAAGCCTGCAGCCAGACACGGGCCAGGAGCACATCATAGGGCGCAAACAAGCCTACCTCGCTTTGGGCCACCCTCGCTTCCAAGAGATACCAAGCGATGCCAAACTACGGCCTGCGCTGGTCAGGCCGCTTGACGAGGAGGCGCGTGGTATGACTTGGTTTTGCCGGAAGCGAAAGCGGGGTAGGTAATTCACGCTCTGAACATCAGGAGCACATGCCTCAAGAATACGAGACCCTCCGTCGGCCAGAACGTACACAACATCCACGGGAACCAAAACACAGCAAAAGCACATCGACCCCTGAAGTAGAAGGGCGCCAGAAGCAGATTGGGATCCGGGAGCCCAGAAGCACCTGCTCTCGACGACCGACGTGTACCCTGCCCAGGATGCACCAGAATATCCAACAAACACTAAGGACACTGGGGTAGCCTGCCCTAACTGACAACAAGATTATACCTCGGTCCGACTGTAATTAGATGCTAGACTGTAATGGGCGGAGTGCGCAGAAGGAGGAGGAGGAGGAGGAGGAGAAGGAGGGAGTCGAACGCCACAAGCATGCCTTCAGGTCCGCTCAACGTCGAAAAGGAGGAGGGAGCATGGAGCACGTAGAACGCAGGAGGCGAAGGAGGACGTAGAAAGACGGACGATAACTAAAGAGGAGGACACCAGGGTTACCCTCCCCGGAACCGAACTCGACCTTTTGGCGGCTCGCTCGCACCTGAGCGGCGCGTGAAGGTGTTCGTCGACCAGCAACCGCCGGCGGAGTTTAACACGAGAAACATATCGCTCAGATCCCATCCTGCAACATTCTTTTCCGGGGCCAGAACCCTCGGTGCAGGTAAACATTTTCTTATCTGGCGTTTCGACATGGGGCGGAAGCGGGGTGGGGGAGGGCGAAGGGGGTCTAGCTCTGGACCTCTGCTTCATGCGGCTGTTTGCAACAGTGCATGCTTTGGGGAGACTCCACCCGCTTGAAGCAGGCGCCAAAAACAGCAAAGATCTACTCCATGGGGGGGAGTGCGTGCGAGGGCTCGCGCCGATCGGCAAAACGAGGAATAATAAAACAACCATCATGTAACATGATGATTGTCCGTGTTTGCTAAGCCGGTGCGCACTGGAGGTCGGAGTGCCGAGTTCTGAGCTAGTGGGCGCTGGAGGGTGCAACGAAGAGAAGTCTCGACGATCATCAGAGCGTGCGTTGGCGCCAACGTGTGCTTGTTTGAGCATGCCTGGGGGGCCAGGGCTAGAAGGTCGGGGCGCAGGGCACTCGGGAAGCGTGCCACTTTGTCTGCTAACTCTGCGATGCCTGTCTGGGATCAACTGGCCGCCATGGGCGACGCGCCGACACCTCCAAAGCTGCACCGACGGCCAGAAAACAAAAGTTGCCAGACTCCTGCGCGCAGCTCTGCAGAAAGGCAGGGGGCCTGGCCCAGGAACCTACTCGAGTGCGTTGCCCACCTGCCCACCGAAGCCACTCGAGACGACGCGGGCGGCGCATCGCGAGGGCAGGCACAGAGGCTGCGTGCTGTCGGCGGTGCTGGACGGGGTGCAGGCACGCATTGGGCCGACGCAGGCCCTGAGGGCCATCGAACCTCGGCTGTCCTTCGACTCGCGCTGGAGCCTCCACGATGTGCTCCAGATGGGCGACCTCGGAAACCCTGAGCCCAAAAACGTTTGTACCTCTCGGGGGCGCAACTGTTGCTTCCGCCGCCTACCGCCGGCTTCCGCCGCCGGCGGAGGCGGCCTCGTCTTACTTCCGCCGACCTTTCGCCGCCCTTCCGCTGCCTTCCGCCGCAGAAGAGATGAACACTCCTTCGATCCTCGAAGGCGAGGCCCTTTTTGGGAACGCCCCAGATGTCCCTGGAGATCTCTGGAGTTGGCTCGACGTATTATGACCTACTTTGGCACATCTGGACTGGCGTCGACGTGTCTGGCTTCACCCCCACAAGTCGATTTGTCAAGAGCCGTCAAGCCCTTGAGGGAACCCATGAGGGCTCGATGACCCTCAAAATCGCGGTTCGGTCGCCCCGCTGGCAACGATCCTCCTTCTCGATCCACTCGGGGGGCTCTCGATACGGGTGCGGGCGCGGCCGCCAGGACCCCTCGCAGGAAGCCCGACGCTGGAAACCCGCGCTCGAGGCACATCTTGGGGGAAAGCCCTGGGCACCCCGAACGCACCAGCACCGTGACGCCGGCGGGAATCCGCCGCGCAGCGCGCGGAGCGAAGAGGCCCGAGGCAACCAGACGAAACGCATCCGGCTACTTGACCCGCGCCCCCACTGGAGCCCACAGAACTGAGACTCGATCACCGCTCATTCTGCCACCCCTCCGGCTGCTCTCCTCCTCCGTGGAAGCTTCTGGAACCACCGGGCCGCGCAAAACCCACTCGGGGGCCAGGGTGAGCAGAGGGAGGGCGGTGCGGAATCATCCTCCTTCGGGCGGGGCTGGGACGAGGACAACTCCGCTCCAGAGCGTTCCGGATCTCTCTCAGAGCAATCCAGAACGCTCTGAAAGCCCGTGGCGCCCGATGCATCCTCCAGAGACACCAGATCTCAGAGGTTCTCGAACCGTCCTCACCCGATGTGATCCTCGTCCTGGCTTCGTCTCGGTCCTCCCTCCCCTCCTCCTCCCGATTCTTTCGCGCTCGACGCCGTCCGATGCGTCGCCACGGCCGGAGGCGGCTCGGAAGACGGGCCGGGATGGGTGGCGGCCCGAGGAGGGTCCAGGATTTGCCCAGAGCGGCCTGGCCTTAAGTCGGGCCTGTCCCCCTACACGGGGAGCTTCGACGAAAGATAAAAAATGTTCAAAACATACTCCAACATGGTCAAAAAAAAATTAAAAAATAGTCCCCAGGCTAATTTTGACAATTTTTGAATCTGCCCCTGTAGAGGGACAGGCCCGACGTAAGCCTGGCCTCAACAAAGATGGTCCGCGGCAACTGGGAGGACTCGTCGTAAGCGGACTCTGGCCTCAGCGAAGATGGCCCGCGGCTGCCTCTGGAGATCGCCCTGGCCCAAAGCACCCGCAGCGCCTCCCACGCTGCTGGGGCCACCCTTGGGCACCCCTGGATGGGAGCCTCGAGGACACCTGGGCCTCTCTGGAGCAGACCCTGTGGACAGCTTCGGTCAGGGACGGGAAGATTTTTCGGACGCAACATCCACTTGTCTCGATGCTATCCCTGTTAGCTCGCGCGCGTGCTGTCGGCTCGCATCACGAACCAAGTGAAAAGAGATCGCCAAGCAAACCCGCATTCCCAATCGAAGTGGGCGAGGGCCGATGCTGCACCGGGATGATGTGACGGGCAGACCATGGGAGGCAACCTGCTGGTGGCCTCCCTGGACCCTGAGATCCGACGTAGCAGAAAAAAATACAACATCGCAAAACATCGCGCCATGAGCCCTGGACACCCTCGTTTCGCGTCATTTCTCGAGCTGGATCGATCTGCGAGGGCCCTCGGGCCCGAGCAAAAAAGCGAAAACGTCCAGCTCGAAGAACTTGGGACGCCAGGATCTCGGGGGAGGAATCATCGCCGGCAGAACCCCGAGCACGGGCGGGACAAGAGGCCCAGGCCACCCGGTGAAAGATGTCTTGTCCGGCGTTTCGACACTGGGCGGAAGGCGGGTGGGAGGGGGAGGGCGTCTGGCCCTGGACCTCTGCCTGATGCGACGGTTCGCAACAGTGCGTCCCATAGGGGAGACCCCACCTGCTTGTGACAAGCGCCGAAAACAGCCAAGATCCACTAAGTTTTAAAAGATGATGTTAGTTGTCTCTGCTTTGTTCGAGCTGCAGGCTGGCTACGGATCTGGGAAGCACCCCTTTAATCAAGAAAGCATCAGGCACATTCGCCTACAGTATCAAGACGTCTGAAATCGGCCTGCAACGACTGAAAAACTATTCGCACTAGATGGGAGGGGGGGAATGGGAAACAAAAAGGCACCGATATCGCTACTCCCCGGACCTCTCCCGGGGTGCGTTCAGACCAGAATTTCGAGGCGAATCCAGCGGTGGCGACAAGGGCCTCCCAGGAGGCCCAAAATGGGGAACAAGGGGAGGGTAGAGGTATGGGTACCTTTTCCTCCTCTGAGGGAGGGGTGGGGGGGGGGCGAGGACCCGCGCCGATCGGGAAAGCAAGAAACAAGAAACCGATCACGTGGTCATCGATGCAGTGCAGGTGTTGCCTTTCTTCTTTCTGCCAGAGAAGCAGGTCGACCGATGTGGCATCAAGAAGCCTCCAAGTGCGCGAGCGAAGCGCCCCTGAGCGGGACCAGGAGGAGGCCCAAGCGCGACGCCGCAGAGTCGGCGCGCAGCACGTTCTGCCGCCCGAGAGCGGCAGGGCGCGAGCGGCAAGGAACTTTGGTAGGTTTGCGTCGTGTCGGCTGGCGGCGGCCCCGCCGCAGGCGTTCAACGTTGAACGCTGGCGACCCCGAATCGATCGATGTGGAAAGACCTGACGTTTCCGAAGCAGCCGATCGTTCAAGACCGAAACATCCCCGCGGTGTCAGAAACCAACGCCGGGGTCGACACGACGCGAGCCCGCCGCAGAGGCTGTACTGTCTCATCCCATGGAGCACGAGCTCCGAAGATCCCGAAGAGTCGATCGCCGCAGAGTCGACGCGCAGCACGTTCTGCCGCTCGAGAGCGGCGCGGCGCGAGCGGCCACCTGGGGCGCTCATCATGTTGTCCGTGTTTGCTAAGCCGGTGGACGCTGGAGGTCGGAGTGCCGAGCTCTGAGCTGGTGGGCGCTGGAGGTCGGAGTGCCGAAAAAGGAGGGGGGGGCGAGGGCCCGCGCCGATCGGCGAAACAAGAAAGACGAAAACGATCACCCCTCGGGGGCGCACGACACGAACCGAACCGCTCGAGAGCGGCGCGACGCGAGCGGCCACCGGGGGCGTCTGGGCGCCCCGCCGCTCAGGAGAGAGGCGCCAAAAACAGCCAAGATCTACTTCATTGGGGGGGGGAGAGAGGGCGGGCAAGGGCCCGCGTCGATCGGCCAAACAAGGAATGAGAAACTGATCGCGTGGCCATCGATGCAATCCAGGTGTCGCCTCTCCTTTTTGCCAGAGGTCGGGGCCCACCAAAGGGGGGGGGGCCCTGAGGGGGGGGGGGGGGAGTTCGATCCGCTGGTGCATCGAGTTTCAGAAAAACGATGCCCCCCGCGCGCCCCGATTGTCGACGCCGCTCGGGTGCCGGCGGAAGCCCGACACCTCGTTTTGCATCGTTTTCCTGCGGCTCGATGCGCCAACGGACCGAACCCACCCCCTCTACGAGGCCCCGAAGAGGGACAGGTCGGCCGATGTCGCCGATCGGCAGAGCGAGGAGCAAGAGAAAGACCGCCCCCGCTGGGGCGCCCGGGCGCTCTGCTGCTCCGTCCAAGGAGGCCAGGCCCACGCGCGGCCACCGGGACGCTGCTGCGGAGCAGCCAGGGACCCCCCCCCGTAGCACAAACACTCACACACGCACACGCACACGCACACGCACCACGGACCTCGGGTGTGCTCATGCCGTGCGTGCTTGCGCGTGCGGTGTGCGCGTGAGCGTGGTGCTTTTGCGTGTGTGTGTGTGGTTGTGTGTCTGTGCCTGAGTCTGAATATGTGTCGGTGTCTGTGTTTGTGTCTGCGCCTCTGTCTCTGCATACGTGCGTGCGTGCGTGCGCGCGTATGCGTCCGAGTCTGAGTCTGAGTCTGTGTCTGTGTCTGTGTCTGTGCTTCTGTCTCTGTCTCTGCGTCTGCATGCGTGCGTGCGTGCGTGCGCGCGTGTGCGCGTCCGCGCGTGCGTGCGTGCGTGCGTGCGTGCGTGCGTGCGTGTGTGTGTGTGTGTGTGCGTGTGTGGGCGTGGTTATGTGCTCGTTGTTCGCCGCACCTGTGGCCGCTGCCCACTGCCTGCCCCGCTGCTGCCCGGCCGCTGTCCCGTGAGAGGCCACCCGTCTCTCCTTTCCGTTTCTCCCCGGCGCCACTGTGCACCCGTCAGGGGCGCCCGGGGAACTGGCGAGTCGCCGCTCCGCTAAAGTGTGTGTGTGAGAGAGAAGAGTTTGTGCGTGTGTGCGTGCGTGAGTAGGAGTTTGCGTGTGTGTGTGTGTGTATGTCTGTGTGTGTGTGTCTGTGTGTGTGTGTCTGTGTGTGTGTGTGTGTCTGTGTGTGTGTGTCTGTGTGTGTGTGTCTGTGTGTGTGTGTGTCTGTGTGTGTGTGTGTGTCTGTGTGTGTGTCTGTGTGTGTGTCTGTGTGTGTGTGTCTGTGTCTGTGTCTGTGTGTGTGTCTGTGTCTGTGTGTGTGTGTCTGTGTCTGTGTCTGTGTCTGTGTCTGTGTGTCTGTGTGTCTGTGTGTCTGTGTCTGTGTCTGTGTCTGTGTCTGTGTCTGTGTCTGTGTCTGTGTCTGTGTCTGTGTCTGTGTCTGTGTCTGTGTCTGTGTCTGTGTCTGTGTCTGTGTCTGTGTCTGTGTCTGTGTCTGTGTCTGTGTCTGTGTCTGTGTCTGTGTCTGTGTATGTTGTCTTGGTCTGTGTCTGTGTGTCTGTCTGTGTCTGTGTGTCTGTGTCTGTGTCTGTGTCTGTGTCTGTGTCTGTGTCTGTGTCTGTGTGTCTGTGTCTGTGTGTCTGTGTCTGTGTGGTCCCTTGTTTCGCGCATCCCACCTGTCTGTGTGTCTGTGTCTGTGTCTGTGTGTCTGTGTCTGTGTGTCTGTGTCTGTGTGTCTGTGTCTGTGTGTCTGTGTCTGTGTGTCTGTGTCTGTGTGTCTGTGTCTGTGTGTCTGTGTCTGTGTGTCTGTGTCTGTGTGTCTGTGTCTGTGTGTCTGGTCTGTGTGTCTGGTCTGTGTGTCTGGTCTGTGTGTCTGGTCTGTGTGTCTGGTCTGTGTGTCTGGTCTGTGTGTCTGGTCTGTGTGTCTGGTCTGTGTGTCTGGTCTGTGTGTCTGGTCTGTGTGTCTGGTCTGTGTGTCTGGTCTGTGTGTCTGGTATGTGTGTCTGGTCTGTGTGTCTGGTCTGTGTGTCTGGTCTGTGTGTCTGGTCTGTGTGTCTGGTCTGTGTGTCTGGTCTGTGTGTCTGGTCTGTGTGTCTGGTCTGTGTGTCTGGTCTGTGTGTCTGGTCTGTGTGTCTGGTCTGTGTGTCTGGTCTGTGTGTCTGGTCTGTGTGTCTGGTCTGTGTGTCTGGTCTGTGTGTCTGGTCTGTGTGTCTGGTCTGTGTGTCTGGTCTGTGTGTCTGGTCTGTGTGTCTGGTCTGTGTGTCTGTGTGTCTGTGTGTCTGTGTCTGTGTGTCTGGTCTGTGTGTGTGTGTCTGGTCTGTGTGTCTGGTCTGTGGTGTCTGGTCTGTGTGTCTGGTCTGTGTGTCTGGTCTGTGTGTCTGTCTGTGTGTCTGGTCTGTGTGTCTGGTCTGTGTGTCTCTGTGTGTCTGGTCTGTGTGTCTGGTCTGTGTGGTCTGTCTGTGTGTCTGTGTGTCTGTGTGTCTGTGTCTGTGTCTGTGTGTCTGTGTGTGTGTCTGTGTGTCTGTGTGTCTGTGTGTGTTGTCTGTGTGTCTTGTGTCTGTGTGCCTGTGTGCCTGTGTGTCTGTGTGTCTGTGTGTCTGTGTGTCTGGTGTGTCTGTGTGTCTGTGTGTCTGTGTGTCTGTGTGTCTGTGTGTCTGTGTCTGTGTGTCTGTGTGTCTGTGTGTCTGTGTGTCTGTGTGTCCGTGTGTCTGTGTGTCTGTGTGTCTGTGTGTCTGTGTGTCTGTGTGTCTGTGTGTCTGTGTGTCTGTGTGTCTGTGTGTCTGTTGTGTCTGTGTGTCTGTGTGTGTGTGTCTGTGTGTCCGTGTGTGTGTGTCTGTGTGTCTGTGTGTGTGTGTGTCTCTGTGTCTGTGTGTCTGTGTGTGTGTCTGTCTGTCTGTCTGTGTGTCTGTGTGTCTGTGTGTCTGTGTGTCTGTGTGTCTGTGTGTCTGTGTGTCTGTGTGTCTGTGTCTGTGTGTCTGTGTGTCTGTGTGTCTGTGTGTCTGTGTGTCTGTGTGTCTGTGTGTCTGTGTGTCTGTGTGTCTGTGTGTCTGTGTGTCTGTGTGTCTGTGTGTCTGTGTGTCTGTGTGTCTGTGTGTCTGTGTGTGTGAGTGTGTGAGTGTGTAAGTGTGTAAGTGTGTGTGTAAGTGTGTGTGTGTGTAAGTGTGTGTGTGTGTGTGCGTGCGTGCGTGCGTGCGTGCGTGCGTGCGTGCGTGCGTGCGTGCGTGCGTGCGTGCGTGCGTGCGTGCGTGCGTGCGTGAGTAGGAGTGCGTGTTTGTATATATGCGTGTGTCTTGTGAGTGTGAATGCGTGTGTGTGTGTGTGTCTTTTTGTGCGCGGGTGTCTGTGTGTGTGGGTGTCTGTGTGTGTGTGTCCGTGTGTGTGTGTTTGCGTTTGTGTTTGTGTGTGTTTTTGTGTGTGGGCTCGCTTCTGCATGCATAAATTCACTTGGGGGAAGCGGGTCCCGAGGGAAACGAGACATGGACCCCGGGGCCCTGCCCCAAGATGAGATCGTCATCCTGAGCCGTCTTCTGCCAGTCCTGGGGCCCGTGGAGGGCCCCGCGAGCCCGACAACGGCGAACAACACTCAGGACCCACTGCCCTCAGGACCCGCTTCCCCCGTGGCGATGCATACGCATTGTTATTCTTTTTGCCACACGTTTGGACGCCCGAAATGGATACGGAAAGAATGGGCACAATGCCCAACAGCAAATGTTGTCCCGAACCAACAGCGGCCGCTGCTGGGCAGCCGGCCTTCTGTCGCAAATAGACACAGGCCGCGGCGGCGTGGACAGCGAGTCCTGTTCAAAATGAACAGGAACTGCTGTTGGGCATTGTACCCATTCTTTCTGTACCCATCTCGTTCGTGCAGAACACGTGCCGGGCCACGACTGCCCGCCACGCGTCCCGGCGCAGGACGCGGAAACAGAGCCCCGCACCTCCGGAGCCTCGGCCCTGGGCCCCCGGCAGCGGCGGAAGAGGCGGCGGCCCGCGCGGCCTCGAGGTTGCTGAGTAGCCAGTACAGGATCGGGTGCACCGTCCGCTTCTCACCGCTCATGACGCCTGCTGGGGCAACTACCTTCGCGCTTCGCGCTCCGCGCGAAGTGCAAAGCGTGATCATGTTCGCGCTTTCGCGCCGCCACCGCCCAGAACAGGATGTCGGACTCGCGCCTCGATCTGAAATAGACCAGACAGCGATGCGCAAAGCGCGACTAACTTCGCACCCTTCTCGTCGCTCATGAGGCGGCATGCCGCAAGGAGCCGCTGCACATCCTAAGGAAACAGGCATTTATACAGGTCCACCTTCTTCCTCCTCCCCCCCAGTCCTCTCCTTCCTTGGAGAAGGGAAGGAAAGGAACACTGCCGCACGGGTAAGATGAAGGCAAAATCGAAACAACATCGGCTCGGTATCTAGTCGCAAATATACGAGAATCGGCGGGTTTGGAGGATGTATCGGAAAATGTATCGGGCTCCGCGGCCGTTTCAGAGCGTTCCGGAACGCTCTGAGAGCGTTCCAGAACATCCTGGAACGGATTCATCTCGATTGCAGGCCCGTCTGGCAGGGGCCGCTGCACATCCCGCCCCGAAGTGGTCGAGAGAGGTCGAGAATGGGTGCGCACCGAGGCGGGCTCCAAACGACGCGACTCTAAGCGGCAGGCTGCCGCACCCGGGTCGTCATCGATCGAGCGGCCCTTCGCAGCGTCAAAGGCCTGCTTACGGACGCGGTAGGTGGCACCGAGGAGGAGGAGGAAGAGGAGGAGGAGGAGGAGCAGGAGGAGGAGGTGAGGTGGTGGTGCTCCTCTCATGGTCTGGGCTGCATCCCGTGATGATTGCATGCTGACCGCTGTGCGCTACACAAGAGGAAGAACCCCTCGAGCGTGCTTGGGGGTCGGCGCCCCCGCCACGACTGGTTATCCGATCTGGGGACACATTGGGCGGGGAGGAGGAAGAGGAGGAAGAGGAGGAGGAGGAGGAGGGGGGGGAGGGGAGGAGGAGGAGGAGGAGGAGGAGGAGGAGGAGGAGGAGGAGGAGGAGGAGGAGGAGGAGGAGGAGGAGGAGGAGGAGGAGGAGGAGGAGGAGGAGGAGGAGGAGACCTGCTCACTGAGGCGCGCCGAATCGTGGCTGCTGGCGCCACCGGCGATGGCGGTGCCCCCGGATCGGTGTGCGGGGGCCCGCACTCCGCGGGGGAGAGGGGGAGGAGGAGGCTCTGGCCCTCCCTTTCGATGTCTGGGGGGCCCCAGCGGGGGCGCGGGGCCCCGGGGGCGTATAACTATCAGGGCCTCGCCTCCCTCCGCGCGCGGCCGTGCGCGGGCTGAGAGATGTCGGCGGCAGGCGCCCGAGGTTTGCACAGGTGGCATTCGCCGCGTCAGTGGCCAACGGGCCCAGGCACGAGAATGGGCGAGAATGTGTGCAGTTGTGCGGCTGGGCGCTTGCACTTGCAAGCATGCTCGGACAGACTGGCTGCTGCACTGCTGCATGCCCCGCTGGCCAATTGCGGCTCGCCTCCTGTGTCGGGACGGCTGGGCTTTGGCAAGCTGCCCTGCTGAGTTTGACAGCGTGCGGCATTCCTGGAGGTATGGCGCATGCTGGTGGCCAGCTGGCTGGCGCCTGCTGTAGACAAGGAGTCAGGTTGATGTCCTTGCCCCTTCCATTCACCAAGTCCCCCCCCGAGAAACAGCATCCCAACACGTTTGCAAGAAGGTCAATGATAGCTGGAAATTTAGCCTGGCGAAAGACCCAACCATATGCAGTTGTGAGTAACGCAATTGTGAGTATTGTCATCGGTGGAGCTCCTTATAGGGCTACAAAATGTGTGAGAGATGTGCCGACATGGGCGGCGGGGACGCATGCGGTCGACACTATTTGGGCCTTCGGTGAAGCTCCTTGTGCGGCCACAAAACGCGCGAGGGGTGTACCAAAATGGGTGTCGGGGACGCATGCCGGCGCACGATTTGGCTATTGGGCGGAGCTCCCTCTGTTGCCACGGAACGTGTGAGGGGCGTCTCGAAATGGGTGAAACGACGCATGCGGGCGGCACCAGTTGGGCCTTGGGTGGAGCTCCCTATGGGGCCCCGGAACGTCTGATGGGGTGCGCCGAACGCGGTGGCCAGGATACATGCGGGCGGCACCATGTGGGCCTCGGGTACAACTCCCTCGGGGGGCCACGAAACGTGTGAGGGGTGTGCCGACATGGATATGGGGGACGCATGCGGGCGGCACCATTTGGGCCTTGGGTGGAGATGGGAGGAGCGAGAAGGGTGGACGCGCGGAGGAAGACGAGGAGAGCGAGAGAGAGAGAGAAGGTGAAAAAGGAGGAGGAGGAGATCGAGGACAATGGTGAGGAGGAAGGCGGGGAGGAGGGATGCGCATCCCTCAAGCCCTACCAGAAAGCTGGCAACACGAATGGCTAGATCGACATGTGGAACATCCTGAAGCCACATGTGTATCCAGCTCTCGTCCAGGTTGGCCGCGTCACGTTGTATCGAGCTTCCTGGTAGTCTCAAGTTGCTCTACCCCTTTCGGGGTCGATCGCTCTCCTGACTGGAACTCGGTGTCGAACGGGCATTGGTAGCCCACGGTGTGCAGGAATTCGGCCAGCTTCTGGTACCTGCCGGGAGGGTCACCAGAAGCAGCAGGACCAAGCCATCGCCAAGGGAGGCGACGATGACTGGGAGTAACTTCGCATTGAGAACCTTTTTTACATTGGGACACGGTTGAGCCTGCTCCCGTGAGTCAAAGCGGAAACGGAACTGATGCCGAACAAGCACAGTGAACTGTCACCATATTGGACACCAGGGGTAGGTCATGCACTTCACGCCCTTATGGCAAGACCCCCTCATTGAATTAAAATATTGGCGCGTGACCGAGAGGTTCGGTCATCTTCGCTACCATAAGCAACTCACGCTCGTTAGTGTCTGCACTCGCATGCTCCACACGATCTTATTTGCTAAACGGACTACCTCCAGAATACTGCATGCAATCCTGCCCGACAGGCGTTCTGGCGGGGCGTTCGTCACAACACTTGCTTTCGTTCCACCAACGCAACTCGTATTTTAAAGCGCCAGCTTCCAAACTGATTTAAAAGGGAATCCATGATGACACAGTACACCCAGGGAGAAGCATGAAGAGTCTGCAAGCATGTCAGCGCACGGACTAGACAGAAACTCGCGCGCACGTAGACCACCAACAACGACGGCATCCCCGCAAAACCCACGTGGGCAAAAGCGCTGGAGAGAGGAGGGAGGAGGGGAAAGGGAGGAACGGGGAGGAGCAAAGGATTGAAACGAACGAAGCAACCAATACGAGGCGGAGTGCTCTACCCATGGCAATCCCTGCGACGGTGCAGCGAAGCCGACAAGTGCGGAGGCCGAGCGCAGACATCTGGCCGATACGACCTGGCCCTCCGAACGCATCGCCGCCGCCTGTGAAACAGGGGGACGGCGAGGCGGACAGAGAGAGAGAGAGAGAGAGCGGGACAAGGGGAAAGCAGATGAAGCAGAAGAGCTGCACCAACGCAAACTTTCGGTGGTCCGCGCGGACGTCTTGGATCTGCGCTGGAGCTTGCCAGGGCCGGCGCCAGAGGCGTCGCCAGCAGGCTCCGGCGCAGGTCCAAGAAATCGACGCGGACCGTAGACAGTTATGTGTACAGTGGAGGCCAGTCCACAAGAAACCTTGCACAAGAAACCCAACCCTGAGACCCCCGAAGTCCCTTGCTGTTTGGTGTGGAAACGCCATGCTTTCAATAGCAAAATCGTGGGAACGCTTGAAACATATTGGCCAATTAAACTGGCTGGGCCAAACTCTTGGTGCGCTGGGCATCCATAGCCGCACGCATAGATCTTACGCGGTCAACTTCAATGTGATACTGGCCGATAGACCCCAGGATAGCCCAAAGAAGATAAGCAGCAGAGCCAAAATAAAGCTACAAACGAGCTCACATAAGCCTCGTAAACGTAGGTGGCGCAAGAAGGAGAGCTAATTCCAAGCTAGGACCAGCAAGGATAGCAGGCGCTACGCTGACCAATGCTAGAATACAACAAGCTCACATCAGCTCAGAACAGCTAAGTTCCAAATCTCCAACACACGCTTATACATGTCCAACTCCAACTTGAACTATACTCGTTTAAGATCGGCATACCTGCGCTATCTCCCCGGCAGGCTGGTGTCTCCGTCTTTGGCCTACATGGCCATCCGGTTCTCTGCTTGCGACAGCTCACCTAGAAATCGCTCTGGGCTTCTTAACGAGCGAGGGGGGCCCCGACGGGGGTCAACCTCGCCTCATCGTCGCGCCGCGACGTGGGTCGGAGCGCCTTCGGCGCGCGGTGGCTGCCCGCGACGGGGGTCGATGTGGAGCTGTCGGCAGGGGTGACACCCCCGACGCTTTTTCAGAAACTCGGAGAAGGAATGGGCTGCTTGGAATATGCAAGAAATCTAGGGATATGTTGAGTCAGATGAAGCTGGTGCAAGTCGAGAGGGTATGACCGAAGATATCGCCTGGCACGCCAGGGTGAACTCTGGGAACGGCGGAGTGAGGCGTCGGCGCATGATGGTGGAAGAAGCGGGATGGACAAATAAGAGGGAATCGCGCGTTCCGCCCCAAGAGGCCCCCAGGAGGCCCCAAGAGGTGCCCGATGAGATCCCTTGATGCACCCAGGAGGCCCAAGAGAGCCCAAAGAGGACCCCCAAGATGGCCCCGAGAGGCCAAAGCGTCGTCGTCGTCGTCGTCGTCGTCCCCCTTATCGGCCTCCTCCTCCGGCCGCCCTCCCGTCCACTCCCCCTCTGCCAATTCTCCTCCTCCTGACTCCCGCCTCTCCTGATTCCCCCCCTCCGGCCACCTCCCGTCCCCTTTCCCCCCTGCCTGCCGCCCATTTCCCCCCTTTCCCCTCTCCTCCTCCTCCTCCTCCTCCTCCTCCTCCTCCTCCTCCTCCTCCTCCTCCTCCTCCTCCTCCTCCTCCTCCTCCTCCTCTTCCTCCCTCCTCCTCCTTCTCCGCCTTTACCACTCCTCCTCCTCCTCCTCCTCCTCCTCCTCCTCCTCCTCCTCCTCCTCCTCCTCCTCCCCCCTCCCCCTCCTCCTCCGCCTCCTTTCTCCTTTCTCCTCCTCCTCCTCCTCCTCCTCCTCCTCCCCTCCTCCTTCCCCCTGCCGCCTCTGCTCCCCACTCAACTTAAAAGTCCCAGGCTGTGCGGCTTCTGCGGGCATGGTGAGCCGCTCGCGCATGGTGGTTGCTCGTTCGCAGCTGCACAGGTTCCTCAGGATGATGACGATGATGAGGAGGAGGAGGAGAAGAAGGAGGAGGGGGAGGAGGGGGAGGGGGAGGAGGAGGAGGAGGAGGAGGAGGAGGAGGAGGAGGAGGAGGAGGAGAAGAAGGAGGAGGACGGGTCGCCTTAGCCCTTATGAGAAACCCTCCATTCGCAGCACGGTACACCAGAGGATTAATTAGCAGAAAAAGAAGAGGCACAAACATAAACTGTTGGCGCTCCTCGCGGATTCCCTGGAACTGCGCTGGACACCCCCTTACTGGCGCGCGGAGCGCGCCAGGGGCGGCGACGCAGGCGCCGCGGGGGCGCCCCAGGCGCCGAGCCAAGAAATCCGCGCGGAACGCCAAAGTTTATGTTCATGGCGTTTTGTCTTCCTCGATTTATTTAATTCAAAGGCAGTGCTGTAAAGAGAACGGAAATATGGCCAGGCAGCGATTCACAGAATGCCCCCCCCCGCTTTGCGATGCCCTTCTTCGGAACGCAAACACCAGTGCCCTAGAAGCAAACTGGCGGAGGAGGAGCCTGTCTCCTAACTGCCTGGTCATCCGATGGTTCCTGACCCCGTGGCGCGCTCGAGCGTACGATTACCAGGCTGCCTCGAGCGGCGGGTTTCACGAGGTGGGAGGGGAAGGAGAAACCAGGTGGGGAAACACAGGTCATACAAGCCAGCAGGGGCGGCGCAGAACAGCACGTCCAATCCAGTAACCACCTCTCCTCATCAAGCCGGCGAACAAATGCCGGAGTACAGCTTCGCGGCCAGCTGCCAGGCCAAGCCAAGCCCGCCTTCCGCAGGTCCACGAATCAATTACCCAAGAAGAGCGGGCATGTTGCAGGCCGCTGCGAGAGGCACGAGAGGCGCACGCGAGTACCCAACCGAGCGGCTGCGAGCCCGGGGATTCAATTCAACGCACAGCTGCGCAGCGCCCGGCAAGAGGCAGGCGGAGGCAGTCACGTCGATCGGCGGCTGGAGCCCCCGAGCTAACACGAAGGGAATCATAGAAGAGCGGAGGACACGAATGGGGGCGAACATGGGGCAGAAGGGGAGAAGGGGTCAGGAGTGAGGATGATGCGGCGCGAAGGGCAGACGAGAAGGAGAATCGAATAAAAAGGGGGCAAAGAAGGAGACGACGAAGAAGAGGGGAAGGAGGAGGGACGTGGGCTGCCCACCCCAGCTGGCACACTCTCCTTGGTAAGCAAGAAACCCCGCCCACTTGCCCACCCTGGCTGTGTTTCCCCACTGGCCTTCATCCGCCCGGACCATCTCCCTGGACGGATGTTCGAGCCGCCGCCCCCGTCCCCTCCTAAGGGCAAAGAAGGCCAAGAAAGCGGGCGCAAAGACAGACCTCTCTTCCCTCTCCTCCCTCTCCTCCCTCTCCTCCCCCTCCTCCCTCCTCCCTCCTCCCTCCTCCTCCTCCTCCTCCTCCTGCTCCTCCTCCTCCTCCGCATTCTCCTCCGCCTCCTCCTCCGCCTCCAGCCAGAAGACCAGGTGACCCGCCCGCGGAGGGGCTGACGTCTGGTCGAGGTTGTCTCGCCAATCGTAGTCGTGCTTTTTGTCCATGTAGACGCAGATCCTCTTCAGCACCTGCGCTGGACGCGTGAGGGTGCGGCGATCGATCACAGCGCTTGGAGGTAACAGATCCACTCCTTGCCCCTTCTCCCCACCCCCATCCCCCTCGAGATCACTTGCCTCCCCCCCTGGAGGAGGAGGGGGGGCGAGGAAGAAGGAGCAGGAGGAGAAGGATACTGGCAGATTGCACAACCTTTCAGGGTGGCTGGCCCATGTCTTGCCGATGGTAGAACGCACTTCTCTGCGGGAGACGAGTAGGAAGGAGGAGGGAGGAGGAGGAAGGAGGACGGGAGGAGGAGGTTGAGGAGGTAGCAGGAGGAGGCACAACGTGAAGGAGGAAGAGAAACATGGCTCAGCGTTACATGAGGATGAGTATGAGGCGCAGCAGCCGAACGAAGAGGAGGAGGGAGAAGAGGGGGAGGGGGGGAGAAGAAGCGAGGAGCGAGGGGAAGGAGGAGCTTAGGAGGAGGAGGAGGAGGAGGAGGAGGAGGAGCTGGGAGTGGCGATGAGCAGGCGGAGGCGGAG
This sequence comes from Prorocentrum cordatum, assembly GCA_963575745.1. Classification (NCBI taxonomy): domain Eukaryota; class Dinophyceae; order Prorocentrales; family Prorocentraceae; genus Prorocentrum; species Prorocentrum cordatum. The sequence goes on along the minus strand of CAUYUJ010014434.1, from coordinate 264,123 downwards.
GATAAAAAAGTCATGTCCACCTCCCCCCTCCCGTCCAGTCCTCCTCCTCCTCCTCCTCCTCCTCCCCCTCCTCCTCCTCCTCCTCCTCCTCCTCCTCCTCCTCCTCCTCCACAATTACTCAATATGAATACTACTCTCCCTCTTCCCCTGATGACGGTTTGAAAGTGGCCGACCCCCCCCGCGTACTGTTTTTTACACACAGGTTTCCCCGGAGTTGGGTTTTCGCCTGCATTTTTTTCCAAAATGCTGCTCTCGCTGAGGCGCCGGCCTCATTTTCGGGCCCCGCTCGTTCCGAATCGTGCTCCCGCTGCAGCGCTGGCCTCATTTCCGTGCTTCCGCTCGTTCCGAATCGTGCTCCCGCTGCAGCGCTGGCCTCATTTCCGCGCTTCCGCTCGTTTCGACTCGTGCTCCCGCTGCAGCGCTGGCGTCATTTCCCGTGCCATGCCACGGCATGCAATGCAATGCTAGGTTGATACTACGCTTTGCGGTGCTCTTCTACGCCATGCCATGCCGTGCTCTACAATGCATCGCGTACCCTTTCGGGATCATTGCCCTGCTCGACATCCGACTGAGCGAGTAGAGAGGGGATCTGCGCCATGGTAAGGGATGGGAGGGAGGGGTAGGATGTCAGATATGACGCGAGCGCACCTAGCTTGTCCTCCCCCCTCTCCCTCTCCTCCTCTCTCCCCTCCTCCTCCTCCTCCTCCTCCTCCTCCTCCTCCTCCTCCCCTCCTCCCCTCCTCCTCCTCCTCCCCTCCTCCTCCTCCTCCTCCTCCTCTCCTCCTCCTCCTCCTCCTCCTCCTCCTCCTCTCCTTCCTCCTCCCCCTGCCCCCCACCCCCCACGACCCCGGGGCGCCGACCCCTTTGCCGGGGAGGGCGAGGGCGCGCAGCCCCCGGCAGAGCTGCCCCGACCCCTCGGGGGGGGGGCGGGCGTGCGGCGCCGTGGCCCAGGTGGGCACATCGAGGGCCCCTCGTCCTCCCCTTCCCCCTCGTCCTCCTCCCCCCTCGTCCTCCTCCTCCTCCTCGTCCTCCTCCTCCTCTTCCATCTCCTCCTCCTGCTCCTCCTCCTCCTCCTCCTTCCCCCTCCCCTCCAATGCAGACTACGGCGGGGTGCGATCCACTCGCAGAGTGAGATTGTGTTTCCTTGCTATTGCCGGCACCGGTCGTGACCCGGGGGGGGTGAGGGGCTGAGGTTGCAGGAAGGCTTGGGCGGGGTTGTGCACGTTGGGGCCAGGGTGCGCTGCCACGAGCACCAGCATGTGGGACGGGGGTCACGGCACCCCCGTACGTGCGATCGCTACAGTTACCCAGGCGGTGGAGAGGCCTAGATAATGACCGTTACGCGCAAGAGGATAACAACAAAACAATATCAGCCTGACGTGCTGACGTGTGATCCATGTCAGCCGTCGGCATGTCCGCTTCAGGCTTCGGCATGTTTGATGCAGGAGGAAGGTCGTCGTCGTCGTCGTCGTCGTCTTCGTCGTCGTCGTCGGGGGAAGAGGAGGAGAAGGATGAGGATGAGGATGAGGAGGAGGAGGAGGAGGAGGAGGAGGAGGAGGAGGAGGAGGAGGAGGAGGGGGAGGAGGACGAGGAGGGCACTTATCAATCAGGTTCCGACCTGGCGGGCGTCTGACAACGTGGCTCGCCCTCGCTGGACCCCCAAACCGCGTGCACCAGGCCTGGCGGTACGCATCCGCCCCCCTGCCCCTGGGGGGAGGACGAAGGGGGGCATGAGGCTCGTCAAAGTAAGAGGCGGTGGCCCCGGCAACCTCCGGACAGCAAAAGACTGCGGGGGGCAACACGTCCCTTTTCCAATGCGGTGCTGAATGAAAGTTGCCGCCTGCGAACCTTGTTCACGTTTAGGGAGCCAGATGCGAAACCTACCCCTACCCCCTACGATTTCTGAGGGGGAGGGTGGGGTTCACTTGGTTCGGGAGCTCCCGAGCGAAGTGAACCCCACCCTCCCCCTCAGAAATCGTGGGGGGTAGGGGTAGGGTTCGCATCTGGCTCCCTAAACGCTGGCCGAAACGTCAGAAACGCCAAGGGGGGCACGAAGGAAGGAGGTGCGGCACGCCCGGATACTCGTACGGAGAGAGGGCGCACGACGGCCATCCGCAGATGCTGCGCCAGACCAGCAGGCGGCCGCTGTCGGGCAGACGGCTCCTTGCCTCAGGTGAATGGTTGACGTCCTCGGCGACGCCGGCAGCGAGCCTGGCTCAAAACGGGCAGGGGCTGTTGTCGGCCTTCGTCCCCATCTTTTCCGTACAGCCACTTTCTGGAAGTATGGCCGAGTTCTTTCGTAGGGGCAGTTTTTACCGACGCCCCTACCGATTCAACAAGTGCGGCGTTCCTGCAAGCAAATATTAGCCCCCCCCCCGCCGAAATTAATCATGCCAAGCATACGTTGTCGCTGAGCAGGGAGGTCACTGGCTGGGAAAATGTAGCACCACTGAACACCGCGGCGCTAAACGTTCCGAGCTACATGTGAGGAGTGGTGTGACACTTTCAGCCTGCTATCCCTTACCAAACAAGTGCCAACCAGCGTGGAGTCCAACAAGTGTGTTCTTACTTGGAGCTGGGAGCCGGCCATGCCGTGCAGACTGTGTGGCCTAAGCGACGTGCCGGAAGCCGTGCCGCGCAAGCTCAGAGCGCAGGGCCCCCACGAGGCTCCACGGGCGGCGCCACCGGCGCACGGGGCGCCCGCGAGGCGCCCACGAGGCGGCACCGGCCGCGGCGTGGCACAGCCCTCGGCCTGCCCCCCTCCCCCAGCGCGGGGCGCCGCGAGGCGCCCCGCGAGGCGGCACGGGCCGCAGCGTGGCGAGCACCGGGCACGGCAGCCGAGCACCTGCCCGGAGCAGCGCAGGACCCCAGCAAGGGCAAGCACCGCTCGAGAGGCAAGGTGGACACAGAGCGCGCAGCTGGACGCGGGCGCGCGGGCGGTCCAGCTGCTGCGGCTTCGCGGCGGGGCAGTCTCGGGCCCAAACAGAGGGGGCCAGTGGTGTGTTCTCGCACTCGGGTGTAACGCGCGCAGCGCCACCGCCAAATAAAAAGGATGTGGAAACCAAAAGCTCGCTTCCAGGTTTACTGTGGCACGGCTGATTTGCCAAATCCCACTTTGTCACTGACACAACGAAAGCTACGTAAATATAAACCAGAAGGAGGTCCGCGCGCAGTTCTTGGATCCGCGCGGGACCCCGCTCCCTGGCGCGCCAGGCGCGGCACCGGAAGCGCCGTCAGGGGGTCGCAGAACTCAAAAAAAAAATGGCTTATGGCGTGCTTTTTTATTTTGGCACAAGGGGGGTCGGAAACCCTGAGCCCCCAAAAATGTCATCTCTTGCAAGGGTGACTTTGATCGGGGATCTGCTGCCCCGGGTCAATCCAGACCCTGGTCAGTCGGGCTAGGCAAAATCCTGCAAGATCCTGCAGGATCGTGCACCCAAACCAGGGTCAATACACCCCTAGCCCTGCAGGATCCTGCAACTGACTCCCGTTTGCAATGACCCCCGTCTTTTGAGCTCCGATCCACGTCCGCCACCTTCCGCCGGGGGAGGGATGCCAACTCCTTCGATCCTTGACGGCCAAGCCCTTGCTGGAACGCCTCACATGGCCGCGTTTATGTTGTAGCGTTGCCAACTGGCGGCAGTCACACACCCTTGTAGGCGGGCATGTTGTGTGACCCTCTCGGGAGCCTTCGTGGGAAGCCCTCGGGAGCCCAACGGGGCGGGTGTGACCCCGCAATGGCTCTGTGGCCTCACGGGGCTGTGTGATGCCCTGTTTGCTACGACCACCGCTGCAGTACAGAGCCCTTGTGACGCGAACAAAGCGAGGTCGACGACGACGACGACGACGCCGCCGACGCCCACGCCGATGACGACGCCGACGCCGACGCCGACGCCGACGCCGACGACGCCGGCGACGCCGACGACGACGGCGACGCCGACGGCGACGGCGACGACGACGACGCCGACGCCGACGCCGACGCCGGCGACGGCGACGGCGACGACGACGCCGACGCCGACGCCGACGACGGCGGCGAGAGCCATGTCGATCGCGCCGCGGGGCGAGGAGGGTGTAAAACAGGGCTAGGATCGGGATAAATCGCTCCAGAGCGTTCCGGAGCGCTCTCAGAGCGTTCCGGAACGCTCTGAGAGCGGCCGCGGCGCCCAATACATCCTCCAAACCCGCCGACTCTCAGAGATTTCGAGTTATCCCGATCCGATGTTGTCCCGATCTTCGCGTCGTTTTAGGGTGGCCCGCAGAAGGCGCCGTGGAGCGCCGGCCCGCCGAGAGGCCGCGGGCAGAGCGGCGGCGGGGGCGCGCGCGCATCCAGCAGCTCGTGCGGCTCCATCTCGTCGAAGGCCAGCAGCGACAGCTGCATCCTGCCGCACGCCGCGTCCTCGTCCTCGTCCTCGTCTCCTTCAGCCGTCGTCCTGAGAGTCGGTCGTCCGCCGCTGGGCCCCTTCCGCCACGCGCCGCCCTCTGCAGGACCACTGGCTGCTGATTGCCGAAGGCGCGCTGCGCCTGCTCGCTCGATTGCACCACTCGGGGGGGGGGGGCACGGCTCGCGACAGCAAGGAGAGCCAGCACCACCGGAACGCCACAGAGCCTCAGAGCTTCGTGCCCGGAGGCCGCTCCCCCTGGCCGGTGGCACCCCGCTCTGGGCACTCGGCCAGCGCCCTCGGCTGGCGGTGGTGGTTCTTCCTTCTCTGGTGCATGGCACAGAGGGGGGGAGGAAGAGAAGGGGAGGAGGACGAGGAGGACGAGGAGCGGATCCTCCTCCTCGTCGATGGCTAAATGGCGGCTCGGGCTTCACCCCATTAAACATGCCTACTAAAAAGAGTGGGAGAGTTGGAGCCCAAGTGGCTTCTCCTCCTCCTCCTCCTCTTTCCACTGTCTACTCCTTTGGAGACGGCCCCCGAGGGAACCGCCTCAAGATCCCTCCTCCTCCTCCACCTCCTCCTCACGTTCCTCCATGAGCACATGGAAGGGGGGGGGGGGGGGGGGCAAGGAAAGGGGCGAAGCAGGAGGGAGAAAGGAGAGAGGGAGGGTGAAGGAAGGAAGGGGGCACGGAAGGACAGATGGGGGTGGGGACTGGCAAGGGTCACGAAAATGGGAAAATGTAGGAGAGAAGGATGGGGAGGGGAATGGAAGGGAGTGCGTCAGTGAGGCGCTCCTCGAAGAGATTCTCTGAACCCCTCCTGCTGAAACTGAAGGCCAGCGCGTTGTCAACTGAAGGTAGACACCGATGTTAGAGAAGAGGCGGAAGGAGAGGGAGTGCATGAGCTGGCGAACTGTGGAAATCCAAAGGCTTACAACTGTCGTACGACCGTTATCGTATCTAATTAAGCACCGTGCCTTCGGCACGCTGAGGCGTGCGAAAGTGCCCGTATGTCTGGTAGACGACCGCAACCCTACTCTCGGGCGCACACTAACATAGATTACGGCTCCGTGGAGCTGGCGCGTGAGCGCCGAACCCACGGATCGGGGAAGGTGCCCCAGAAAGATGAAGACAATATTGTATCACCAGCATTGGCGACGGAGCGTGCTGGTTCCGTATGGAAACGGGAGCTGTCGCTGATCCACTTGTCTTGATCCACATCTGCGCTTCCTCGATACCTGCGGGGGGGTTCGAAGACCTTCGGCTAGCCAAATCCGTCCCAAGACGGCTGCAGGATGTCCCAAGATAAGCCCAAGACGGCCCAGCTCAAAGGAGTCCGCCCATGAGAACCGTCTGACAGGCAGCCGAAGAGCCCTCTACCGAGGCCATGGGCGGGGCCAAAGAACGAAGCACCTCAGGAAATTGACAACTCGTTGCATCAGATCCTATTCGGCTTCAGATGGCCACCTTAAGGCCCCTGAGAGCATCAAGACAGCCCCAGATCGGCCAAACGAAAACCAAGACTGCTCCAAGTCGGCCCAACACCGCTTCCAAATAAAACCCAAAACAGTCCCAATATTGCCTCAGGGCCTTCTTAATGATCCAGTCAAAAGGCCGAGCCCCTCTGCAAGAGTCAATAGAACTATCCCGCCCAACATTGGCAGAAGAGGCCCTAAAGCCCTCGAACGCAATCCCAGAGGCCCTCAACCTTTGAGGGAAGAGGGAGAAGGGAGAAGGAAACAGCGAAGGAGCTGCAGGAGAACGAGGCTGAAGACAAGGAGGGGGAGTTTCGACCCCGTGCCAATTCGGACAGGAATACGGACCAGAGCGGGTCTTACGCTCCTCCTCTTCCTCTCTGCCCCCTCCCTGCTCCATGCTTGCACCGCTGCGTTGGCACATTGGTAGGGATTGTCGCAGGCAGCTGTTAAGTTGCCCCGGCCCAGATGGATACAGGTATTGCCAGGTGCGCCCTTGTGAGAAAACAAGTGTACACTCGGCTCGAGACCCAGTCGGCAACCTGCTCGAAACAATGCTTGCAAGCTGGATGATCCCCGTGTCGTGTGCACAGTGGTTGTGTGTCGTGTGCTCATCTCTGTACAGTCTACCCCTTGCAAAGAGCCGCGTCACACCGCAGGGCACGTTTACGCACTGGGCATGGCATGCATGTCACGTATCTATAGCATCCGCACATGCAGGCAATGAGCATATGCATGCACACCCAAAGGTGGACATGTAAGTGTAAACGCATGTGTGCATATATGTACACATACATGTGTATATCCATATAATAAACTGAAAAGCTATGTCTGCCCGTTTGTATGTATGGATGTATGTGTACATGCGTGTATATGTGTGTATGCATGTATGTATGTTTGTATGCATGCATGTATGTATGAATGTATGTGTGTATGTGTAGTTGTGTGTATGTGCATGTGTATGTGTATGTGTGTATGCGTATGTGTGTATGCGTGTATGCAAGTATGCATGTATGTATTCATGTATGTATATATGCATGTATGTAGTTGTGTGTATGTATGTGTGCATGTATGTATGTGTGCATGTAGGTATGCGTGTATGTGTATGCATACATGCACGTATGTATGTGTGTGCATGCATGTATGTATGTATGATTGTATGTATGTATGTATGTGTATGTGTATGTGTAGGTATGCATTGTATTGCATGTATGTGTGTAGGCATGTATGTGTGTGTATGCATGCATGCATGCATGCATGTGTGTATGTATGTATGTATGTATGTATGTATGTGTGTGTGTATGTATGCATGTATGTATGTATGTATGTATGTATGTATGTATGTATGTATGTATGTATGTATGTATGTATGTATGTAGATGCCTATGTGTATGTATGTATGTATGTATGTTTGTATGTATGCATGTATGTATGTATATGTCTATGCGTGTATGCATGCATGTATGTATGTATGTATGTATGTATGTATGTGTGTGTGCGTGTATGTATGTATGTATGTATACATGTATGTATGTATGTATGGTTTGTGTGTATGGATGTATGTAGTTTCTATGTATGTATGTATGTATGTCTGTATGTATGTATGTATGCATGTATGTTGGTATACACATATACACCTATACATATATATATATATATATTCCTATATTTTCCCAATCCTGGGCGGGGGGAAACCCGTCGCCCCCCCCCCCCCCCCCCAAAAAAAAAAAAAAACAGACTCCAGGGATCTGGTGCTTTGGGACCCTTCGGACGGGCCTCGAAGCGGCCCCCTGGGCCTCGCAGGGCGTTTTGCCAAGCCTTCGCAGCACACCTAGGGCGATCAGGGGGGTCATCGGAGCGCAAGAGCGCTCCAAGAAGCCTTCATACCCCGAAGGATCGCTCCAAAACGTACCAAGAGGCCTCCAAGAGCACCCCCAAGAAGACCCCAAGAGGGAATATTCATAGATTTAATGTAGGTTTTTGGTGAATTTCGGGTTCTCCTCTTTTCGGCTTCCCGACGCTCCAAGACACGGTCTTCTGGGCGTCCGAAGTCGCCTGGGAGGCTCCCAAATCGCCCCGCGACTGTCCGAAAGGGCTTCCAGGCAGTCCAAGGGAGCCCCAGAACGGCATAACAGGGGTCCAAAATGACCCTAAGAGAGCCCCATGGCGGCCCAAGATGGCCCCAAGACACCCTCCGAAGCATTCCAAATCGTGACCGGGGCGTTGAGGGAGACTGCGGTTAGAGGCAGGTTGGCCTTATCAAGCCCCAGAGGCCCCCAGAACACGCCCTGGTGGTCTCCAGAAGGCTTTAAGAAAGCCTGAGAACTTTGGTGAGGCCCCCAGAGGCTCTCCAAGGAGGAGCCTCCGCAAACAGAGCTGAGGAGGATGGGGAGAATACCCAGGGTATGGCGAGAATGAAGAAAAACAAGCACGGAGGAGGGAGAACGAACAACATAATTATAACGGCGATGCCAGAAAAGGCAGCGAGGAATTATCGCAAAATTATCCGCTTGACCTTCCTGCCATTTCCGCCTGCATACCAATCTTCAAGGACCAAGGTGCATGGAGCGAAGCGCCACTGCAGTCTTGTATAGATATACATATATATATATATACATATATTTATATATATATGTATATCTGTGTATATACATATATATATATATATTTCCAGCAATCCGGCGTGTGAATTCATAAAAATTAGAGCCTGAATTTCAGCTCTGCTGGGGGGGGGCGGGGTGGCTTTGCTGGGAAAGGGGGGAGGGGTGGTCTACCCTTTCTGGGGTTGGGGGGGCTCTTAGGAAACAGGAGAGCCCCAACACGGGCCAAGAGGACCCCAACAGGCTCCCAAGACGGCCCCGGAGGGCCCCGAGTCGTCAAACGATCGGCCCAATACACCAAAGCTGGCCTCCATACCGCCCAAGGAGCTTCCAAGACGCCCGAAGAAGCTTCGAAGATGGCTCCCAAGAGGGCCCCAAGAGGCAACAATTGCCACAATGTTGAGCATATTCGCCTCGTGGGCTTTCACAGCGTTTTGAACGGCCCAAGAGGTCCTCATGATCGCTCCAGAAAATGCCGAGAGGCCCCCAAGAGAGCTCCAAGACGGCCCAAGAAGGCCCCAAAACGCCTAAGAAGCCCCAAAGACGGCCCAAGAGGCCCCCAGGAGTGGCCCAAGAGGGGGCCCAGAGGGGGAACAAAAATGACATTTCGAGCCTTCGACCCCAAGACGCCCCCAGGAGGCTTCAACAAGCCTCCAAGAAGCCCCCAAGAGGCCCCAAAAGGCCCCCAAGAAGGGCCCCAAGAAGGGCCCCAAGAAGGGCCCCAAAGGCCCCTAATAGGCCCTGGTCCTCCTTGACCTTGTCTTCCTTCTTCATCAAACCGTTCTTGCACGCCGAATGAAGCCCATCATCGTCATCGGTACGGCGGCCACCCCCGTGGGCATGATAATCTTCCTCTTTTGTTCCTCCTCCTCAGACTCTCTCTCCTCCTGCTCCTCCTCTTCTCCAAACTCCTCCGAACAATCGAATATTCCGCAAATCACTGTTTAATGAAACACCCATATTCGCTGTGTTTCGGGAGACTTTGAGTTGTTTGTATGATTGGTTGTGAGCAGGGCGGCGCACCGACTATATCCGTTTGGCCTTGTCAGAGAGCATGTTCGACAACGCTGCGCATGCGACTGCAGAGCGCCCCTTCTGGCACGACGCGCCCGTGGCGAGTCATTGGAGCTTCTTGACGCGCGTCTGCATGGTGATCCCCTTGAAGTGATCTTGAACCATGAAGTCAAACCTGCTGGTGAGCCTGGCTCGTTCATTATATTGGTTGGCTGGTGAATTCGACTACGTGGGTGGAAGGCCTCTTAAATGCCGTATCGAAGAATTCTTGGCGCCAACCGATCGCGGTCTCGAGATACGCCTTATCCTGGAAGCCATCCGCGAACACCACCACGCTTCGAATTTCGATAGGCGCTCGATCGCCTTGTTCGCATGCTCCTCGGCAATGCCCCCTGCAGGAAGCGACCAAACTGACTCACCGTCACGGGTCCAGACGAGGAAATTCTCGTATAACCTTCACAACTTTAAATTATTATGTGTGGGTGCTGCACGGTCGGAAGCATGGATCAGATTGGTATCGATTCTCCTCTCCACAGATCACTTCAAAAAGGCAATCGAAGGAAGCAATCGTCTCATCTGGTGAATACTTCTCCACACTGTAAAAATAGAGGCAGGGGAATCTGGAACATATACATATTCTTGATACACGTGTGTATAGGTATACGTAAGCAGGTGCACACCTATACAACTATACATAGAGAGAGACACTATATACATCTCTGTGTGTACGTGCGACTACAAATACATCTAGGGCTCCACCTATTATACAACGCCTTGCCGTGCACGAGATGAACGCCGTGCAACAGGCTGCATGAGAATTGCAACTAGCCGCCATACCATGTATCTAGGTATCCAATACCATGTACCTAGTACCAGCGTCGAACGCCCTCAGAAACGACCTGCGTGCTTACAGCCTGAATTTTCCCAATACGCGTGGCATGTCTGCCAAGCAATTCGAATCATGCGCACCAATTTCCAATCACACGCAAATCATCCCCAAGCCATACCGTCAAAATCATGCCCACTCGGGGTGCAAATACCATCCTCAGTGTTGCAGCCAACCGCGCATCATCGACTCCATTGCTGGAGCAAACGGCAAACCACGGAATTCCTTACCGTACTACGGAGAAAAACATGTTGAACAAGTTCGCGTGTAACAAGAACGATTGAAACAAGTTCGCGGAGCGGACCAAACTGTACCTGAAAACAAAGTGTCCAACAACCCGGTTCGCATGACAAGTTCCTTCATCGGGGAAAATTAGGAAAACATGGATCAATATACTACTCCTTGCGAGCATCTTCGCGGAATAGGTATCCGGCCATAGGGGCATGGGCGGGGACAGAATCTGGTCCTCTTCAGAAATTGAAGCAGAAGAGTGGTACAACTCCCTTCACCTGAGTGTGAAATAGTCTACGTCGAGTTTTTGGCGCAGTGTTTTTGGTGCGTAGTGCTTTTGCGTAGTGCTTTTGCGCAGCGCTTTTGCATAGTACGTTTACGTAGTGTTTTTGCGTATGTAGTGTTTTTGCGTATTCTTTGCACGTAGCGTTTGCGCGTGATGTTTTGGCGTCGTGCTTTTGCGCAGTATACTTGCGTAGGTTCACATGTCGAATATTCGCGTCGCCGTTTGGCGTGGGGTACTTGCGTAGGGTGTTTGCGAAATGTATTTGCGTGGTGTATTTCGCGTGACGAATGGACGTAATGTGTCGCGTAGTGTTAGCTTTCCGCGTTGTGGTTTCGCGTAATGTGTTCGCGTCATGCGTTTCCACGATCGACCCACGAACTCAGAAAGGGATGCAGAACTGCGAGGCCTGGGGACGCTTCCTAGCCCCCAATCGGGCGATGGGCAATAGCAATGCTGGAGATGCCCGGAGTGACGCTACTGTGCCGAGGGCCTCGTCGTGCTCGTCTGCGCTGTGCCGCGCCGCACTTTGACATAAAAGAGGGCGCGGCACGATGTGTACGTTCGTAGTGCACGTGTGTAATGTACGTGCGCAGTGTGCTTCGCGTACCGAATGGACGTAATGCTTTCGCGTGGAATTAGCGCGCAGAGTTTCCAAGTCGTGTTCTTCGCGTAGTGTGTTGCGTCATGATTTGTGCGTAGTGTTCGCGAGCAGTGTTGTTGCAGCGCGTCCTTGTTTAGTCTTTTCGTGTCGTGTTTTCGCGAGGTGGCTGTGTTCGCGAAGTGTTTTCGCGAAGGGTACTCCCGTCGTGGACTCGCGTGTTTTCGCTGGACGCTATGGTCGCCCGCGTCTCTCGTCAGCGTCGCCGGGGTCCGCAAAGAACGGGCCGCTGGAGTGCCGCAGGAGCGCCCCGCCTCGGCACGCTACCCAAATTCTCGCCACGTAGGAGCACGACGCAGAACAAGACACAGAAACGCGCAAGCGCTGCGGCCGCCCGTGCCTCCCGCGAGCGCCGCCCGAGTCGAGCCCGCAAGTGGCGGACAGCTGCCACGACGCAGGAGCACCCCGCATCGGCACGCCAAAAGCACGCCACAGAACAAGAGAAGCCACGCGCGAGCCCGGCGGTCGCCGGCGCCTCCCGCGAGCGCCGCCCCGTGCCCGCAGGGGGGCGGGCCGCGGGAGCGCCGCAGGGGCGATCCGGCGTCGGCACGATGCACGAAGCAGCACGACCGAAACGCGACGCCGCAGCAGGAGAGGCCACGCGCAAACGCCACGGTCGCCCGCGTCACGAGCCGACAATTCGAGCCTTCCGCCCCAGGAGGCCTCCAGGAGGCCCCAAGAGGCCCCCAACAGAGCCCAAGAAGCCCCCCAGATGCCCCCTAGAGGCCCCACGGGGCCCCCGAAGGAGGAGGAGGAGGAGGAGGAGGAGGAGGCGGAGGAGGCGGAGGAGGAGGCGGAGGAGGAGGGCCCAAGAAGACGCCCCACGAGCACCCCAAACGGCCCCCAAGAGGCCTCCAAAACTGCCTGCAAGAGGCCCCCGGGAAGCCTCCCTCGCGAGCGCGGCCCGAGTCCGCCGGGGGGTCGCCGCTGGAGCGCCGCAGGAGCGCCCAGGGCCGGCACGCCAATCGAAGACACCACCCACGTAGCACCCCGCAATTGCGGATAAGAGTGAGGGGGCGGGCGCGGGCGACGCGGGCGTCGAGCCGGCGGACCTCGTGGCCCTCACCTTCCCTGTCGATGGCGCCCTCCTCCTCCTCCTCCTCCTCCTCCTCCTCCTCCTCCTCCTGCTACAAACACGACGCAGAAGAGGAACAGTCACGCGCGGACGCCACGGTCGCCCGCGCCTCCCGCGAGCGGCGCCCGAGCTCGCAGGGAACGGACCGCTGGAGCGCCGCAGAAGGCGCCGGCATCGGCACGCTGCCCGAAACCACGACGTAAAAATACGATGCAGAAGAAGAAAAGCCACGTGCACACGCTACTCAACCAGTATGGTGAGGATGCGCGATAAGGTTGCAAGGGCCTTGGACGCCCATTTCGGAGCTGTTCGGGCGGGGCGCGGCCAGCGAAAGCGGCGAAGGATTGACCGAGGAGGCGAGGATGCAACGGTACCCTTGGGAAGGTTGCCCATCCTTACTATCATGGTTGACTGTACGGTCGCCCGCGTTTCTCGTCAGCGTCGCCGGAAGCCGCATGGGGGGGGCGGGGGCTGCTGGAGCGCCGCTCGGAGCGCCCTGCGTCGGCAAGCGAAGCGAAAACACGACGCAGAAGCGCTGCGCAGAAGGGAACAATCTCCCGCGGAAGCGCCGCCGCGAGCGCCGCCCTGGGAGCGCCGCGGGAGCGCCCTGGGGAGGTTTCAGCGTGGTGTTTTTCCATCGCGTGTTTGCGCAATGTTTTTGCGTCGCGCTTCTGTTTCCGTAGTGCCCCCTTCAAATGTAAAACATGTTATTTCACGATTGCAAATTTATCTCGCCATTGAGCGTAAGCATAACCGTCCCCTGCTCGGATGGTCCTGGCCAGTCGGAGGTTCGTTGGCGAGGGCATGTCGAGCAAAGGAAGATCCACGACGCGATCGCACTAGGACCCCAGGTGGAAATTGTCGCTTCGCTCGCACCGCTGCTCCAATGCACGTCGGCAATCTCTGCAGCGTGCTCGGCAATACGCTAAGCCCCTCGTCGGTCCGCAGGGTGACGCCAGGGGGGCCGATAAAAGCACCACGAATCGAGCTCGGCTCGACAAGAACCCTGGAGAGAACCTGGGCAACGACATCTCCCCATCCCACCATCATAGGGGGATGCGAAGTCCCCAGAGACGGGACGGGGTGGGCATGGGCTGGTATCATAAGCTGGCCCACTACCAAGAAGAAGCACCACAGCTTCTACGCCAGTGCACAAGACTGATCCACTGACGTATCCACGTCATCCTCCATCCGTTGGCATCACACTCATGCGAAGCAGCATGCTCCCCCCCATGCAGCGAAACACCCTTCAGCGAAAACGGCACGGGGCCAGACCCGGCGGGCGCAAGCCCGCAGCACTGGCAGCAACAGCACCCTCTCGAGAACGGTCAAACGGCCATCCGCTGATAGACTTGGCAAAAGGGGGCCGGCATCGACCTCCGATGATCGAAGGGGGGGGGACCCATCCCCCCTTTCCCCTGCGAGCTCCTCTCAGAAGGTCCACGTGTGCCTGCTGGCGCACCGTCGAGTCCTGCCCGTTTCCCGAGCCGCGCGCTCAGCCGTGGCGACGAGTGAGGGCTCTCGAGTAGAAACAAAAACAAATGCCACAAACGCAAACTTTTGGCGCTCCGCGCGGACTTCTTGGATCTGCGCTGAACTCCCCTCCCTGGCACGCGGGGCGCGCCAGGGGCGGCGCCAGGACACCCCTCCCAGCGCAGATCCAAGAAATCCGCGCGGAGCGCCAAAAGGTTCTATTAAAGCAGTTGTTTCTTCTTCGACTCGAAGGCCCAGCAGAGAAGAGAGGGGAGAAGGAGGGAACTGAAGCCCGACGCAAGCACTGACCCAGGCCAGCCAAGAGGCATGGCGCGAGCACAGGCTGCGAGTGACGCTCTGGCGGGGGGGGGGGGCCGGGAGGCGAGGCGGGCGTCCCGAAGGGCTCGGCATTGAGGCGCTCCACGATCTCCTTCAGCTGGGCGGCCATGGCGCTCCCCTACTGGGAGCGCCTGCCTGCCCTGCGCCATGATCGAGTGAGGCGGAGGAAGACGAGGAGGCGGAGGAGGACGACGAGGAGGCGGAGGCGGAGAAGGGCAACAACGACCACGAGTCTCCTGTGGTTGCTCCTCTTCCCCTCCCCACCTTCCACCTCCAGCGGCTGGACGAAGAACACTGAACCGAAGGAGCAGCTGCCATGGAGAGAGCACGCTGTATGGCGCATGTGAGAGACACACCACGCACGAACAGACTATTAAAGCCGAATCGATGCGGCAGCCTGCGGATCAAGTAGTAAACACGTGCGGCGCATCCGTCGTATCGATATGGGCATGACCTCGTCGATGCGATGCTACCACAAGCTAGCATAATGATCACTTCCCTCACTCACAAGGGAGCTCGATATTGGCTGAAAAGACAAGTCGACAACAAATACAAGTGGTGGGAAGCAAGGGCGAGGATGAGGAGGAGGAGGAGAATTCTCATGATCTCTGGCCCCGCCATCGGGTCACAATAGCCTGTCTCTGGCCCACAATCTATGCCGAAACCTGATAGCGCCACGAAGCCCGACCTTCGAGCACATGTGGGCATACATGAAACGGGGAAGGAAGGTGAATTTGGGAAGAGCGGGGAGATCAAGACAGCAACAGTGAAGAGGGAGGAAGAGCACAGGAGGAGAGATGGGGGAAGTGTCATGTTGTTTTCCACGTTGCGCATGTTTCCGATTCGCGAAGGGGCATCCAGGAGCCCTGGAGGACCTCTTGGGCGCCGGAGGGACTCCCTGGGAGCGCCTCGATGGCGCTTCTGGAAGGTTCTGGAAACTCTTCGTGGACACGTTGGGGGGTTCTAGCTCCCGGCCCTAAGTGGAAGGGGCCGCGAGCACGTACCCGGAGAGCAAGTACGCGCGCACAAAAAAGAACACTCCGAACCGAGCGCAGACGGGAGGAGGCAGGAGGAGAAAGGAGAGAGGAGGGAAGAGGAGGAGGAGGAGGAGGAGGAGGAGGAGGAGGAGGAGGAGGAGGAGGAGGAGAAGGGCGAGGAGGAGGAGAAGGAGGAGGAGGAGGAAGATGAGGAGGAGGAGGAGGAGGAGGAGGAGGAGGAGGAGGAGGAGGGGGAGGAGGGAGGAGGAGGAGGAGGAGGAGGAGGAGAAGAGAGGAAGAGGAGGAGGAGGAGGAGGAGGAGGAGGAGGAGAAAGAGTATGAGGAGGACGAGGAGGAGGCAGAGGAGAGGAAGGAGGAGAAGGAGGAGGAGGAGGAGGATGAGAGAAGAGGAGGAGGAGGAGTAGGAGGAGGAGGCGGAGG
>CAUYUJ010014434.1:195790-243290 GCA_963575745.1 Prorocentrum cordatum | reverse complement strand
TACCCCCCCCCCGGGTTGACGGATCACCTTTTCGCGTTGCAATTTACCTGCGGCTCTGCCCCATCGTCTACCCTAGACATGCCGGCACCGACCCCCCCCTTCATCCCCGTGAAACAATACTGCGCGTGCGCGCACACTCGTTTATCACAAATCAGCTGTTTT
Organism: Prorocentrum cordatum; assembly: GCA_963575745.1. Lineage (NCBI taxonomy): Eukaryota > Dinophyceae > Prorocentrales > Prorocentraceae > Prorocentrum > Prorocentrum cordatum. The sequence continues at coordinate 243,128 of CAUYUJ010014434.1, read as the reverse complement.
CGATATTCCCTTGCAGAATCACGGGGCGAAGTGCACGCGCGCGCGTCGTCGCGCGAGCGTGCCGCGATCCTTCAAAAACCTTAGGTTTCGAACGGATTTCAAACTCGAGCGCCCAAGAAACATTCGAACGACAACTGGTTTCGCACAATGAAAACGTTCAAAAAACAAGCGCGTTCTTGGACATTCTTAGAGACAACCCGCTGTCTTCTCAACATGTTGTCGAAATCGTGCGGACGACCAGGCGCGAGCGCTGCCGCGGGAACCATTTGCAAGCGCGGGGCGAAGTGCACGCGCGCGCGTTCGCGCGCGTATGCCGCAACCCGTAAAGCTGCGGCTTTCGCGAGGACGCCCAAGCCGAGTGCCCCATAGAACAACGCGCGGCTTCGCAACAGCAGCTTTTAACACATAAGAATAATACAATACATACAACTAGAATTATATAAACCTGCGCTCGCGCTCTTGCGGATCCCCGCGACAACGATCGGTTGTTCGGCATGTTCATGGGATTGCGCCAAGTGGGCCTCTCGCGCCGCGTGCTGACATCATTCGAAGGGCCTTGCGGGCGCGCTGGGGGGGGGGGGGGGCTCGATCCGCATCGATTAACACCGCGCGGGCCACTCTCGCGCGTCGGCCGCGCGGGCATGTCGAACTCCTTCCAAAACCTTCATCGCCGACGCGAGGACGCCGTCATCGTCGTCGGCGCGTCAGCATCGGCGCCGTCACTGGCAGCGCCGTCGTCGCTGTCAGCGTCGCCACCAACATCGCCACTATCATCGTCGCAGCTATCGGCGTCGACGTCGAAATGGTACCGCGCCCGCCCACATGGCCGACTCGCGCTGAAGTGCCCGCTGGGGCGCGCCCAGCGGCCAACGCTGCCGCGGCCGCGTCGGTCGCGCCAAACTATCCGGCCGCTGCGCGCGCGCACGCGCGCGCTAGCGCGGCAGCAGAGACGCACCAGCCAACGCCGAGCACCCATCGCTATCGCCGCCGCATCGGTTTGGCGAACCAACTTGCGGGTGGCCGGGCGGGGCGATTGCGCGAGCAGTGGAGTTGACAACTTCAGATTGAGCACTGGTGGATTGCACCACGTAGGTTGCGCCGCGCAGATTGCTGAATTTAGATTGCACAACGCAGGGCGCGCCACGTCGTTTGCAGCGCATAGGTTCCCCTTCCAAAAAGAATGCAATGATCTACCCCCCCACCCCACCCCACTCCATGGATTTAACTGCCCCCTTTTCGAATTGCCATGTACATGGGATTCCGCCCTGTCGCCCATCCTACATATGAACTCATACCACCCCAACCAGGCCGTCAACGGATCCCCATCGCCCTCCGGGAAAAATTGCGCGCGCGCACTCGTTGATCAACAAGCGCCAATTTGACGAGTCCCTTGCAAGAAACAAGACGAAGCGCGCGTCGTCGCGCGCGCGCCAAAATACTTCAGAGCCTCAGGCCTCGCAGGGCGGGGGGGGGGGGGGGCAAAATCGTTCGCCGCCTCATTTTAAACACATACTCCTCTTCCTATATGTTTACAAGCCCGGGCGGGGGGGGAACCCGCCACCCCCCCCCCCAAAAAAAAAAAAAGGACTCCCGGGATCCGGGGCTTTGGGGCCCTTCGGACGGGCCTCGAAGCGGCCCCCAGGGCCTCGCAGGGCGTTTTGCCGTGCCTTCGCAGCACACCTAGGGCGATCAGGGGGGTCATCGGAGACGCCCCAGAGAACCCCAAGACAGCACAAGAGCGCTCCAAGAAGCCGTCATGCACCGAGAGATCGCTCCAAAACGTACCAGGAGGCCTCCAAGAGCACCCCCAAGAAGGCCCCAAGAGGGAAACATCATTGATTGAATGTAAGTTTTTGGTGAATTTGGGGTTCTTCTCTTTTCGGCTTCCCGACGCTCCAAGACAGCGGTCTTCCGGGCGTCCGAAGTCGCCTGGGAGGCTCCAAAATCGCCCCACAATCACCCGAAAGGGTTTCCAGGCAGTCCAAGAGAACCCCAAAACGGCTCAACAGGGGTCCAAAATGGCCCTAAGAGAGCCCCATGGCGGACCAAGATGGCCCCGAGACACCCCCCGAAGCACCCCAAATCGTGACCGGGGCGTTCAGGAAGACCGCGGTTAGAGGCAGGCTGGCCTTAGGAAGCCCCAGAGGCCCCCAGAACGCGCCCAGGAGGCCTCCAGAAGGCTTTTAAGAAAGCCCAAGAAGTTTGGCGGGGCCCCCAGAGGCTCTCCAGGGAGGAGCCTCCGCAAAAAGAGCTGGGGAGGACGCGGAGAACCCCTAGGGCGTGGCGGGATAGCATGGAGGAAGGATAACGAACACCATTATCAGAATGGCGACGCCAGAAACGGCAGCAAGGAGTTATCGCTAAATTGCCCGCGTGACCTTCCTGCCAGCTCCGCCTGCATGCCAATCTTCCAGGACCAAGGTGCACGGCGCGAAGCGCCGCTGCAGCCTTGCACATATATATATATATAATGTGTGCATCCACAACTATACATACATACAACTTGTTTCGCAACGCGGGTTTTCAAAAAGAAGCCAGCGCTCGCGCTCTTGCAGCGTCTTAAGAAAACCATGCGCTTTTCATCATGTTCGCAACATGCTACCAGACGGGCCCGTCGCGCCCGCGCGTCGAAATTGTCGGGGCGCCCGCGCGCGCGCTGTCACAATAACCCTTTTCGAACAGCGGGGCGAAGTTCACGCGCGCGTCGCGGCGCGCGCGTGCCGAAATCATTCAAACACAACTTATGCTCCGAAAGGGGTCCATAAACAAATGCCCCGAACACAAAAAATGGTTGTGCAACGTCTGTCTTCAAGAACTCCCTGCGCGCGCCCCTGCGAAATCTTGCCACCCAAAAATCGGGGTTTGCCTATCTTGCCATCAAATCCTGCCAAGCGGGCCTCTGGCGCCGCATGTCGACCTCATCAGCGCGCCCCAGCGCGCGTGCTGGTGGGGCGCGATCCGAGTCAGATACAGCCGCGCGGACCACTCGCGCGCGTCGGCCGCGCGCGCATGTCGAACTCCCCCCAAAACCTCCACCACCGATGGGGAGACGTCGTCATCGTTGTCGGCGGGCGTGATCAAGATCGGCGCCGCCATTGGCCATGCCGTCGTCATCGCCGCCGCCGCCGCCAGCATCGCCACTCGCACCGTCGCGTATACCGTTGCTGGCGTCGCCATGAAACCGCGCCCGCCCAAGTCACCGACTCGCACTGATGTGCCCGCTGAGAAATGCCCAGCGGCCAGCGCCACCGCGGCCGCGTCAGTCGCGCTACGCAGGCCGGCCGCTGCGCGTGCGAGCACGCGCGGGATAGCGCGGCCGCAGAGATGCACCAGCCAACCCCCAAGCAAACATCACAATCGCCGCCGCATGGGTTTTGCAAACCAAGTTGCGGGCGGGTGGGCGGGATAATTGCGCGAGCAGCGGAGTTGACAAATCACTGCGGGCATCGGCGAATTTCACGCATGCGCTGCACCGCATAACCTGCGTGACATCTGCTGCGCGATATAGATTGCCCAACATATGTAGCCACACATCTATTGCACCACGCATGTTGGACCACGTAGATTGAACCACATTTACTGCGCCACTTATATCGCGCATCATACATTGCACCGCGTTGATTGCACCGCGTAAATTGGCCCCATATAGATTGCACAACACGCACGGCTAGAAACACATTGTGCCGGGGTCCACGCTCTCTAACACTGGATGGAATCCGAATGCGCCAGAGCCAGCAGCAGGGCGGGCGCCGCCGCCGCGTGGAGTCTTGGCCGCAGGCCGCCAAGGGCGCCCTGGCTCGAGAACAAGAAAACGAACTGATAGGGAAAGCAGCAGGAAGCCGAGTTGGATGAGAAACAGACGGAGCTCTGGCCCACCATCTCTGGCGAACAATTCAGAATTCAAAAACGGGCCCCTGCTGCTGGTCTCAAAACGAACGCGACAAGTTGCTCTACAGGACGAGACTCAAAGCGACGGGCATGGCGGGCGCGAGAGCGCACGAGGACCTGCCGCAGACAGTCTGCACGGCGCAAAAAAAAGCTCCTCCAGGCCCAGCGGCGAGCCGAGGCCGCCAACCTCGCAGCCCGCACGGTCGCCCTCGAGGCCACGGAAGCCGACGAGGTCACGCGCGAAGCGGAGGAGGAGCCCGGGCAGGCCGAGCCCCAAGCTGCCCAGCATTCTCGGGCAGGGGCACGGCCTCCAGATGTGGCTCCGCCAAAGCTTTGGGCGCTGCTCGGGAAGCTTTCGTAAAAAGGTCAGCAAGCTGCTTCCGCCTGACGAGGGCGAGAGCGGCGGCGAGGGGGCCACCGCTGATTAGCGAGAGCTCGAGGAGACGTTATCGGGGCTCGGCAAGCTCAGTCCCAAGGGGCCCGCTGCCCTGGCGGCCCCAGGAGCGGGCGGGGGCCATGGGTCGGCGGCGCCGGGGCCCCCGTCTGGCGGCGGCCAGCCCGATGGTGCTGATGACCCCATGGGCGTTGATGAAGGTGGCGCGCAGGCCTCTAAGCGCGCGAGACCTCATGTCCCAATGGAACTCTGAGGTCGCTGAGGAGGACCCAGCGCAGGCCTTGCTCGGACTGTTCCAGGAGCAAGCTAAGCGGCTGCGGCGAGCCTGGCGCTGCGGCCAGCCAGCGCGCCCGAGAGGGCGCGCCTGCCCTCCTGACGCGGAGAGGGCCCCAGGGCATGCCCGCGCCTGCCCCGGGGATCTCGGGCCCTTCGGCGGAGCGATTGCGCCCGCCTCGAGGGGGCCTTGGAAGGGGAGGTGGCGCGGAGGCAGCCCGAGGGGCCCCCGCAGGGAGCGGCCGCTGCGGGCGACGCCGACGTTGGGAGAGCACCCGGCCGCACCTCGACTTCTATTTCAGCAACATCACGAGCAGGAGCGACAGAGGATTGCAGCACCTCAAGCGAGGACAGAGCTGGATGGGATCTGCCCGCGCCGTCGGCATAGCTGAGCATCACTTGCAGGGCAAGTAGTTGAACGAGGAAATAATAAGATCTCCACGCTTGGCTGGGCCACAGTCGGACGCAGCAGTTGCTGCGCCGGGAAAAGGGCTCGAGAGGGCATGGGAGTGTTTGACTGCAGGTCAAGAGGGAGCTGCACTGGCGAGTTCAAAACTTTGGACAAGGCCAGACGCGGTGGACGGCAGCCGCAGTCATATTGAAAGGTCTGGAAGTCCTCTTTGTACCGACGTATCTGGCAGAGGGAGTAGGTCCGGCAGGGCCGAATGTCGCAACGACCAACGCCATGGCTTCATGCGCGAAGACGAAAGGAACCCATTTCACTATCATGGCATATTGGAATCGCACGACCTTTTTGCGCGGCGCGTGGCATCGGCCTCAGGCCGATCATCCTGGAGGCCATCGCATGATTGACTACTGCCTGATTTCCGACAGACCCAAGGGTAGATCGCACTCCTGTGGGACCAGCTTGGCCTGTGGGTGGCCCCACACTACAGCAGAATCGGCAAGCTCAGAGGCACCCCTGAGCAGATCCTGAAGCGCACCACGTTCCAGCCTGTGCCCACAGTGGAATCGCACGGACCTGACCTGCCATTGGGCTCCACACTGGAGCAGCTCAAAACAAAATGAGGTCAGGAATGGAGGACCCAGCTTTTCGAGAGCGAGGGCCAGGGTCCGTCGAGCACGTCTACATGGAAGATGCGCTCGCTGCTGAGAGCCGTCTGCTGACTAGGCAGGGTGACACTCCTGCAGATGGAGGCGCCAGTAGAGGGCTCTACCCGCCAGATAAGCTGGTCCCTGTCTCAGCCACCAAGCCAACAGGATGGCTGGCCAGCACGATCTCTCGGCCTCCATGGTCAGCCTTGCAAGCGCGCTCCCACGCGCTTCAGGGCGCAAGAAGGACGGGGCGGGAAGCTCAGCCGGCGCCGGGGGCGGCGGAGGCGACCTCGACGATAGCCCAGGGGCTGCGCAGGCGGCCGGCGAATGACGGGAAGCGTCTTCGACGAACGAGAAGCGAGCTGGACGTTTTGGCTGAATCCTCCTCATATCAGTAAGAGATCTCTTAACTATAGGGGGTGGCGGGGTGCACGGTATGGAGGCTTAGCGGATGATGGGAAGCGCGCTTAGACTCGAAGAGTCGCGCGATGGACGTTGGTGCAGACCCGGAGGGAAATATTTATCAACTGGGGGGAGTGCAGAGGGGGGAAGGGCTTGGGGTTGCTCCGTCGTCAGACCCAGGCGGATTCTCCAGAATGGCCATTTCGCCTGAGACATCCTCACAAAATGGAGATGTCGGAGGCTATCGTTTAAGACGTTTTATGTAAAAAATACGATTTCGCCTGAGACATCCTCGCAAGATGCGGATGTTGAAATCGGACGCGAAATCTTCGGATCTTCGAAAATGGGGCTCTCGCCTGAGACATCCTCGAAAAAGTGGGATGTCGAAAAAACTGTTTTCAGACCTCTTATGCCACAAATGAGCGTCTCGCCTGAGACATCCTCAGAAAATGGAGATGTTGAAATCGCTGGCGAAACCTTCGGATCTTCGAAAATGTCGATTTCGCCTGAGACATCTTCCCAAAAATGAGATGCTGAAGTAGCTGTTGTACGGCATCTTTTGGGGATGTTCTTGGAGGACCTCCAAGATGGCCCCAAAGGCAAAATCATTGAAACACCCATGGTGTTTCAACCTTGTTGTTCAAAAATAAGCGTATCGCTCGAGACATCCTCAAACATACTCGCCCACAGCAGGTGGAGTTCACTCCCCGCGCGAGTTCAGCCCTCCCTGATGATAGCGATGAGGTTGATGACGGTAGTGATGATGATGATGATGATGATGATGATGATGATGATGATGATGATGATGATGCTGACGATGATGGTGATGATGGTGTTGGTGACGATGATGATGATGATGACGATGATGATTATGATGACGACGGTGATGCTGATCATGATCTCGCCGTGGGTGTCAGCGCCAATTCTGAACTCGCGCGGGTAGTGAACTTCACCTGGTGCCTTTGGTGGACGAGCGGGGTGAGCGGCACGTCTGAACTCGCGCGGGTCGTGAACTCCATCTGGTACATTTTGTGGGCGTTCGGGGTGAGCGCCACGTCTGAACTTGCGCGGGTAGTGAACTCTATCTGGCCCCTCAGGGGACGTTGTGGGTGAGCGGCACGTCTGAACTTGCGCGGGTAGTGAACTCCATCTGGTACCCTTTGTGGACGTTCGGGGTGAGCGCCACGTCTGAACTTGCGCGGGTAGTGAACTCCATCTGGTACCCCCTGTGAACGTTTGGGAAGAGCGCCTACGTGACATGTGACTTTAATGTTGGGTGCACGTTCTTGCCAAGCTCTTCGATTTCACGCGCTTCCCGTTTATGTCAAGAAAGGTTCCTCGGGATGGCGATTTCGCGTGAGACATCCTCACAAAAATGAAGTATTCGCGACATCGCGTTTAACAAAAACAAGCGTTTCGCTCGAGACATCCTCGAAAAGCTGATGACTGTGAAAGTTCGCCGTCTGTGAAAATTTGCGTTTCGCTTGGGACATCCTCGAAAAAATGACATGACGACTGAAGTCTTTAACCAACTCTTATGTTAAGAATTGCGATTTCGCTAGGGACATCCTCAGAAAACGAGCGGCAGCACGGTGGACCAGAACGAAGAGCACGGCAGAAAATCTGCATTTCGCTAGGGACATCTTCAACAAAATGAGATGTCCTCAACGTCGTCTTGATATCGTTCTCGAAGTACCTCAAGATGACGAAATGTGAAGCCAAAAGCACGTCAATATGGCTGTCAGAACGATTGGGGGACTTCCGATAATAGCGATTTCGCTAGGGACATCCTCAAAAAGTGAAAACACACACCAGCATCGACTTGAAAACTGTTGTTCTTACATAGGTTTGACACTGCTTCTGAAAAGGCTTCCGGGCGGCCCAAGGCATCCTTCAAAAAATGTCGATTTCGGTAGGGACATCCTCAAAAAATTGATGCGTGCGACATCGCATCGTAATGATTTTAGGAGGGCATCAGGAAGCAAAAGAAGAAGGCCACAACATGGCTCCAATAGCGCCCTTCAGGCTGCTGAAAATAATGATTTCGCTAGGGACATCTTCAAACACATAACACATCGAACAACACCGTTTTGCCAATTGTTGTTTTAACATCGTCTTGGGATCGCCCCTGAAAAGGCTTCTAGATGGTTTAAGCCAGTCATCTAAAAATGACGACTGGGACATCCTGGAAAAAATGAATGTGTGTAGCATCGGACTGTAACGGTTTTGTCAGGCATCAAGAAGGGCCCCTAAGGCCCAAAACAAGCCCAAATTTGACCCTCAGGAGCGCCCTCGAGACGATCCAAAATGGCGATTTCGTCTGAGACATCCTGACAAAAAATAAAATGTTCACAACATCGATGTCATCAAACATGAGCGTTTCGCCTGAGACATCCCTTAAACATGGGAAGCTGCGAATTCGACAGATGTTCAAAAACGGGTGTCTCGCCTGAGACATGTTAACAAACATGATATCTTGGAGTGGCGTTTTTCTACCTCTCGTGTTAAAACATCGCGCTCTCGCTGCATACATCCTCAAACAAATCGGGCGGAGCATGGCCGGCGAAAAAAAGAGCAAGGCAAAGAATGAGCAATTCTGCCGTGCTCCTTAGCCTTCGCTGTTGACGTCTATTCTGCCGTGCTCTTTCGCTCCTGGGGTCTATTCTGAAATGCTGCTTGGTTTTTTGTGCCATGCTCCTTCGCTCTTCGGGCCTATTCTGCCATGTTCCTGGCCATTTTCTGTCACAATCCTTTGTTCTTGGGGCTTATGATGCCGTGCTCCTGGTCGTTTTCTGCCGTGCTCCTTAGCTCTTGGGGCATATTCTGCCGTGCTCCTTCGATTTCGGGGTTTGTTCTGCCGTGCTCCTTGTCTTTTTCTTGCATGCTCCTTCCTTGGGGCGTATTATGCCGTATTCTTGCATCTATCTTGCCGTGTTCCTTAGCTCTTGCGGTCTATTCTGCCATGCTCCTGGTCACTGGTCGCGTTTTGCAATGTTCCTTCTTTCCTGGCGCCTACTCTGCCGTGCTCCTCAGCTCTTGGGGTCTATTCTGTCGTGCTCCTGTTCTTTTTTCTATCATGCTCCTTCGCTCCTGGGGCCTAATTTGCCGTGCTCCTTCGGTCTTGGGGTCTATTCTGCCATGCGCTTTGTCTTGTTTTGCCGTGGTCCTTTGCGATTGAGGTTCGTATTCCTAGTTCTTTTTGCCGTGCTCTTTAGCTCTTGGAATTGATTTTGCCGAACATAGAGGGGCACGGCAGAACACGCAAGAACACGGCAAAACAGACAGAACACACGGGAACACGGCAAAACACACAGGAGCACGGCAGCACACGCAGGAGCATGGCGGAACAAGTAGGAGCATGGCAAACACACAAGAGCGCGGAATAATGCACAGGAGCACGACAGAACACACAGGAACACGGCAGACCACGCAGGAGCACAGCAGAACACACAGGAACATTGCATATTTCTGTTCACATGCTTGGTGGACGAAGCGACTCTTCTCAATGAATTGGAATAAGCCCTGAAGATCGTCCTAGATGGTCTATTCTGCCGTGCTCCTGTTTTTTTCTATCCTGCTCCTTCGCTCCTGGGGCCTATTCTGCCGTGCTCCTTCGCTCTTGGGGCTATTCTGCCGTGCTCTGTGGCTTCTTCTGCCATGGTCCTTTGCTCTTGGGTTCCGTATTCCTGGTCCTTCTCTGCCGTGCTCTTTAGCCCTTGGGGTTGATTCTGCCGAACATAGAAGGGGCACGGCAGAACACGCAGGAGCACGGCAAAACAGACAGAGCACAAAGGAGCACGGCAGAACACACATGAGCACGACAGCACACGCAGGAGCGCTGGGGACATCCTCAACAAATGAGATGTTCGCAACATCGCCTCGACATCGTTTTCGAAGTGCTTCAAGACGAAGAGATGAGAGCCCCCAAAGGAGCCCAAGATGGCTCCCACAGCGCCCTGGAGTCTGGCGAAAATGACGAGTTATCTAATATTTCTGCCATGTTTCTGGTCTTCTTCTGGTTTGCTCCTTCGCTCTTGGGGCCTATTCTGCCGTGCTTCTTAGCTCTTGGGGTATATTCTACCGTGCTCCTGGTCTTTTTCTGCCGTGCTCCTTCGCTCTTAGGGCTTATTCTGGTAATTTTCTGCCGTGCTCCGTGGCTTTTGGGGTGTATTCTGCTGTGCTCCTGGCCTTTCTCTGCCGTGCTCCTTCGCACTTGGGGCATATTCATCCCTGCTCTTTAGCTCCTGGGGTCTATTCTGCCGTGCTCCTTGTCTTTTTCTTCCGTGCTCCTTAGCTCTTGGGGCCGATTCTGCCGTGTTCCTGGTCTTTTTCTGCCTGCTCCTTTGCTTTTGGGGTCTATTCTGCCGTACTCTTTTGCTCTTGGGGTCTATTCTGCCGTGTTCCTGTTTTTTTTCTGCCGTGCTCACCCCGCACGCACGCCGACACGCGCGCCACGGCATACCTTCGCGGCGTAACAACAACAGAGCATATTCCACAAGCTTGGTGGACTAACGCGACGCTTCCCGTTCTTGTCCGGTCAGGTTTGAAAGACGGCTCGGACACGGGACTCCAAGCGTGACAAACCGACATTGTTCTAAGGGCGGCGCGCCGGCATGCCGAGCTGCGGGGGGGCCCAGTGTAGGACCTCTCTAGGGCCGAGGACTTTTGAGGAGGCCAGATAGTGGGGCCTCCAGAAGATAGTATAAAAGTTTATTGTTGGCTCGGTTTTTGGGGCAAGAGAAAAGGGCCCCCCCGGTGGCAACCACAGCGGCAAGATTTCCGCAGGGCGGCCAAGCAACGTAGCTGGGAGCTCGACCCCGTTGAATGTGATGACGTCTTGGAGGGACCCAAGTGTCTTAAGTCTGAGATTGGAAGGGGGGCGGACAGGACCAACCCCAGGCGGTGGGTGGCACCAGCTCCCGTTAGAAGGTCCCCTCCACCTCGCGTTCCTCCTCAAACTCGTGAAAAGCACTCATCAATGGCCAAGCCAGATGCTAGTGAACTGAGTCCAGCTCATGTATAAACCGGAAGAAGCTGATCGACCCATTACGCTGACTCAGGCACCATGCAGAGCGCGGTCTCGAATTCGTCGTTGGTACGTGGCCGAATGGTCTTATGAACAGGCGGGCTTCTGGGACAAAGCCGTAGAAGGATCCAGTTGTCTTCGAGCTGCGGTGCTGAGACAGACAGACGCACCTTGAGATCGCGTCTCTGCAAGGTTTCTCGCGGTGCGAAGTGTTGCGGGATCTGGAAAATCCTCTGGCGCAAGATCCAGAGCAGCTCTGGTGAGCGGTAGCCTCTGTAGGATACTCACACATGCATATTTTCTTGGGCCTCTGCCTCCACTTCGAGCCCAGGCGGGTCCAAGATAACGGGGCAGTCTCGGGGCCTGCATTACGCGTTGCGGGCTCCTTGCTGGATGCTCCCAGGGGGTAGACATTTCTAGGCTAGCGCTTTGGCGCGCGCTTAGTGAGTCGCACGCCTCCTTCAGGCCAGCTGAAGTGCAGAGCTGGATAGATGATATGACGCAGCACGCCATAGGAAAAGAAAGCGTAGTGACTGATGCCGCTGTAGCTGCGGCTTTGTCAGCCAGTGTGGAGCCCAGGGTTTGCGCATCTCGACTAAAAGCATGACTGTTGCGAGCCCTCCTCGCGTGGCCACGGCAGTTAGGACCCCGCTGAACCGACATAGCATTGATTTGAAACACATCCAGTTTGCAAGAAATCTAAGCATCGATAGCACTTCGCATGGCAGAGTCATAGCGATATCAAAACAGCGCCTCCAAGCCAGTGATGACAGCGAACAGATGATTAAAAAATGGTCCTTCTCCGCGCTCACGCGTAGGCAAGTGGGGTGCTGGACAGAAAGGAAGGCGGGCGCGCGACGACCGCGATTTGAGCGACCTTCCCCTCTGGCCACCAGGGCCCGCTAGTTTTTGGACGCCTCCGACTTTTTCACGGAGTGGATCACAGTGCTGCCCGATTGGAAGAGCAACCGCAGACAGGCTCTTTAGATTGCCTGGTGGAAGGCTTGGTCACACTTGAAGATGCTGGCAAGGGGTGGCAGCTAGACAAACGGAACCGTTTTCAGCCACCAGATCAGCGTTGCTATATCTAGGGTGGAGCGCCATCTCGCCTTGGGAGTGGATCAATCTGGGCGGTTTTCTGACCAATATCGAGCTTGATGATCCAGAGCGGGTCGTGCAATTTGAATTGCGTGGGGCCCTGGATCAACAAGCTCCGGCCGATGCTGCTGGGCACTGTCATGGCAAAGGTTTCGAGCATGGCCCAGATCTAACCACCAATAGACGCCGTACACGAGCCCTCCTGAAGCAGGGGAAGTATGACCTGGTAGGTTCGTTTCGCATGGTGGTGGCGGGGGCACGTTGGCCAGCGAGCCGGCGATTTGGAGATGAGGCAGCCAGGCCTCCCCAGCCTGATCCACCCTCCGCCGCCGCGCCCGCCACAGGTCCCTCTTCAGCAGCTTCGGAGTCGAGGGAGCAGGAGCGGACGCAGGAGGGGGATGAGATGGATACCAGTTTTGAGGGTATGTTCAGGCAGCAGCAGGAGGAGGAGCTGGCCTGGGCAGGCCTGCCTGCGGAGAGTCTTGCCCCGCGTGAGGACTCCGACGATTCTCGGACAGACCTGGCCTGCCGCCCCTGCCGCCCGACTTGGACCAAGCCAGATTGTCCCAGGTGCAGAGCGCCTCAGGAACTGCTTTCCCACCAGAACTGGGGACGTCCAGCGAATGATGCCCTGGATGGGGCCCCACGGAGAACTCGCGGCCCAGGCCCGTGACGAGGCCCTGGAGTGGCCCTTCTTCTGGCTCCGATGGGTCGTGCCTGCGTTGTGGGCTCACCCGTTCCTGACCCGCTCGACTCAAGGGCAGGTTCGGCTTTTCGGGGCGCTTGCGAATGACAGTCAAGTGCAGCTGGATGTTTTTTGTCTGTGATTGCCTCGGGCGGTTCTGGAGGCACGTACGCGGATGACCATCGCCTCCGAAGGTGTGGATGGGGTTTCGCCATCATGCGAGGGTGGGACCTTGTAACTTGGGCGCACGGCCCAAGTGACTATTGGACGCAGTCGTTGCCGATAGCTGAGCTGATCGCCGTCACCCAGGGCCTCAGGCACACCCGTGGCCAAGATGTGCAAGTTCCTGATGCGCAGAATGTTGCGGATGGAATTCGGATGGGCTCCAAAGGTAGGCATGGCTCTAATGCTAGGCCCTGGCAAAAATGCTGGGAGGTGGCCGAGGATGGAGCCCTTGTTGTTCATAAGATCACCTATCATCAGTCTGTTGAGCAGGAAACGAAGGCACAAGTTTCCCCAGTCCATTGGCTCGCGAACAAATTTGCAGACGTTTGTGCTGAAGAGGGAGCAAGAGACGCCCAGTTGCCAGGAGCCGGTATTGCAGACGTAGCTAGGGTTGGTCTGCTCGCATCCCAGGTCCAAGACAATGTGATGTTAGTCGCTGATCACATGTCTCGCCAGGCGCCGAGACTGTATGGCCCCTCGGCCAAGCATGGTAGTCAGCATGAAACCAAAAGGCGGGCGAGTCTCAGGAGGAGACAGGTTCAGGCTGCCGATCTGTCCACGACCCACGCCGTCGTGAAGAACGGCAAAGGACTTCTCTCTTGTTGTACGGCCTGCTTGACCAGGCCCTCGGTTGTTTATCCGAGGCAAGCTTGGCTCTCACCTCGCTGCCACGGACATCCCTCACATCGCCTCATGTGTTTCAGACGAGTCTTCTGGTGCAGGAAGCGTGGAGGAGTAGGAACGCAGAGTTGCCACAGGCTTGCGAAGCCTTGCGCGCAGCCGTTGACCAAGCATGGCAAGCGAATGCTCGGGGCGCTTGAGCGTGGTGTTTTGCCCCCCCCCCCCACCCCACCCCCAGGGTACCAAGAGTGGCCCCAACCAGATGATCTGGAGCCCAGGTGTGCCGTGGTAATTCAAACACTTGGAGAGTAAGCGGACAACGGGTCGCAGCGGTCCCTGTTAGAGGATTCGGCCGCTCAGCTAGGCAAGAGGGAAGAGGAGAAAGATGAGGAGAAGGACTTAAGGAGGCGGAGAAAGAGGAGGATGAGGAGGGATACAACAAATGTGTGGGAGGCGAGGGGCAGACATAGAAAGCGCGGACGGAACGCCTCTCAAACCGCGCGCACCCGCGAAGCGAGGAAGGCGGCGAACCGCCAGCAGGAGGGGTCGCCGTTGCCGCACCGATGTTCCTCCTCCTCCTCCTCCTCCTCCTCCTCTTCCTCCTCCTCCTCCTCCTCCTCCTCCTCCTCCTCCTCCTCATCGTCCTCCTCTTGTTCTTCCTCCTCCTCCTCCTCCTCCTCCTCCTCCTCATCCTCCTAATCCTCCTCCTCCTCCTCCTCCGCCTCGTCTTCCTCCTCCTCCTACTCCTCCTCCTCCTCCTCCTCCTCCTCCTACTCCTCTCTTGCTCCTGCTCCTCCTCCTCATCCTCCTCCTCCTCCTGCTCCTCCCCCTCCTCCTCTTCGATCCCCGATCCCCTCCACCTCAAACCTCCACTCGCTGTGAAACATCAGCAACAGCAGGGGGGAGAATTTCGGCAGCCCCCCACAAGGTTCCAGGACCGTCCCCAACACGTGCTCGGGATGAACAGCAGACCTTGGCGAAGGCATCCAGACCTCCAGGGGCCCACGCTGTGAAACAAATCCACCGACCCCTTGGGAGGGCATCAAGATGGCCCAAAGAGTGCCCAAAGACAGCCTCCCATCAGACTGGCCAAGAGCCCCCATAAGACTGCCCAAAAAGCCCCAAGAGGCCCCCTAAAGAGCCCCAGCACAGGTCCCCAGGAGGCTCCCAGGAGGCCCAAGGGACCCCGAAGAGGCCTTCTCCTCCTCGTCTTCATGTTTTCCCTCTCCCTCTCCGCCTCCTCCTCCTCCTCCTCCTCCTCCTCCTCCCGACCGCGCGGACAAAGATGATATCGAATTCACGACCCACCTCGTGTCAGATCGCTCGCTGGACTGCAGCCAGGCGTGAACTCGACCCCCCCTGCCGCGCGGACGAAGACGAAGCCGAGTTCAAGATCGATCCTAGTTCAGACCAGTAAACGGAACTGTGTCGTTCCTACACTCAGTCTCCATCCTGCGGCGCCGTTGCACAATCACGACGGCGGAATTTGCCACAGGCAACTGCATATAGACACACGTGTGTATATATCTATATATATATATAAACACATATGTACACATACGTACATATATGCATATATATATATATATGTATATATACACAAATATCAGTACACACATATACGCATGGTGGGTAACACGCAAGGAGGATGAGCAGGAGGAGGAGGCCAGGGGGTGATATCTGCCAGGAGAAGTACCCGCCCAACAGAAACCAGCATGGCGAACAAGACTGGGCGGATAATTCGGCTGCGACCCCCGCACCTGACTGCCAAGCGGGAGCCATGGAGGGGATATCTCGGTGCAGCGTCATAGACCTGTCGCGGCTATATGAACATGTTGCCAGAAGAAGAGGAGGAGGAGGAGGAGGAGGAGGAGGAGGAGGAGGAAGAGGAGGAGGATGAGGAGGAGGAGGAGGAGGGAGGAGGAGGAGGAGGAGGAGAAGGAACGAACGCCCCTGAGAGGTCTCTCTCCCTCCAGCCTAGGACGGACGCTGCGGGCGAGGCGGCGCCAAAGCACTCGGGTTCTCGGAGATGTCCAGGTCGACGCAGGCGGAGTCGGCGAGGGTGGCGGAAAACGAGCAGGAGGAGCAGGAGGAGGAGGAGGAGGTGGAGAACAAGGATGGACGAGGAAGGAGGAGAAGGAGGAGGAGAAGGAGAGAAGGAGGAGAGGAGGAGAGGAACGGGATGACCAGGAGGAGAGAGGAGGAGGAGGAGAAGGTTGAGGAGGAGGAGGAGGGACAAGGAAAGAGGGGGAGGGACGAGGAAGGAGGAGGAGGAGGAGGAAGAGGAGGAGGAGGAGGAGGAACAGGAGAAGAGAGGAGCATGACCTGACCGACCCCCCGGCGGCCCCGCCCGGGCCTCGCTGGGCAGGGCCGGCCAAATCGCCGCTTGCGCCGCCACTCCCTGGGAAGGCGCGGCCGCTGTCCGCGCGAAGGCCCCGTCGCGTGCTCCCTTTCAGCCTCCGCCAGCACTCCCTCCTGCTCCTGCTCCTGCGCCTGCTCCTCCTCCTCCTCCTCATCATCATCATGCTCCTCCTCATCCTCATCCTCATCAGCAGCAGCTGCATGATCATCCTCATCCTCGCCCCCCCCTCCTTAAGTCCTTCTCCTTATAAAGTACTTCTCCCTGTCGAAACCCCGAGACCAGTTTTTAGGGCGGGCCTGGCGTTTCGCCTGAGCCTTCCTCGCCACGTATGACCCTGAAGCTGAAACATTGACAACAGCTTCACAGATGGAGGGCGGGTGGTTTTCAAAATGTGGCTCTGGCCGTAGCGCCGCGCACATTGGTTTGAACAGAATACAGGAGCTTCACGGATTGAGGGCCACCCGTTTTCAAAATGTATGTATCGCCTTAGCGCCGCGCACTTCCGTTTGCAAGCATTGTTAGAGCTTCACGGATGGAGGGCTACCCGCTTTCAAAGTGTGGCTCTCGCCTCAGCGCCGCGCACATTCGTTTAAAACATTACACGAGTTGCACAGATTGGGGCCACCCGTTCTCAAAATGTGGCTCTCGCCCTGGCTCCACGCGCAATTGGACTCAACATTTGCAAGAGCTTCACGGATTGAGGGCGGTTCCTTTTCAACATGTAGCGCTTGCCTTAGCGCTGCGCACATTCGTGTACCACAACTTACCAGAGTTTCTCGGATTCCCATGATCAGCGTGCAAGACATGTTGTGCTGGAAGGATTCAGGACTATGAGGGTGCAGCAGATAAGTTGGTTCGCAATGATGAAGTCCCAGGAACGGCGTTCTGGCACGATTCAGGATCGCCAAGACGCAACAGCCAGGTTGATCCGTGGCGCTGGAATACCGAGAGCAATGTTTTGGCATGCTTCCGTGCATTCACACGGTCGTCTTCCAACGAGGCAGTTCCCTCAGTGGAAATGAACCCTTGTAGGAGCCTATGAAGAGGAAGCTTGGAGGGAGGGTTGGTTCCAACATCGTTGATGACTCTTGGGTTTACACTGGTCATCCTCCACTTCCTCCTCATCCTCCTCCGCACCGTCATCACCATCACCACCACCATCATCATGATCAGCATGATCATTCCCATCACCTGCATCATCATCAGCAGCATCAGCATCAACATCATCAGTAGCATCATCAGAATCATCACCATCATCGTCATGATAGACATTTGCCTCCCCATCATCATCTGCATCCTCAGCATCGATATCACCATCAACAACAACATCATCATCGTGACCTTCATCATCAGAACCACCATCATGATCAGAATCAGCACCTCTATCACGAGACCGATCATCAGCAGCATCAGCATCATAACCACCATCACCATTGCCGCGACCACCATCATTACCATCATCCCCCTCGTAATCATCAACATCAGCATCACCACCACCATCGTCACCATCATCACGGTCCTCGCTCGCTCTCCCTCTCTCTCTCTCTCTGTCTTGCTCGTCGTCCCCCTCCCGCCTCATCTTCCTTCTGCGTGAAGCGGCCAACGGCTTCGAGTCTTCCCCTCCTCCCCAGGGGGCAGGGGCTCGCCCGAGGGAGGGGAGGGCGCGAATGGGGGGTGGGAGGGTGCGTGGGTGGGTGGGAATGGTGAATGGGTGGGTGTGGGGGGGGGGGGGGGGGGGGGGGCTCTTCCCGTCTGGGGACCACGAGGAGAGGGCCCCTGGGGGGAGGTAAGGGGAGCGGCGAGGAAGGGGAAGCGGGGTAGCGGGAAAGGATCACATGGAGGGCCGCCACGTCACCTAGCCGATCCCCCCCCCCCCCCCCCCCCCCACGCCCCCTCGGTCCTCCTTTCGGTGTCCCGTTGCCGCTCCCGTCGTTCTCCCTTACGCGTTCCCGCCTCCAAGCCTCGATCTCCATCGGGTTTGACCCCCATAAATGCGAAGTCCTGAAGCTGCCATCTAGAGATCAAGGTCCTCGTGGACGCCCCAGTCGGCGGATAGAACTAGTCGACACAGTGGGAAGGGGTGGGTGCGCGGGGTAAGGTGTCAGATGTGACGCAATCGCAACTAGTTTGCCATTACCCCCGCCCTCTCCCCCCCTCTTCCCACATCCCCCTCCCACCTCCACCATCTCGCCATGGCCCGCTCTCCCCATCCCCTTCCTCGAACACTTCCAACGCGGATGCGCAGCATTGACGCTCTTTCCTCCTGCTATTCGGTTTCCTCCTCCTCCTCCGTCTCCTTCCCCTCTTCCTCCAGCCCCTCCTCCTCCTCCGCTTCCTCATCGTCCTCCGCCTCCTCCTCCTTCTCCTCCTGCTCCTCTTCCTCCTCCTCCTCCTCCTCCTTCTCCTCCTCCTCCTCCTCCTCCTCCTCCTCCTCCTTCTCATCCTCGTATTCATCCTCGTCATGCCCACCACCTCCTCCTCCTCCTCATCCTCATCCTCCGTTCCCTGTTCCTCATCGTCCTACCCATCATCAGCATCATCATCATCCTCAACAGCAGCAACATCTTCATCATCATCATCATCAGCAACAGCAGCAGCACCATCAGCATCATCATCATCAGCAGCAGCACCATCAGCATCATCATCATCATCGTTCTCTTCCTCATCCTCCTCATCCTCATCATCAGCATCATCGGAATCATCAGCATCGACATCATCATCATACTCATCAACATCATCAACATGGTCAGCATCATCATCACATCAGCGACAACCTACTCGTAATCATTATCGTCATCAACACCATCATCATTAACAACAGTCGTCAGCATCGTCATCATCATCGTCATCAGCATCATCACCACCGCCAGTATCACCATCATCAATAACATCATCATCCTCATCCTCATCATCATCACCATCATCATCGCCACCATTATTACCAGCATCATCATCATCATCATCATTATCGTCATCGTCATCGTCATCGGCAACAACACCATCATCACCATCATCATCATCAGCATCATCATCATCACCATCATCCTCATCCTGATCATCATCATCATCATCGTTGCCGTCGTCGTCAACTGCATGATCTTCATCATCGTCGTCAGCATCACCTTCGTCGCCGTCGTAACCCTCGTCATCACCATCATCATCATCAGCATCATCATTGACGTCATCATCATGATCGTTATCATGATCATGATCGTTATCATGATCATGATCATGATCATCATCATCATCATCATCATCATCATAATCATCATCATCATCATCATCATCATCATCATCATCATCATCATCATCATCGTAATCATCCTCCTTCTCCGCATCCTCCTCCCCTCCCTCTGCTGATCCTCCCCCTCCCGTTCCTACTCTTCTATTTTGTTCTAACTGAATAACTCCTTCCTGTCACACCCCGAGGCCGGCTGAAAGCGCGGGCCGAGCCTGCCGCGTGAGACTCCCTCACCATTTATGATCCTGAGGCTTAAAAATTGGCAACAATTTCACAGATGGAGGGCGGGTATTTTTCAAAATGCGGCTCTCGCCTTAGCGCCGCGCACATTCGTTGTGAACGTTTGAAAGATCTTCACAGATTGAGGGCGGGTCGCTTTCAGTGTGAGGCTCTCGCCTTAGCGCGGCGCACATTTGCTGTAAAGCTTTACAAGAGTTTCACGGATTGGGGGCGGGTGGTATTGAAAATGTGGCTCTCGCCTTAGCGCAGCCCACGTTCGTTTTGAACAGTTGCATGAGCTTCCCAGAATGAGGGCAGCTTTTCAAGATGTGGCTCTCGCCTTAGCGCCGCGCACATTCGTTCTTACAAGTTGTACGTTTTTCACGTCTTGAAAGCGGGCCGTTTTCAAATTGTGGCTCTCGCCATAGCGCAGTGCACATTCGCTTCAAATATCTTCAGGATCTTCACGGATTGAAGGCGACTCCTTTTCAAAATGTAGCTCTCTCGCCTTAGCGCCGCGCACATTTATTTTGAAACAGCTGCAGAAGTTTCACCTGTTCTCATTGTTAACGTACCGAAACCAACGTTAGGAATGATTCAGGATTGCCAGGGGGCAACAGTTGATTCGCGGTGTTGAAATCCCAGGAATGGTGTTCTGCCATGCTTCAGGATCGCCAAGACGTAACAGTCAGGTTAATTCGTGGCGTTGAAGTCCTGAGTTTGTTGTTTTTGGCGCTTCAGGATTCTCACGGTTTTCCCCCAACGGTGTAATTCCTTCAGTGTAAACGAACCCCTCCCTATAGGGGCCTATGAAGAGGGAGCGTGGAGAAGAGTGGATTCCAACAACGTTGGGTTTACACTGGCCCTCCTCATCCTCTCCCTTCTCCTCCTCCTCCTCCTCCTCCTCCTCCTCCTCCTCCTCCTCCTCCTCCTCCTCCTGACACTCCTCCCAAGTGGCCTTCTCCTGCGCCAGGCTGCATTGACGCAGAATTTTCCCAGATCGTGCATAGTTGACCCCATGTTGCAGTCAAATTCTTCTGGCCTAAGCACGCACTGACGCCTTCACGGCTCGGCCCAAGTGCGCACCCTCCCATCCTCGCGAGAGCTCTGCAGCATGGGCAGCCGGTCCGCCAGAAGCACGGAGAGGGTCGGATGCAAGCCACGGAAGGGCCTCGAAGCACAGCACGGTCAAGCTACTTAGTAAGGTCGATCGAGTCACAGGGTCCCTCCCACAACATGCGAAGCAATGGAGCCACAACGTCACGGCGCAACACTTCCAGTTTCAGCAACAAGCTGAGCGACGCTTGGGCGATGTAGACATGTCACCCGCTCTCGCGCGGCCTCGCTGCCGCTGTCGCCGTGACGCGATCCGGCGAACGGTGAGGGCCATGGACAGGGAGCGACTGGGCAAGGAACCCAGTAGCGGATTGGCCATGGGTATCACTGCCGCCCTCAGCAGATGTGGACCCCCCCAGGGTCTGAGCCTCCTGGGCAAACTGTATACAGTGGAGGCCAGTCCACAGGAAACCTCCCACAAGCAACCCAACCCTGAGAACCACCCTGGAGGCAATCAGGGTGTGTCTTGGCATGGACCCCACTGTATACACACAGACACATTCCTTAACGAACGTCCTCACCGTGCAGCAAACATGGATAGTAAGGACACGCGGTGAGGGCGCAATCACCTTGGACGCCCGAGCTGAGCGTTTTCACTGAGAGGCTGGCCAGCGAAAGCGGCGAAGGACGGGCCGAGGGAGCAAGGACGCAGGGGCACCATTGGGAAGTCGTGCCCTCGCCATGCGCGTTGACTGAACACGCCAAGTGGTCTGGTCGGCCAATAGGCTCGGTGCACAGGCGCCCCAGCTTCGCAACCGGTGGGGTGCTGCAGCGTCTGTGAACCGAAGGCCTTCGACGAACCCGGTGGCTCCCTGGCAGACCAAGCGACGTGGTGTACAGTGGAGGCATTCCACAAGAAGCCTTCCACAAGAAACCCAACCCTGAGACCCCAGGACGTCCATTGGTTCTTGATGTGGGAACCTCGCGCTTCCCGTCGCAGAAAAGAATCGGAGCCCGGGAAGCCCAGACCACCCCGGCGGCAAGCAGGGGGGGTCCCTGGCATGGGCCTCGGCCGTGTGCATCGAGCCCCTCCGAGGCCAGGGCGCGGAGCGAGCACCAACACCGGTGCCTACTCAGAGCTGCACGCCGTCCCTCTGCCACGTCACTGGCGTCGAGTTCGGCAGCCGCCAGTGGACCCAGACCGCACGGCTGCTCTGAACCTCCTGTCGTGAAGGGCTCAACGACTTTTGCCGTTCCTCGACTCGCGATGGAGGGGCCACAGTGTGCTCCAAATCTCCATGGAGATCTCCGGACTTTAGTCGATCAACCTGAACTTACGCAGATTTCTCTGCATCTTCGTTGATTTATCTGGCTTGCTCCCCACAAGTCGATTGGTGACAAATCGCCACACCCTTGGGAATCCTGGAGCAGCATCATCCCGTGATCGTTGAACATGCCGATGTAGCCTCTCCTCCAGCGGATGGCATCATGCCTCCAGTCCTCCAGAGGACAACTGTACGGATCCACCTCGCTCCGCCCCGCCCCGCCCACCGTCCCAGGAAGGAGGGGTATCAGCACGACTGCTCGATGGCTGGTCCTCGGCCGACAAAACATTCAATACAACAGGACCGACTCAGCCCTTCCCTCGTGTATAGTACGCATGAACATGCTGCGGCATTGGCCCTGTAGCTCGCGCGCGTGCCGTTCGCATCACGAACCGAGCGAAGAAAAGATCGCAGCGCAGATTCGCAACCCCGATCGAGAGGGGTGAAAGGCCGATGCTGCACCGTGCAGCGCCAGACGAAGTGGTCTGCCGACGACCGAAGGCCGACCTCGACCTCGGCCTCGGCCTCGATTGGTGGTGATCCTCGACCCCGACCGATCGACAAAGTAATCCACCCGCGGAGGAGGGGGCCTGTCCCGCGGGGGCCTGGCAAACTGTACATATATATATGTATAGATGTGTATATATATATATGTGTATAGATGTGTATATATACATACATATGTAGATGTGCATATATATATATATATATATCAACACATATATATATATATACATAACACGGGGCATGGCCACAACTCGGCGGGGAACAGGAGAGTGGGCAAGCCTTCTCGGAGAGCCTGCCCGGCTGTCTGAGAGGCCTTCCATACAGTCGGACTTTGAATTAGGTCGGGCATGTCCCCCTACGGGAAGATTCTGGGCGAAAAACGAAAAAATACACCACGCATATTCCGAAATGGTTGAAATATATATATATATATATCAAAAATCGTCCCCATTGGGGAATAGTCCTCCTGTAGAGGGACATGCCCGATCAAAGCTTTGAAAAGTGCGGAGCGCTAGGGAAGGGGGGGAGCCCCCTCCTGGCACCAGAGATGCCTGGGGGCACGCGGAGGGCTACAGGAACAACCACGGACCGACCCGTGGAACAGCGAGCCCCCTTCCGAATCCACAGCGGTCAGCGTTTCGGCGTCCTGGCTGCAGCCTCAGGGAAGGCGCAGGGAACTTCTCGGAAGGCCACTGCGCCACCTGACGAGGCCCAGCTCCTCTCGCTTCCCCCCTGGGCGCGCCCACTGTCAGTACCAGCAGGTGGCCTGCATTGGATGCTGCGTGTCTCGCCTCTGCGAGATTCACTGGGCCTCTTGGGCACCACGGTGGCCTCACGAGGGCATTCAGACGAGCCCCAAGAGGGCCCCGATGCTTGGCGGCGCGCAGAGGGGGGCAGGGAGAGGGGGGAAAGCTTCTTGCAAGGGGGAGCTTCTTCTCAGAGGGCGCCGGCCGGGAAACGCATATAGAAAAGGCCCGCGCCTTCTAAGAAGCAGGGGTGTTTCTAATAAGCCTTCCCCCCTCCCCCTGCCCCCCTCTGCGCGTGGCCGAGATACTCCATCTGAACAAGGTGCAGTTTAGACTCCGGGTCGCCCCCAGACTCTGGGGGGTACTCGGAGTGTGCTTCTCGTTGTCCGACTGTGCCTCCTCGCTCTTCCCCCCCGCCTCCTCCTCCTCCTCCTCCTCCTCCTCCTCCTCCTCCTCCTCCTCCTCCTCCTGGTCTTCCTCCATGTGTCTCTTGCTACTCCCTCTTCGCATGCTTTCCCCCTCCTCCTCCCTGGGCTCTCCTATACACGAGAGCCCCGGGGAGGGCTCCAGGAGAGCCCTGGGAGGACCCGCGATGCCTCGAGAGGGCCTCGGCCAGGCTCCCAGGGAGGGCCCCGGCGCGGCCCCCCGTCCAGGGGGGCCGTCGTCGTCGTCGTCGTCGCCGTCGTCGTCGTCGTCGTCGTCGCCGTCGTCGTCGTCGTCGTCGTCGTCGCCGTCGTCGTCGTCGTCCTCGTCCTCCGCCTCCTCCTCCTCCTCCTCCACCCCCCATCCCATCTGGGGGGGGGGGGGGCCCGAGGACCCTGGGACCTATCCCATCTGGGGGGGGGAGGGGGGCGTGGTGGGCCCGGAGCCCGCGATCATATGCCCCAGGAGGGTCCCAAGACCGCCCTAATGCGAAGGGGCCCAAGGACACACATAGAAGTACACACACAGAGATCCCAGCATTCCAACTATTTGTTCCCATTTTCTTGACTTCGTTCCCCCCCACCACTTCCCATAGTTTCCCAGATTCTCCTGGGAATCGACGATGTTTTATATCTGTGTTTTTTCGCTGTCTGACTATGCCCCGGAGAATAACACCCCCGGGGATTGGAAAGTTCGGGGCCCCGCGATAATGAAGTTCGGCCTCGCCGCCCCTCTCCCCCGACCAACTCTGTCTTAGGCGGAGAGAATAATCTTTCAGTGGTGAAGGGAGGGTCTGATTTCTTATCCGGGGCTCGCGGTTAGCCCCAAGTCAGCCCCAATAGGCACAAAAGTGCCTGACGGTATCCCGGAGTGGTACAAGACGGTCCCCAAGAAGCCCCAACGAGCACGCGGCCAAAAGGCAAGATCGATACAATATGAGCCGGCGGCCACCAACATCAGACGCTCCTTCGTCGAACAGTGCATTGCACAGCAGAGGAAGTTTCGCTTAAATCCCAGCACGACCGCACCACAGAGCCGGAAGTGCATTGCCACCTCCAATGCTCTTGGCGAGCATTCTTCGCTGCCGCTTGGGGGCTACCACTATCGCGGCTCGCCTCCCGCTTGGCTTTACGGCATGCACCCGTGCGGCCCCTGATGGGCCCGCCCCTCTTCTCCCCTCGCAGGAGCCCCGCCCGTGCGCCACTTGCACTGGGTACCGCCCGTCCCCAGCCATGATGCCATGCACCGGCTTCGGGGTGTTGTCCGTCGCTTCTCCGGATACCTACTTACTACCCCCCCCCCCACCGCGGCCCGCGGCTGCCTGGCCATCTGCACAGCAGCTCCGCCGCTGTCCTGCCCGCCACCCGCCGCCTGGGCCTCTCGCAACTGCTGCCCGCCGGCGCACCCCCCCGCTTGCCGCCGCCGGCTCCGCCGCCGGCTCCTCGCGCTCCCGCACTTGCCGGGCACCGCCTGCACTGTGGCTGCGGGTCCCAACCCCCCGGGTGCTCTGCGACGCCGACCCGCGGCAGCTGCCAAGGGCCAACCCTCGGCCCGGCCGCCGGCCACGCGCTCCCCGCAGCCTATAGCCTGCTGCGTGAGTGTGTGCCCCCGCACTCTGCAAGCGCTCCCAACTTCGCGCTTCTCGCTGCACGAAGCGCGAAGTGCGAATAACTTCGCGCTCTCGCGCCGCCTCCCAGGGAAGAGGAGGAGGATGAGGAGGAATCGGAGCCGAAGCGCGAAGCGCGAATAACTTCGCGCCCTCGAGGGCGCCCTTGGCTCTGCCCCCTGCTCCGCGGCCCTCTCCCTCCTCCTTCTCCCCCCCTGCATGCGGGCTCACACGCCCCGCCGTGCCCTGCCCTCGCTCCGACGAGCGTGCGCAGGGGCCTCTGCCGCGCTGCGACGTGACAAGTGCACATGCGAGCGCTGCGCACGAAGAGGTCTTCGAGCAGTGCTTGCGGCCAGGACTTCTTGACGTTGCTTCCCCGAGGAACGAGGAGGCGGACGAGGACGAGGAGGAGGAGGAGGAGGAGGAGGACGGAGGCTGAGGAGTCGATGGGCGTGTCGGGTGCGCGCCGCGTGGCGGGCCCGTGCCGCCCTCGGGGGCGCCTCGTGGCGCCCCGCGCGTTGGGGGGAGGGGGGATGCTGGGTTTTCGCCACGCTGCTGCCCGTGCCGCCTCGTTATAGGTCGGGCATGTCCTCCTACAGGCGGATTTGAGGCGACAAATCAAACATCGTGTATTGAAACAATGCTCCAACATACATATATATATATACACATATAATCGTCTCCAGACTATGTTTTGACTATTTTTGTATTTCCTTCTTGTAGAGGGACATGCCCGACATACGCCTCGTTGGCGCCTCGTGAGTGCCCCCGTGATCTGAGCTTACTTGACGTGGCTGCCGCCACATAGCTTTCCCCACATAGTTTATACCACATGCCTGATACCTCACACTTACACGATCCAGCTGACATCACATAGAGTACACCCCGCAGCTCACCTCCACTTGACACCGCACAGCTAAACCGCAAAGCATACACGTCTCACCTTACACTTCATAGCACTCACCTCCACAGATCGCAGCACACTGCTTACATGGCATAGCGTTGGCCACACAGCTTACACGGCATAGCGTTTACCTCCGCAGTACAATCACGTACTGTTTGGGATTCTCGCTGGGCAACATTATGGGATTAACACTAGATTCATAAGTTTGCAAATGCCTGCACGCACATGTGTACTGCATGCACGTACGCATACGCATGTAACACGCATATACGCAGTTGTTGCTGTAAATGTATGGGCGCACTATGTGTTAACCACGAACCAGGACTATGTTGAAGTCGGGCGTGTCCCCCTACAGGGGGATTGTCGACGAAAAAAACACTCAAACAATACTCCAAATTTGAAAAAAATGATCAAACAACACTCCCCAGACTATTTTTCCTATTTTTGAATATTCCCCCTCTAGAGGGACAGGCCCGACTTAAGACTTTGTCGTGTGTGTGTGTGTGTCTTTCGCCCGTTGCACTCCTCGAGCCCTCCTGCTGCATATGTTGTGCAGCTCAGCGTCGCACTCTGGGACGAGCGCCCCGCGCGGATGAGGCCTCCGTCGCGCCAGACCTGCGGGGCTAGAGACACGGCCGCAGAGAGGTTAACGAGATGGAACAGCTGAAACGGGAGGGGCTTGGGGCGGGGTTGGTTTGGAGGGCAGAACATACACCCCCATAATGATCACCCCGACACCGCGAAGTTGTTCAGCAGACTCAGCCACAGAAGGAACCAAACAGGGTAGGGCTGTTTAGTAAACGCCCAGGGCCGTTTAGCAAACGCCATTGATCGAGTCTGGGTAGTTTTTCCTCCCTTGGTGGTTGGGGCAGAGGCATCTTCAACTCCCCAGCACCTGATGGCGATGCACACCACGGCCGTCGCGGCTCTGCCAGAGGCCGCAGAGCAGTCGCATGGCCTCCTCTGCCTGCGAGTCCGTCATGAGGGTGCCTCTTAATGGGCGGTAACTGGCCAGCTTGGGACCTGCATGCTCTGGAGGTGTCGGCGCATTCCTGTGATGCTCACACGTGGGGCCATGGCAACACTGGGTGGAGACTAGGCGCTTGTCACGGGCACGCTCTGGGTGCTCCCAGCTGCAGAGCTCGCCGCGGGAACAGCACATTCGCAGAAAATCGCAGCAGATCCTGCTGCCAGCCTCGCGTCCGTTGCTGCGTGGGCACGCTGAAACAGCCTGACCACCCGACTGCTCAGCTGCGGGGCTGACGCTCCGAGAGCCGCCTGCCTCCGCGTGCACCCTGATCAATATGCGCGTTCTGCCCAGCTCAGGCTCGGGTGCCCGCGTCTCCGCCCGCACACTTTGGCTCACCACTTCTGCCTCGCTGCCACCACCACCTTCGCCGTCGGATCGGGGCCGCTCGGCTCCGCCAGAAGTCCGCCAGCCTGCGTCGCCGTTGTCTGCTGGCTGGGCGTCGTGGGCATGCCGGGCCCCCGGTCGGCCCCGTGCGCCGTCCGGCGCGCCCCCCGCGGGGTGCGGCCACAGGCAGGCGGGGCCGCGCGCGCACCTGCCCTGCAAGAAGAAGCGGCAGACGGGCCTTGCCCGGCAGGCGCCCCCCCGTGGGCCCCGGGCTGGCGGACGCGCCCCGCGCCCTGGGCCGGCGGAGCAGGCCGGGGCCCCTGGCTGGCCGCGCACCTCGCGCCTCCGCAGCGGCGGCCGACTGGCGCCGCCGGAGCTGCCGCCACCCGTGGCGGAGCTGCCGCGGCTCTGGCTGCCGCCGCCGCCGCTGGCGCCGCCGCTCCCTGGCTGAGTGTTCCCTGGGCTGCCACGGCTGGAGCCTCTCAGCGGGGTGCTCCAGCTGCCAGCCTCGCGTCCGTCACTGTCTGGGCACGCTGAAGCAGCTTGGCCGCCGAGCTGCTCAGCTGCGGCGCTGACGCTCCGAGAGCCGCCAACCGCCGCGAGTGCCATGCTCAATCCGCCACCGTGCCCCGAAGCACTGGTTGGAGCGTCATCAGGTGTTCAAGAGTCTGCATTACCCAGTATGAAGCATTGAAAATACGGTGAGGGCATTGGATAAGGAACCCTTGGATAAGGAATCCAGGGTCTGAAAGCCGGCGGAACGCCAATTAAGACGTGGCCATGGATATCACCGCCGCACTAGTCAGATATGGAATCCTCAGAGGTCTGAAGCCGCCTGGGCACTTTCCTGAACCAACGCCCCCACCGTGTAGAACATTCTAATTGCACTCGAGGAGGGAGGAAGGAGGAGGGAGGCAAGAGGAGGGAGGAGGGAGATTGGAGGAGGAGGAACAGGAGGAGGACGAGGACGAGGACGAGGAGGAGGAGGAGGAGGGGGAGGAGGAGAAGGGAGAGGAGGAAGAGCCTGTACACCCAATTGCCAGATCACTTGGGCGTCCCGCGTGCCTTTTGGGGGGGCGTCCCGTGGCCTCTGGGTGGGGCTGGTCGCGCAACTTTCTCCCTGCGGCCAGAGGGCCCGGATGGCACCGAGGATACCGCGAGCACGGCCCAAGAGGTCCCCGAGACGGCCAAGAGGGCCCCTATATTCAGCCACGGCAGAATGTGCCCCTCTTGGGGCCCTCTTGGCAAGAGGGAGAACACGACGTGATAGGTCGAGCCCTCCGCCCGAGCATGGTCCGACACCACCAGCAGGCCCCTACCAGGAGGCCCCCAAGAGGCCCCAAGAGGAGAGGCCTGCAAGACGCCGAGAAGCCCCCGAGAGGCATCCAAGGATACCCTTGTACGCATGCAGGAAGCCTCTGGCCCACGACCCAGGCACGATGGCGGGATGGGCCGAAGGCCACTCGATCCGCCGCCTCTGCGCTAGTCACAATGATGCCTGGCGTGCTAGATCCTACGGTCTTCGCTTTCCAAAAAGAACTCCCCCTGGGGCTTCGGCCCGTGCCGCCAGCCACCCGGAAAGTACCACAAAATGTATGTGTCCATGCCTTTCCCGTCCCAAGATGGCCCAAGATTGCTTCTAAAACGGCTCAGATGGTCCGAGTTGGCATCTAAGTTCGGCCCAGATAATGATTTGCGGCCACCAAGATGGCCAAAGAGGGGCCCACGATGCCCCCGAGTCCGCCCAAGAAATCTCCAACATGGTCCAAGATGGCCTCGAGAGGCCCCCCAAAACGGCCCAAGAGGCCTCCAAGAGGTCCTCCAGGAGAGCCCAAGAGGACAACGTCATGAATTGCCAATCGGTTCTTGAAGGATTTGGGCATTTGTTTCCTGTCGGTCCGCCGGCGGCCCGAGACGGCCAAACAGCCCCCAATGATCGCGCCAAGATCGCCCACGAGGCCTCCAAGATGGCCCAAGACTGTCCCAAGAGGACCCCAAGACGGCCCACGGGGCCTCCAAAACGCCCAAGATGGCCTCCAAGACTACCCTGGAGCACCCCAAAAGAGCCCCAAGTCGGCACAGAGAGGCCGCCAAGACGGCTTCCGAAGGCATCAGACGGACCAGGAGGCCGTCAAGACGGTCCAAGACGGCTCGAAGATGGCCCAAGACAGCCCAAGAGGGCCCGACAAGGTCTCCATCACGTCCCCAGAGGCCTCAAAGAGGTCCTCCAGGAAAGCCTGAAGAGGCCAGAACCGTTGATTAGCAGAAGGTTTTGAAGTATGCGGGAACTTGCTTCTGTTCGGCCTTCCGACGGCCCGAGACGGCCCAAGAACCCCCAAAGGTTGACCCAAAACCGCCCAAGAGGCCTCCAAGATGGCCCCAGAACGGCCCAAGAGGCCCCGAAGACGGCCCATTATCCCCCAAGAAGCATCCCAAACGCCCAAGATGGCATACAAGACGGCTTCGGAAAACCCAAGAGGGCCCCAAACCGGCCCAGAGGAGCCCTCACGGCCCTGGAGCAACCCAAGAGGGCTCCAAGACGGCCCTGGAGAACCCCAAAAGAGCCCCAAGTTGGCACAGAGAGGCCCCCAAAACGGCTTCCGACGGGCCAGGAGGCCACCAAGACGGTCCAAGACGGCTCGAAGATGGCCCAAGACAGCCCACGAGGATCCGACGAGGTCTCCATCATGTCCCCAGAGGCCTCCAAGTGGTCCTCCAGGAAAGCCCGAAGATGCCCAAATCATTGATTATCCTGAAGTGTTTGAACGATTGGTACACGACCTTCCGACGGCCCGCGACGGCATAGGGCCCCCGAAGGTCACCCCTAGATCGCCCAAGAGGCCCCCGAGAGGGCCCCGGAACGGCCCAGGAGGCCCCGAAGACTGTCCAAGGGGGCCCAAAGCGGTCCCCCAAGATGGCCCCCAAGACGGCCCCAGAGCACCCCAAGAGGGCCCCAAGTCCGTACAAAGAGGCCCTCAAGACGGCTTCCGACGGCGTCCGACGGGCCAGGAGGCCACCAAGACGGCCCAAGATGGCTGGAAGATGGCCCAAGGCAGCCCAAAAGGCCCCCAAGACTGCCCCGAAGGCCCCCGAAAGAGCTTCCAGCAAAGCCCGAAGAAGCCAAAATCATTGCTTATCCTTGGTTTTGAAGCATTTGGGCGCGCGCTTCTGTTCGATCTTCCGACGGCCCGAGACGGCCCGCGAGCCCCCGAACATCGCCGCATGATCGCCCAATAGGCCTCCAAGAGGGCCCCAGAACCGCCCAAGAGGCTCCGAAGTCGGCCCCAGGAGGGCCCCAAGACGGCCCAAGAGGCATCAAAAACGCCCAAGATGGCCCCCAGGGCCCCAGGTCCGCCCAGAGAGACCCTCAAGGCGGCCTCCGACGGCGTCAGACGGGCGAGGAATGCACTGAGACAACACCAGGGCCCCCCCCCCCGCGCCGCGCAGGCCGCGCGGAGGGCAGCCCGCGTCGCTCTGCTGGCAGAACACCCACACGCGGACCGCAATCTCATCGACCACAGCCACGACGCGCGCCACCGCGATGGACTGGCTCCAGCACCGTCGGGAGCGGCTGTCCGCGCAGAAGGCGATCCATCCTCTCGAGCTTCGCGTCCGCCCCCGAGCTCACTCCTCTCGGCGGGGGGGGCCCGCGCGCGCCTTGCTGAGCCCGTCCCGCCGCTGCGCCGCGCGCGCGACGCGCTCGGCAGACCGCGCGCGGGGCGCAGACCTGCGCTATGCGTTGCCGCCACTCGTCCTGCTCCTCTGGAGGCGGCGCTGCCGAGGCAGGTGGTGCGCTCGCCCCTTCACCGCCTGCCCTGGGCGAGCGGCTTCTGTCCTCGCGCCTCCCGCTCGGGCCGCCGCTGCCGGTGCTGCCCACTGCTGCGGCTGCTGTGGCCACGGCCGTTGCGGCCGCCGCACCTGTCAACGATCTGCTGCTTGCGGCAATCGACCTGGCGGCCTGCTACACCTCGCCCCACGCCTGGCTCACCCGCGCGCCCAGCGAGCCGATCTTCTCGCCAGGCGCAGCCAGCCCCGCAAAGCGCCAAGGTCAGGCTGACCCGGTGCCTGGGAAACCGTCGCCGTCGTTGACCTGGTAGACGGTAGACGAGGGGGACAGGCCACTCTCCACCAGCCCAGGTTCCGCATTGCCCAGCTCACGCGAGCCCCAGTTTCGTCAAGGTCCCCTGTTTGCCGTGGCCGTAGTCCTCCTCGGCTCCGCGCTTCGCCAGCAAATCCACTGCCTCGCTGCCCTGCGCGACCTGCCACTCCACGCCCTCCAGCTGCCCCGTGGCCTTCTTGAACGGCGCGCCTTGACGCGCTGCGCGCAGCCGATATCCAGGCCAATGTCCGCCAACTTCCGCCAAATCCGCCGCCGATGATCAGCGCGTGGACGCTCCAGCCTGAGGCACAACCGCGCTCCGCGCGCCAGACCGCCCAACATGCCCTCATGATCCGTGAAAGCCCTGCACGGCGGCAACGCTACCTCTAGGATTTTCACATCAGCCCGCTTCACCGTTCTCTGGGCGTGGTACTGGCACGGCGGCGGCCACCCCGGCCGCGCGCGCGGCCGGCCTTCCTCCGCGGTGGCCGTGGACCCCCCCCTCTTGCCTGAGCCCAGCAGGCGGTGCCAAGCTTCGACCCGTCGCAGACGATGTCGCCCGTCAGGATGTCGTCGTCGCCCTCAACCAAGCAATAGTGGCACTGATCCTCATTGCCCGACCGAGGGAACAAACAAAATCTGAGGAGGGGTCGCGCACCAGCCCACGCGTCCACAGCAAATCGTCGACCTGCTGATCCGCGGCGCGCTGCCACTCGGGTTGCCCACGTAGCCGTGCATCTCGCATACGTGGACACCGGGAACACCTGTGATGCGGCGCGTCCACTGCTTCACCACAGCCCAAGCAGATGTCCGCGGGCGCGATGTTGCAATGCGACAGCTTGCTCATCGCCCACGAGTCGCACAACGCCACCTTGCGCGCCGCGTTCTCGGCGTGCTCGGGGAAGCCCCTCGCCGCCAAC
This sequence comes from Prorocentrum cordatum, assembly GCA_963575745.1. Classification (NCBI taxonomy): domain Eukaryota; class Dinophyceae; order Prorocentrales; family Prorocentraceae; genus Prorocentrum; species Prorocentrum cordatum. The sequence continues at coordinate 210,698 of CAUYUJ010014434.1, read as the reverse complement.
TGCGCCGCAATCGGTTGCAGGAAATGGGCGGGCGCCAATGACTGGCACTCCTCCTGCTCCGCCCAACGCCGCCGCGGGACCGCCTGCACGCCGGCGCGCAGCAGGGCTGCCACGTCCGCTGGGCACACCGCCGTCACGTCCACCATCTCGCCCTTGCGCGTGATAAAGGTGCGCCTGCTCGGCCGCGTCCACCCCGCCCTTCGCAAGGACATGATGACCGCGCCCGCTGGCCCGTTTACACCACTCCACTGCTGATGCATGCCTACCAACACCTGCTGCCGCCTCCAAGCGTCCTGCAACTGCTTGGGCATCGCAGCCTGCTCGCAGCCCCCCCTTTGACGTCCACTGGCCGTGGCCGCTGAGACATGCCGCCGGCTGCCCACTCCGACGACGCGATTCAGGAAGCTCGCCGCGCCCCCGGCGCCGTCATGCACCCAATCGTGCTCGGGAGGGCCTGGACCGAGATCGCCATCTCCTGTAGACGCGGTGTCGGCGGCCCCCAGCAATCTCCCGAGGTGACGCCTCAAGCCGCGGAGCTCCGCCCAGCGGCGCTCCACCATTTGCCTGCGCGCCGCGTCGCCAAGGGCGTTGGGTTGTCTAAACCCATGCACCCACGCAGACCGCGCCCAAGTGCTGCAGCGCATCTTCACATGCCGCGCCGCCAGCTCCGAGGCGCACTGCGCGCGGTAGCGTCGCTGCAGAGCTCCCCGCAAGGGTCGCCGCGACGGCCCCGGCCCCACGATGGGCGCGCACCACTCCAGCCAGCCGTCGAGGTCCAAGTACTCTTCCCCGCGCAAGCCCTGGATCCAAAGCGACGACCACGCTCCGAGAGTCTCGCGCAGCTCCTGGCGCCCAGCGACCACCTCTGCCCGCGGGTGCGGGGCGGGCGCGAGGCCCGCGCGCTGGTCCACTCGAACACCTGGTCGCCGCTCCGCCGCGCGGGCCGGTCGCGCGGCTGCCCCCGGCTCGGGGGCGGGTCTGTTGGGCGCTCGGAGAGCTGCCCCCCGCTCCGCCCGGACCGACGCGCCGCCCTTCCAGGCCGCCGCAGAACTGCCCACGTTGCCCCGCCAGCAACGGCGCGCTCCCCCATCGAAGGGCCCTTCCTCGACGCACGATGGGCGACGCCGCGACGTCTGCCCGCGGCAGATGGCGCAGGTCCCGTAGCTCCCGAGGCCGCTCCACTCGCGGGGCGAGCAGCGCCATTAAGGGCAGCGTCCGCCAGCCCACCTTCGGAGGCCGCCCACGCACCTTGCCATGGTGCAGCACGCCTCGTTTGCCCCCCGCCCCGACCTGGCCCTGCTGGCACCTGCGAGAGAGAGCGCGGGCCCCGCAGGCCTAGAAGGCGCGCCACTCGGGGGAGCAGCGTCACCAGGGGCAGCATTCGCAGGCCCACCCCCCGGCTCCGTCGACGCATTTTGCCGAGGCGCCGTGCCAGTAGTTCCCTGTCGCGTCGGAGCCAATGGGCCGACCTGCCAGAGTTGGGCAGCGTGCGCCTGAACATGCCGAGGACCTCCTCCAGCTCCTGTCGACGCTGCCCTGCGAGTCGCCGCCTTTCAGCAGCCTCAGCGCTGTGGCACGCGACGAGGCAAACATCGCGCGCGCCACCACTTCGCCTCCACGCACTGACATACAGGCCCGGCAAGACCGAGGCCAGCGGCCGCCCGGGGAACCTGCTCATGAGCAACGCCTCCACTGGGCGGTTCCTGCCCTGATGCAGCATGACCCCAAAGAAAGCATCGCGCTGCTCCTGCCGAGTGGCCTTCTCCGCGATCAGGACCAGGTCGCGCGCGAACCACTGGGCCGCCCAGTCGCGCAAGTCGCGCCTCATCTCCAAAAAATGGTCCTGCGTGGCCTGGGCGCCAGGGGCCTGGCTCGCGTCCTCGGCAGAGGGCGCGGACCCCGCAGGTCCAGAGGGCGCGCCGCTCGGGGGAGCAGCGCCACTAGGGGCAGCATCCGCAAGCCACCCTCTGGATCCGTCAACGCACCCTGCCGAGGCGCCGTGCCGGGGGACTCCTGCACGGCATCGGGCACTTCTGCTGCTGTCTGTGCCTCTGCGTGGGCCGCAGCTCGCTCGACCTCGCCCGCGACCGCCGCCCCCCGCGCTGCCCGCTTCTACCTCGGGACCGGGGCCTCCACGACGTCGGAGGCAAGCTCTTCCTTCGCGAGCGCACACCGCAAGGTTAGGCGCATGGCGCCCCGCGACCTTGGCAGGATTTTGCCGGCTGCCCGTCGCAGCCGTCGATGCCGGCGCTCAGGCGTGCCCGAACACTTACAACCATGCAGCACCGAACGCTTGAGCCCACACTTCAATGCCAGACCAGCGCCCCTGAACATAGCACGGCCGCCCCTTCGAAGGTCGAGCAGCCTCGACGCGCGCGTTCGCATCTTACTGAAACGCTCGCCACTCTTGACCTTGGCCACCGTGCTCGCCGCGACCGCGCGCGCGCCAAGGCTCGGGCATGCGCGCGCAACAGGTAGCCCCCGCTGCGCCATGCCCTCGCGCACGGCCTCGCGCAGCCACTCGGCACTGGCCACGTCCGCGCCCTCGCCCTGCCCCCGCGGAGAACCCGAGGCCCAGCTTCGCGGAGCCATCCACGCCGTCGCCAACGACGTCGGGAAAAACGTCGGCCACTCACTGCCGCGCGCCTATCTGCTTGACGCACAAGTCGCCCACGTGCGCGCGCCACGTTGCGAGGGGGCGCTCCACCACCAGCGTGTCCACCGCGTCTTGGACCGCCATCTTCAGGAAGCCAACGCGGAACTTGCTGCCCGCAATGAAGGCGCCACCCGTGCTCGTCTCTGCGGGCGCCAACCCCCCTCCCACGATGCGCCTGGTCATCGTAGAAAACGGGCGCGCCGCCGCCACGACCCCTGCGCGGAACTTCGCGCGCTTGCCCCGCTCCCAGAGCACATGCAAGCACACGTTCTCGAATGCCCGAACCAGGTCCAGGATGGCCGATATAGCAGCAGCGACCGACGGGTCGACCACACCTGGGTCGCCCGCCCCATGCCCAAGCAACACCTCCCTGGCCGCATCCTCTGCAGCCCTGCCGCGAGACGTGCGGCCCCACGATCGCTGGTTGGCCATGGCCCAGTCGAGCAACCACGGCCCCCGCATGACCTCCCACACTCGCACCAGCGCGGGCAGCAATCCAGTCGCTCGACAAGCCTCCACGCTCTTCGGGATCAAAAAACAAGATGACCGTGTCTGCGCGAGCTGGCCAGATCAAGGCACGCTCCACTTCCCTGAGGAAGTCGAGCAGGAAGCAATACGCAGGGTCCGACAACCCCTGCAACATAGACGAATGCCACCAATCCACCCAAAAGACCGCGCGACCTCCTGCAACTCGTCAAGGCCCGCGTCCGCGTAGCTGGCCAGCCCCACGCGCTCCTCGTGCACCCGCGACCGCGGGACCTCCTGCATAGGGACACCCACGCGCCATGCATTGTTCCACTCGCCGAGCGCTGCCTCGGCGGCCCGGAGCGGATCTGCCGACGCCTGCACCGAAGCCGCCCGTCGGGGCCTCCAGGCCTCCACCGGCTTGCTGAGCTCGTTCGGGCCCCCGCCGACCCTGGCGCCGCCGCCCCATGCTTGTCGGCCCACTTCTCACGCCTCTCCTTAACCGGTCCTGGTTGTAGTGCTTGGAGCGGGCTTGCGCCTCCTGCACCTGCGCCTGCAAGTCCTTCGGCAGCGCGGGGTCGCGCCATGCGCCCCGCGATGCTAGCAGCGCGCAGCGCCCCCCCCCCCGCAACTTGCGGCCATCCTCGTCGAGGGCCTTCACGCTGGGGGCCCAGGCACCGAACTTCGGCTCCAAGGCGAAGACCTCCCTGTGCCTCTTCACCAGGGAGCCCGCGTTCTCCGACCGCGGGAACAGACTGCCGCGGGCGCCCGCCAAGTTGCGCAGCGAGGGCGCGAGCCACCCCCACCGCGGCGCAGCTCCTTGAGGCGTTGGCTGGTTGGAGCGACCACGGGCGATCACCTCCAGCCTCCACTGCGGCAGCTGGGCCGGCCCACCCTGCTCGTGGTGCTCTGCCCAGGCCATGCCACGCGCCCCGAAGGCCTCCTGCTGCAGTGCGCGCGCGCTGGCTCCACGCCTGGGCGGCCGCCTCGGGCGTGACGAAGGCCTCCGCCGATGCGTGACTCGGCGGCTCGGGCGGGCAGCCAATCGGCGCGTCGTCCAGCGGCTTCGGTCAACCGAGCATCCTCGTCCACCTCCCCGCTGGGTGCGCATCCAGCGGAAGCCCCGCTGGATTGCGGGGCGCTGACGGCCGCGCCTGCCGCGCTGCCACCTTCGCGACCTGGCCCTCCAAGGCCTCCGACGCGATGAAGTAGTTGTCGATGGCGGCGTTGGCCCACGCAGTTCGGCATGCGCCGCGCCATGCAGCTTAACCGCATCCAACTCGGCCAGCGCTGTCGGGTCGCTCTGGGGGTCGCCGCGCGCGGCCCATGGGCCACTCGGCCCTCGAGGTACCCGATAACGTGTTCCAAGAAACGCACGTTGCGGTAGGGCATGCCCCCGGCCGCCCACAGACACGCCGACGCGACCACAAGGCCTCCGCGACCCGCATTAATCTTAGCTGCCGCAGCTCGCCCTGGACAGCCCTTGGGGGAGATGTCCCGCGTCTTCTGGCCCATGGCGACCGCTATGCCCACGTCCTTCGGCGCAGCAATCGAGGCGCCTGACGAGGTGCCCCCCCCCCCCCCCGCCGGCCTGCGGCGGGCGCGGCATGGGCCCCGCCGAGCTGGAGGCCCTGCGCATTCATGCTGAGGGCGACGCCCGCCCACTTGGCCTCTGACAGGCGGTGCTCCTGGACCTCATAGATGCGCCTCGCGTCCGCGCCCTTGGGCCCCAACGGCTCTTTCTGGATGGTGCCCCAGCTGGAGCCGCTGAAGGCCCGCAACGTGACCATCTCCCGCTTGGGGCTGGGCTTTGCTGGTGGGCAGAGGAGATGCCGGAGCTGCACATCTCTCAAGACCTTCGCATCGCCCCCCCCCCCCCCACCCCACCCCACCCCACTCACGAATAGCACTCTGCTCGCGTACCTCTGCACGCCCCAGCGCGTCGCCCTGGATGCCGCCCTCCGCTCTGCACCCTCACGGAGAATACACCTCCCAGGCCACGGGTGCTGTCGTCGCGATAGGGCTGTCGCGCACGTACCGCATGCGAGGCGAGGGTTGCGATGACGAGGGGCCCAATCCCTCCACCCTCGCCTCAACCACATTTGCCATCCCACATGTGGCTTGCCCCCCCAACAGTCCCCACGGGGACCTCTGCGCCTGCCACAGCAACCTCGGGCAACTGCGCCTCTGGCCACCCCCCAGGGTCCCATTCCGCGCTCAACCAGGCTGGCACGCGCTGGTTCTGGTGCAAGTGGTTCACAACTGCTGCACACCACGGCGATGGAACATACCCTAGGTCCGTGCCGTTCAGAACGAAAAGGAGCAGGCTGCTACCCCAACCCGATTGGCGTGGGCGCTGATGAGCACGGCCTGGCACCGCTTGACACCCTCTGGCTGCTGTTCTGGGCCAGGTGCGTCTTCAGTGCCGTCGAGCCACTTCCGCTCCTCGTCAGAGACGTCGTCGGGCACATCCTGGTCAACCGCCATGTTGCAGGCCCCTCCTGTGGCTGGCTGGCCTGCCGCGGGTGGCTCGCCCCCACCTGGTTGCCCAGCGAACTCAGCAGGAGGATCAGCTGCAGCCGCAGCCTGCAAGGCATACAGCTTGCCCAGGCCATCCGCGAAGCCGAGGGCGTCCAGGCTGATGCCCAGCTTCGCGACGCAGGCCTCCAGCTGCACCCTCGCGACGTCGATGCCGGAGGCAGGGCACTTGGGCCCCTCTGCGGCCACGCGCGCCTGGATCTCCAGCTCGTGAGCCCGCGCTTCCGCCTCCGCCTGACGCATGGCAGCGCTTCTGCTGCTCCGCCAGGGCCTGCTGCATATTGTGCGTTTTGGCCTCTTCGGTCTCCCGCTGCTTGCTGGCGCGAGTAGTTCTGGCTGTCGCATCACGGACCTGGGACGCCAGGGGCTTGGCCTTGTACCTCTCCTCGCGCGCCGCTGTGATCCTCGCGCCGTCGCCCGCCAAAACCTCGAACCGCCAAGACGGGGGAAAACATGCAAGAGCTCCATGAATTGAGGGCGCCCCGTTTTCGAAATGCGGTTCTCGCCTTAGCGCCGCGCACTTTCGTTGTAAACATTTGCAAAAGCTTCCCGGATTGAGGTCGACTTGTTCTCCAAATGTGACTTTCGCTTTGGCGCCGCGCACTCTCCTTTTCATCATTTACAAGAACTTCACGGAGTGAGGGAAACTGGCTTTCGAACTGTAGTTCTCGCCTAAGCGCCGCGCGCATTCGTTTCAAAAACTGCAAGACCTTCACGGATTGAGGGCGGCTCTTTTTCAAAATGCGGTTTCGCCTTAGCACCGCGCGCATTCGTTTTCAAAATCTACACGAGTTTCACGGGCTCCCATGATCAGCGCACCAAGAACGGTGTTTAGAAGGATTCCGGATTATTAGGGTGCAACAGGTATGTGGATTCGCGGTGTTGAAGTCCCGAGAATGGCTTTCTGGCACGATTCAGATCGTCAAGACGCAACAGGCGGGTTGATCCGTGGCGATGGAACCCCGAAAACAATGCTTTGGCACGCGTCCTGGTCTTCAAACGGTTGTCTTCCAACGAGGCAATTCCCTCGGTGAGAATGAACCGTTGCAGGGCCTATGGAGAGGGAGCTTGGAGGGAGGGTTTTTTCCAACTTCCTTGATGACCCTTGGGTTTACACTGGTCTTCCTCCTCCTCCTTCTCCTCCTCCTCCTCCTCCTTCTGATCTTCCCCGCCATCCTCCCCCGCGTATTCCCCGAAGGGTTTCTACAACGGCTGGGGAAGCACATGGCCCGATGGCTTGGCCGAGCTCTGGTCACAACGCTCGACCACATGGGGGATTCCAAAAGGCAGGGGGCGGCGGCGACGCGCCGTAATCAGGCGTCTTCGATCCGCCGTCCCCTGTGTTTTTGCCACAGGTGTGCCCGGCGTGCGGAACCCAACGCCTCTGGGGCTTCGGCCCAACGCGCCGGCCACCCAGAAAATGTACATGGTAATACCTTTCTCCCCAAGAGGGTCCAACATGGATTCCAAGATGCCTCTCGGACGGCCGAGATGGCCCAAGATGGCCTCCTATATGTCTCCAAGACGACCAAGATGGCGCCAAGAGAGCCAAATATGGCCCCCAGATGCACCCAAGGCGGCCCATGATGGCCTCAAGACGGCTCAAGAGGCCCCCAAGAGGTCCTCCAGGAGGGCCCGAAGAGGCCAAAATCATTGATTTTACAGTCGTGTTTGAAGGATTTGACCCTTTGCTTCTGTTCGGCCTTCCGACGGCCCAAGGGGGCCTCAAGATCGCCCCAAGATCGCCCCAAAAGCCTCCAAGATGACCCCGTGACAGCCCAGAAGCCTCAAAGACGGCCCCAAGAGGGTCCCAGGACGGCCCAAGAGGCCTCCAAGACGCCCATGGTGGCCTCCCAGACGGCCCTCAAGCGCCCCAAGAGGGCCCTAAGTCGGTCCAGAGAGGCCCCAAGCTGGCTTCCGACGGCGTCAGACGGACCAGGAACGCCTCCAGGCGGCCCAGAAGGCCCCTAAGAATACCCAAAAGGCTCCCAAGCAGGCTTCCAAGAGGCCCCCGAGAGGTCCAAAAGAAGCTCCCAGAAGGCCCCAAGAGTCTTTCTCCACTTCCTGCTCCTCCTCCTCCTCCTCCTCCTCAGCCTCCTCCGCCTCCTCTTCCTCTTCCTCCTCTTCCTCCTCCTCCTCCTCCTCCGCCTCCTCTCCTTCCTCCTCCTCCTCCTCCTCCTCCTCCTCCTCATCATCATCATCATCATCATCAGCATCATCCTCATCCTCATCATCATCATCATCCTCCTCCTCCTCATCATCATCATCATCAGCTGCAGCATCATCATCATCATCAGCATCATGAGCATCAACATCATCAACATCATCATCATCATCATCATCATCATCATCATCATCATCATCATCATCATGATCATCATCATCATCATCATCATCATCAGCAGCAGCATCCCTATGTGTCCTCCCTCTCCTCCGCTTCTTCTTCTTCTTCTTCCTCGCCCGCGTGTTCCCCGAAGGGGTTCCACGACGGCTGGGGGAACGCATGGTCGGGCGGCTTGGCCGAGCTCTGGCCGCAACGCTCGGCCACAAGGGCGATTCCAAGAGGCAGGGGGCGGCGGTGACTCGCCGCAGGCGTCTTCGATCCGCCGCCCCCAGGCGGCTTGCCACAGGAGTGCACGGCGTGCCGACCTTTTAGGTCGTCTTCTTCCTTGCTTCAGGTCGGGTACGTCCTCCTGCAGGCGGACTCTGGAGGAAAGGCAACCAGTCTGAAGAAATACTCAAACAGAGTCAAACAAAATCGTCCCCAGGCTACTGGCTGCCTACTTCTGAATCTTCCTCCCTGTTGCGGGACACGCCCGACTTTACTCCTTGTGGAAGCTTCCCAGTAGGGGTCTCGGCCGATCGCGCCGGCCCTGCGGAGGAAAGACGCCTCTCGTCGGCGTGCCGCCCCAGAAGGCCTCCCGGGTCGTCGGCCTTCCCGCTGCAGGCGGCTGCAAGGATGGCCTCCAAGACGGCCAGGATGGCCCCAAGAGGGTCCAAGATGGACCCACGATGTCGACAAGACGGGCCAGGGTGCCCCAACGATGGCCCAAGATCGCCTCAAGATCGCCCAAGACAGCCCAAGAGGCCTCCAAGACGGCCAAGATGGTCTCCAAGACGGCTACGATGGCCCCAAGAGAGCCCAAGATGGACCCAAGATGTCTCCAAGACGGGCCGAGGTGCCCCCAAGATGGCCAAAAATGGCCTCAAGATCGCCCAAGACGGCCCAAGAGGCCTCCAAGACAGCCCGAGAGGCCTCCGAGAGGGCCTCAAGGACGCCCCGCAGAGGCCGAAATCATTGCTTGTCAATTGTTTTTGGCAGGATTTGGGCGTTTGCTCATTTTCGGCTTTCCGACTGCCAAGACGGCACCAGAGGCAAACCAAGGTGGCCCCAAGAGCGCCCCCAAGGCCTCCGAGATGGCCCTCTGACGGCCCAAGAGGCCTCCAAGACGGCCCCGAGAGGGCCCCAAGACAGCCCAGGAGACCTCCAAGACGCCCATGGTGGCCTCGAAGACAGCTCTGAAGCGCCCCAAGAGGGCCCCAAGTCGGCCCAGACAGGCTCCTAAGACAGCTTCCGACGGCGTCAGACGGGCCAGGAACGCCCTCAGACGGCCAAAGAACCTCCCAAGGAGCCTCCAAAGACCCGCAAGAGGCCCAAGGAAGCCCCCGAGAGGTCTCCAAGAGGCCCCCCAGAAGCTCCCAGCAGGCCCCAAGAGTACCCCAAGAGGCTCCCAAGAGGCCTCCTCCTCCTCCTCCTCCTCCTCCTCCTCCTCCTCCTTCTCCTCCTCCTCCCCCCCTCCTCCTTTTCGTCTTCCCTCTCCCCAACGTGTTCCCCCAAGGGGCTCCGAAACGGCGGGAAAAAAACACATAATCCGATAGCTTGGCCGAGCTCTGGCCGCAGTGTTCGGCCACATAGACGTTTACAACAGGCAGGGGGCGGCGGTAATTCGCCGCAGGCGTCTTCGATGCACCGCCCCCTGTTGATTATCAAATGGGATGCCTGGTGCGCCTGACGTTCTCAATGTTTCGCTCCTTTGAACAAATATACACGCCAACCTCTGGCCCAGCCCGCCAGCCACCCGGAGAGATCCAAAACCTTCTGGGTCGTCGGTCTCCCCGCTACGGGCGGCCTGGTGACCGCCACAACGGCCAAGATGGTGCCCCAAGACGGCCAACACGGCCTCCCAAACGGTCCCAAGACGCCTGCAAGACGGCCAAAACGGCCCCAAGACGGCCCAATATGTCTCCAAGACGGCCCAAGAGGCCCCCAAGACGGCCCAAGAAGGCTCCAAGAGGAACTCCAGGAGGCTAGAATCACGACTTTTCCGTCATGGTTTTCGCGTTCTCGCCTTCTCGGGCTTCCGACGCTCCAAGGCGGCGCCATAAGCCTCCAAGATCGCCCCAAGACGGCCCAAAAGGCCCAGAAGAGACCGGTAAGACGGCCCAAGATGGCCCCAAGACTTAAGTATGTGGTTCCCATCCTACTTAAGGACCACATCCCAGAAATAATTTCGAGCACCCAGAAAAGTGTCAAAAGAGTGTCGAAACAGTGTCGGGCGAGTGTCTCCCAGGGCCCGGCACGTGAAAACCCTTGAGTTTCGGTACTTTTTCGGTCGCTCGATTGTTTTCTGGTGATCAAGGCTAAAGTAGGTTGGAGCATCATAACCCAAGACGGCCCAATAGAATTCCAAGACGTCCCTGAAGTGCGCGAAGAAGGACCCACGACTGCTCAGAGAGGACCCCAGGCCGGCCTCCGCAGGCCAAGAGGTCATGCAGGAGGCCCACAGGCCCCCAAGAGGCTCCGAAGAGACCTTCGTCCTCCTCGTCCTCCTCGTCCTCCTCCTCCTCCTCCTCCTCCTCCTCGTCCTCCTCCCCGTCCTCCTCCTCCTCCTCCTCGTCCTCCTCCTCCTCGTCCTCCTCGTCCTCCTCCTCCTCCTCCTCCTCCTCCTCGTCCTCCTCCTCCTCCTCCTCCTCCTCCTCCTCCTCCTCCTCCTACTCCTCCCAACAACGCCTCCTCATCCCTCCTCCTCCTCCTCATCCGAAACTTCTCATCATCCTTCTCCTTCTCCTTCTCCTTCTCCTTCTCCTTCTCCTTCTCCTTCTCCTTCTCCTCCCTCTCCTCCTCCTTTCTCTTCCTCTCCCGAGTGTTCCTCCAAAGGGTTCCACAACGGCTGGAGGAGAGTTCCAGGAACACATAGTCCAATAGATTGGACAGACTCCGGCCCAACGTTTTCCAGAAGGCAGGGGGCGGCGCTCATTTGCCGTAGGAGTCTTCGATCTGCGCGTGCTACCCCGCTGCGATTCAGGTGCCCGCGTCTCCGCCCACGCATCTGGATTCACCACTTCTGCCTCGATGCCACCACCCCCGCCGCAATGCCCCTGGCGCACCCCGCCGCATTGGGCCCACTCGGCTGCGCCAGCAGTCCGCCAGACCGAACCTCCGTCGTCTGTTGGCTGGGCGGCGCCGGCCTGCCTGGCGCCCCCACCGGGCCGCTCGGCTCCGCTGGAAGTCCGCCAGCCTGCGTCGCCGTTGTCTGCTGGCTGGGCGTCGTGGGCATGCCGGGCCCCCGGTCGGCCCCGTGCGCCGTCCGGCGCGGCCCCCGCGGGGTGCGGCCACAGGCAGGCGGGGCCGCGCGCGCACCTGCCCTGCAAGAAGAAGCGGCAGACGGGCCTTGCCCGGCGCGCGCCCCCCCGTGGGCCCCGGGCTGGCGGACGCGCCCCGCGCCCTGGGCCGGCGGAGCAGGCCGGGGCCCCTGGCTGGCCGCGCACCTCGCGCCTCCGCAGCGGCGGCCGACTGGCGCCGCCGGAGCTGCCGCCACCCGTGGCGGAGCTGCCGCGGCTCGGGCTGCCGCCGCCGCCGCTGGCGCCGCCGCTCCGCAGCGGCCCTGAGCTGCCACTGATGGAGCCTCTCGGCGGGGCGCTGCCACGGCTGGAGCCGCTCAGCCTCACGCCCGTGCCGGAGCTGCCGCGGCTCGCGCTGCCGCCGCCGCTCCCCTGCGCGCCGCGGCGGCCGCGACCCCTCGGCGGCGTGCTTCCCGGGCTGGCGCCGCCGGGGCCCTCCGCGAAAGCGTCCTCCGAGGACGGCGAGCCCTCGCCGCCCCGCGAGGGGCTCGCGCCGCCGCGGCGGCGGCGGCCCCCCGCCGGCGGGCCCGCGCCGCCGCCCTCGGCGCGCCGGGCCCGAGCGGCCCCGCGGCTCGCCGGCGGCCCGCCGCCGGCGAGGCCCAGCAGGAAGGAGCGCGGGCCGGGCGGAGGAGGCTCCGGCCGGTGGCCGCCGCTCTCGGCGGAGGGCCGCGGCTCGGCGCCCGCCGCGGCGGGCTTCGCCATCGTCGCCGCCGCGCTCCCTCGGCGGTGGACAGAGTGACTGCCTACCAGACCACCCCAACCCAACCCGAAGACCCGAATTTCGGGTTGGGGGGGTGTGGGCTCCGTGTTTTTTTTTTCAATGTTCCCAGACCCCCCCCCCACACTGGAAATGGAGGGCAAATTGAGGCCTTCGGGTTGGGTTGGGGTGGTTTGGTAAGTGGTGACAGACCTCCCTGCAGCAGACCTCCCCTCAGTGAAAACGGCCCAGGGCCGAGACCGAGGGGCCTGGACCCGCCAAGAATGACGGTCGGCGACGCCCTCTCGCGAACCGAAAACGGCCAATTCCTTAATCGACGTGTCAGGGTAGGAGGTCTATCAACCTCCGACTCTCTCTCTCTCTCTCTCTCTCTCTCTCCCTCTCTAGAAGGCAGAACATCCACCACCATTGTTAATCACCCCGACAAACGAAGCCGTTTCGAAAACGCAGCCACGGAAGGAATCGAACAGGGCGGGGCTGTTCATCAAACGCCCACAAGGCCGTTTAGTAAGATCGTCAATTGTCGGCTCCGGGTGGTTTTTCCTCCCCTGACTCTCTGGATCGGCTGCATGCAAGAGTGACCCTGGGCAAGGGTGACCTTGGGTGCGCGGCTCTGTCAGGGCCGCAGGGGCCAACCACAGGCGCACAAGACGCTACTATCGCACCGCACTCGGCCAACGGAGGGGCCCAGGGGGCGCGCACCAAAGGTCACTCCGGAGAAAGGTCACTCCTACGTTTAAGTCGGGCCTGTCCCCCTACAGGGGGATTTTCGAGGGAAAATAATATAAAAAACCAAAAATAAACAAAAAGTAATCTAAAAATAGTCTGAGGACCATTTGCTTAGTTTTGTTTACCTTTTGGGGTGTATTTTGGGGGTATTTAAAATTTTTCGTCGAAAATCCCTCTGTAGGGGGACACGCCCGACATAATCCTACGTGTAGTCGACGACTAGGCCCCCTCGAGTCAGGACAGAATGCACGACGGAGGGTTTTCGCTGTGCTCAGCCTCGGGGGGCCCTCGTCGCGCCTCGGGGCCGTCAGAAGACGACTCGGGAGGAGAGCGGGTCCCGGGGAACGGGTCGAGACCTCTGGGGGTGGACGTTGTGAGAGTACACCAGAGAAATAAACCCAAACAGTGGATGGTTTCGGTAAAGAAATCGGCCGGGAACCCGGGAACCTAGGAACCCACCGAAATCGGCCCGGAATCAATAACCAGGAACCCGGGAACCCAGAACCGGGAACCCTGGAACCCAGCCGGCCACCAAAATCGGCGGGAAACTTTCGCCAAATCTTTCAATTTCCGCTAGGACCCCTTCAGTGCAAGCACTGATTGGGGAATGGTATGCACGAGCTTGTGAACGGACTTGGTGCACCAGTTGCATGTACGTTGTAAAAGTCTCCCATCGCCCACATTGAATCACGCACGGCCTCCTCAATCTGGGGGCTTTTTGGCCAGCACGCGTGAACTTCCCAAACTCAGACACATTTGACAACAAAGCCATGTATTTCGACCCTGGAGGGGCATCCGGAATCCTCTGGTGCCAGGACGGCCCCCGAAACCAAAAAGGGGCCCCCGAGAGGCCCCCAGAGGCGCCCAGGAAGCCCAAGAGGCCTCCGAAAAGCCCTCATTGGGGAAAAGCATGACGTCGGGGGTTTTGGTCTGTGCACCGCTCGCGCGCGCGCGCAGCAGGTGCGAGCGGATTGCCGTCCCTGGCAGCCGCTCGAGCCACTGAGCATCTCTGCGCAAAGCGCGCACGTAGAGGAGGAGGAGGAGTGGAAGGAGGCGGAGGTGGAGGAGGAGGAGGAGGAGGAGGAGGAGGAGGAGGAGGAGGAGGGGGAGGAGGGGGAGGGGGAGGAGGAAGAGGAGAGGGAGGGGGAGGAGGAGGAGGGGAGGGGGAGAAGGAGGAGGAGGAGGAGGCGGCGGAGGAGGAGGAGGAGGGGGGAGGAGGAAGAGGAGGAGGAGGAGGAGGAGGAGGACGAGGAGGAGGAGGACGAGGAGGACGAGGAGGAGGAGGACGAGGAGGACGAGGAGGAGGAGGACGGGGAGAAGGACGAGGAGGAGGAGGAGGAGGAGGAGGAGGAGGAGGAGGAGGATAGCACGTGCGGGCTGATCCCCAGGCAGCCGCTCAGGCGAAAAGAAAGGGGTCCCACGCAAGAACGCACAGCGACCTTACGTCGCGGCTTGCGCGGGCCGCCAGCGCGGCACACCGCGTGGAGAAGAGGGTGCTCACGCGCGACCTCACGCACGCAGGAACTTTCCGCGCGAATGTCCGCGCAATCGACTCAGTTATCTTCCGTCGCTCACATTCGGATTGGGGGATTCGTGCGGTGGCGGCGGGCGGGGCTGGGAGTGGAGTCCTGAACGGGGATTGGATATAACACCTGAGGCAAAGCGGAAGTGAGGAACGTGATGCGTGACAGGTGCCACAATATACCAAGTGAGGGAATGCGTTAAGCACGTGAAGCAATGAAACATGCAAGGAAGGCGACACGACAGCAGAGGGCCACCACATACGTCTTGGTATGAGCAACGAGCGTGCCATGGTAAGGAAATGCGAACGAAACGTGGCTGCAGTCAGAAGCAATCTGGGGAATGAGCTGCCGTGGAAATCGGAGTAGCGGTGAGCAGATGCGTAAACGTTGCTCCTCCTCCGTCTGCCCCCGCTTTGCTGCTCGCCCACCTGCGCCTGCCTTCCGCCCGTCCTCTCGTTATCGTACTGCTCCTCCTCCTCCTCCTCCGCCTCCTCCTCCTCCTCCTCCTCCTCCTCCTCCTCCTCCTCCTCCTCCTCCTCCTCCCCCTACTACTACTACTACTACTACTACTACTACTACTACTACGACTACTACTACTACTATTACTACTACTACTACTACTACTACTACTACTACTACTACTACGACTACTACTAC
>CAUYUJ010014434.1:175674-195690 GCA_963575745.1 Prorocentrum cordatum | reverse complement strand
AAGCTCCCTGCCGCTAGATCGGTCGGCGGGCGCAGCGAGGTCCAGCAGTCGCGCCTGGGAGAGCGCGTCCTGAAGTTGACCTGGCCAGCCTCTGGCCACGTGGCATGCGCCTGCGAGGCTGCGTCTGCAGCCAAAAGAACAGCTCCCTCGCGAACTGAGATCTCGCCGCTCGGAGCGCGGCGCTGGAGGGGGAGGGGGAGGGGGAGTCGGCCCCACGTGGCTCCCGAAGCAGGGGGGGTGGGCTGACCCCTGTTGGCGCTGGCCCTCGCTGCGTGAGCCCCGATCGGATGCACGCAGGAGCGGCCCTGGGCAAGAGTGGCCATGGGTTCACGACATTCGGGGGCCGCGGGGGGGGGGGGGGGGGCGACCCGAGCGCGCGAGCCGCTGCTATCGCATCGCGTTCAATGATCTGCAAACCCCGGCGTTCGTGTGGGTGGTAATGAGGGGTGACCTCAATTGGGGTTGAAGAAAAGGGTCCTAACCTTCACCCCCCATTTAGGTCACCGCCCATTGCCACCCGCCCCATCATCTGTGGGCCGCAGTGTGCCCGCACCAAGAGTTCACTCCGGCGAAAAGCCACTCCCACGTGCAGCCGGCCCGACGCCTCCCGAGCCACGCTCTGCCGGGCCGCCTCAAACCCCCTCTCCTCCTCCTCCTCTCCTCCTCCTCCTCCTCCTCCTCCTCCTCCTCCTCCCCCTCCTCCTCCTCCTCCTCTCCTCCTCCTCCTCCTCCTCCTCCTCCTCCTCCTCCTCCTCCTCCTCCTCCTCCTCCTCCTCTCCTCCTCCTCCTCCTCCTCCTCCTCCTCCTCCCTCCTCTTCCTCCTCCTGCTCCTCCTCCTCCTCCTCCTCCCCCCGCCTCCTCCTCCTCCTCCTCCTCCTCCTCCTCCTCCTCCTCCTCCTCCTCCTCCTCCTCCTCCTCCTCCCCCTCTTTCCTACTCTGGGCAAGCTTCAGCTGCAGGGCTGTGCCGTTCGTGTGTGCACAGAGATCGGCCGACTTATGTTCGCAACGCGCACACGGGGGGTATGGGGGAGGGGGAGGGCCTCGTAGAAGGCGGTCGCTCCTTGGAATGCGCTGGCCTCACACCTACAGACAAGGCCCGCGCCTTCGAGGAAGCAGGGGTGCTGCTAAGAAGCCTTCCCCCTACCCCTACCCCCCTCTGTGCGAGGCCGACTTACAGTCGACCCGTATCATGGGTATGCGCGGTAAGTATGCAAGGGCCTTGGAAGGTCATGTTCGACACTTTGCGAGTGGGGCGCGGCCAACGAAAGTGGCCAAGGATGGACCGAGGAGGCAAGGATGCAAGGGCACCCTGGGGAACATCGCCCATCCTTACCATGCGGGCTGACTGCAGCGAAGCGAGCAAAACACATTACGCCGCGGAGTGGTGCATATGTCGGCTACACGCAAGAAAGACCCTGGGTAAGAATGACCTTTGGTGCGCGGCTTTGGGGGGCCGGACCAAACCCAGGCGCGCAAGCCGCTGCTGCAGCCTCGCGTTCGGCGATCGGGGGACCAATCTGTGCCCGCACCAAGAGGTCACGTCGGCATAAGGTTACTCCTGCGTCTGGTCGAATGTGCAGTAGATGCCAGTCCACGAGAAACCTTCCGCAAGAAACCCGACCCTGCGACCTCGAAACCCAAGGAAACCCGGGACACCCTGGAGGCAAGCAGGGTGGGAGGCGGGTGGAGGGAGGGCGGAGGAGGGCGGAGGGAGGAGGGCGGAGGGCGGAGGAGGTTTGCAGAAGCGCAGCGAGAGAAAGAACAGAGCGGCGGCCCCCGCGGGCCGAGCCCGCGGCGACACCCTCTCCTCCCCCGCGGGCCTCCTCGAGGCAGCGCCCCTGGGGGGCCTCCCGGCCGCGCTCCTCGCGGCCGGCCCTCGGCCCCGGCCCTCGGCGAGAGGGGGCGTGCTGTAAGTCGGGCCTGTCCTCCGACGGGCAGGTTTTGGGGGAAGAATTGAACAGATCCCAAAAATACCCCAAGGTAGTCAGAAAATCCTGTGCGAAATAGTCTTCCGACAATTGTTTGACTTTTTTCGAACATTCCCCCTGTAGAGGGACAGGCTCAACTTAAGGCGTGCTGGGCAGTGCGCCCGTGCCCTTCTGCACGCGCGTCGCAGCAGCCAGTGCTGCTCAGGACCCAGACGTGCTCGCGTCGCTCCAGGATCACGGCGGGATGATGCGGTCCATGGCACGAGGGGCTCGACCACAAGAGACCTTCCACTAGAAACCCAACCCTGAGACCCCAGGACGTCCCTTGCTTTTTGGTGCAAGAACGTCGCGCCTTCCACAGCAAGACCACCGAGATCCCCAAAAAACATGGCACCCTGGAGGAAGGCAGGGTGTTTCTTGACATGGGTCTCCAGTGTACTCTGGACCCAGACATGATCGCGTCGCTTGAAACTCACGACGGGATGAGTTGCTCTGTTAACAAAACATCGGCCTCCGAGAGTCCTCGCAAGGCCCCGGGAAGCCGTCAAAAAGCGGCTCGGGATGGAAATCCGGTTCTGGGGAAAGGGTCGGGCCTTCTGGGGGTCCCGTTCTGAGAAAGATAGGAAATCGCATTTCTGGAGAGAGCCCCGCCAATGTCAAAAACTGCATCGACGTACCTCGATCATCTGGCCTGATGATCTTTACTTGGTCGAGGGGAGGCCCACGTCCTCCACCTGGGGATCCCCAAGCCGTGTGGTGGCAGACCGCGCGGTGCCCTCGGAACCCCAAGAGACCTCACCGCGCGGTCCGTCACCGTGGAAGCTCGGGACCTCGGAGGCCTAAATCATCGGCAACGTCCTCGGAGAACGACCCGAGCCCCAAGACCGTGTGACGGCCCCGGATCTAGAGGCCTCCTAGATGGGTTCCGAGCAGCTGGGTCGGAGGATCGCGCCGCATGGCAGATGCATCGGGGACGTCGGCATGGGGAAAATCGGGCCCCACATCGAGCCGCATCGCCAATATGTCGGCGGTGCAGCGCAACTCTCCGATCCCATCTGCTGGGACCCGATCTGGGAGGCCTAGAGATTAGCGGCGCGCACAGGGGGGTATGGGGGAGGGGGGAAGCTTCTTAGAAGGAGGTTGCTTCGTAGAAGGCGCCGGCCCTGCATCTCCAGAGAAGGCCCGCAGCTTCTAAGAAGCAGGGGTGCTTCTGAGAGGCCTTCCCCCCTCCCCCTCCCCCTGTGCGCTTGGCCGAAGGGAAACCCCACTGACGCATCACGCGGTGTGGTCACCACGCAGCTGGGGCCCCACCCCGAGAGAACACCAGGGGCGCGACAACCCTGGGAGCCCGCGCGCCCAGAGCCCTCCCTCGGGCGCCTCGGAGGGGCCCGGGCCCGAACATTTCTCTGGCGTCCCCCTCCTAATGACCCCCTCGGGCAGAGGGAAAATCAGACCGGGAGGTTGTTCGCTGTTTCCGGCCTCCAAGGCCCCCAACTGGGTGGGACTCGGGACGGTCAAAGAAAAACTGGTCCCGGGAGTGGGTCGAGACCTCTGGGGGTCGACGTCGTGAAAAATCATGACGTCGGGTGTCTGGGTCTCAGGCCAACGTGCAGGATCGATCGAATCGGCAAGTCGTCGGATCGAATCGGCATTCGGCGGCGAGCCCAGGGAGGAAGGCAGAGAGGGGCGGGCCTCCTCGGAAGTCTCGGGAGGCCTCCGACCTTTTGAAAAGTTGTCTAAACCTTCTCCGAAGACAGAGACGGCCTCTCAGAAGGCCAAAGGGCTTCTGAGAAGCCCCGCCTTTTTCTGAGAAGGCCGCCCCCTTTTCACTTCCCTCATGGGCTCGCCGCCGAGAAATGTGCATATGGTCGGGCTGCGTCGACGCGGAATCGAAATCGAGACGGATCGGTTGCGGCAGGATGCACGACAGCGCCATGCAAACATCGAGCAGCATCGGATCGTCGGAATAGCGGACCCATTCCCTGGGACCAGCCTTAAATCCAGAGTCCTTTTGATGACGGTCCCGAGGCCCAGAAAAGGACCGCCAGCGGGAGAAAGTAACGAAAAGCTAGCCGTCGCGTTTTCTTCCTGATTCGAGGGGGCTCTGGGGAATCGAATCGAATCGGGCAGGCCAGAACCGATGGCGAATCGGACCGATCGAACCAAAATGTACCCTACACGTTGGCCCTGCGCACGGGAGCCCTGGGCACGCGTGGAGCGAGGCCCCCGCCGCTGTGGCGCTCGAGGGCTGCGCGGGGGCCCTGGAGATCCGACGGTATGTTGGTCCAGGCCCGAGAGCCCCCTCGAGCCATAACAACAGCAGCAGCAACAACAGCAACAACAACAGCAACAACAGCAACACCACCACCACCAACAACACCAACACCAACACCAACAACAACAGCAGCACCAACAACGACAACAGCAGCAACAGCAGCAACAGCATCAACAACAGCAACATCAACAGCAACAACAACGACAACGACGACGACGACGACGACAACAACAACAACACCAACAGCACCAACAACGACAACAACAACAACAACAACATCAACAACAACCTCAACAACAACAGCAGCATCAACAGCACCAACAACAACACCAACACCAACCACAACAACAACAACACCAACCACAACAACAACAACCGCACCAACAGCAACAACATCAGCAGCAGCAACACCACCAACAACAACAACACCACCACCAACACCACCACCACCAACAACAACAACCAACAACAACCAACAACAACAATAACAACGACGACAGCAACGACAACAACGACAACAACAACACCAACAACAACAACAACAACAAAAAACGAGCGCGGGAAGCAAGCGGAAAAAAAGGGGAGGGAAGCAGCAACAGGGCGGAGGGGGTGGTCGCGCTCGCGGTTGGGGGCGGTCGCGGTCGCGGCCTGGGTCAAGGGGGGGGCGGGGGGCGTCGTCGGGCAGGGCGTCGGGAGCGGTCGTGGTCGCGGTTGCGTTCGGGGGTGGCCGCGGTCGCGGCCTGGGTCAGAGGAGGGGGTCGTCGGGGCAGGGGACGGGGGGGGGGGTCGTCGGGGAGGGGGCCGTCGGGAAAGGGGAGGGGGTCGACGGGTCAGGGGAAGGGGTCGTCGGGGAGGGGGCCGCCAGGCCATGGCAGGGGGTCGCGGGGAAGGGGTCGTCGGGGAGGGGGTCGTCAGGGTCAGGTGGTCGCGGTCGCGGTGGCTGTCGGGGACGGTCGCCGTCGTGGTCGTCGCGTCATCGGGCGCCCAGCTGGCGGCTCAGGCGGCGTCAGCCAGCCTGGCTGCGGGCGCCCTCTCTGGGGCCTGCAACCTGCGGGGCACGGCCGCGCATTTTCCTTCTGGAGGAGTAGCGAGAGTCGCTGGGCGTGCTCCACTGCCACGACGGCAGGGCTCTCTCCCGTGGCGTCCGCCGCGCGCTTCGCCGGGACGGGCGCCTCCTTGCCCCGAGCGCCGCCGTACGCCTCCATCACCATGGGGACAAAGGTGGAGCTGGCCGCGCTGCAGCTGCGCGCCGCGTCGAGGAACTGGCGCTTCTGCTCCTTACATCGCTCGGCGGCGGCGCTCGGCATGGCTGCCGAGGCCGCAAGGAGGTCGCCCCGCAGCCCTGAGGTGACCGCAAAGTCAAGGGCAGCCGGGACGCCGTTGCGCCAGCAGGGGATGTACACATCCGCTGGGCGTCGGCCGCTCTCGTCGAGCTCGCCGCCGTTTGCCTCCGTCGCAGGCGCGCCCTCCCCCCGATCGCAGGGCTGCAGTAGGCCTGGCCGCCCGGGAAGCCGGCTGCCCGCGCGTGAAAGAGAGTCTCGTCGCGGAGAGCGTCGTGCCGCTTCGCGCTGTCCCCGCGGCAGGGGCACATCAGCGCGCGGCCCCCGCTGACATCCAGAATGCCGTCGCAGGCGGGGCAAAGGCCTCCTCGCTCGTCAGAAGCACCCGCAAGCGTCTCTGCAGAGCGATCTGCATTGAGCCGTGCGAGAAGGCCGTGCCGACCTCGGCGCAGGGCCGCGCCTGGAGCCAGCCGCAGACGCCCTCTGCGCTCACTGGCGAAAAGTGGGCCCTGGTGGCGAGGCTGGCGCGCTCCTGGAGATCGGCCTTGGTGGCTTCGTCCAGCTTGTCAGAGAGGCCCCGCTGGTTGCTCTGCTGGCTGGCGTCGAACTCAATCCTGTCCGCCTGTTCAAGCCGGGCGTTGAAGGATCTCGCGGCCGTGCCCAAAGCGCCGTCGGCACCTGTGTCGTCCTCGGAATAGCCCGCCCAAAGCTGCCCGCAGAGCGGAGAGCAGGCCGCGCGGGAAGCCAGGCAGGCGGCGGGCGCGTGGCGCCCCGCTGGGCGCAGCCCCAAGCCGCGGGCCTTCAGGGCGAGCTGCGCCTGCGCCCAGGAGTCGTCCGTGGGGCTCCAGCTGGTCAGTCGCTCGAGGCAGGCGCGCACTGAGTTGTCGAGGGCAACCAGCGCCTCCATTTGCACGGTGGGCGGAACAACCCGCGCCGAGTAACTGAGCCTGCAGAAGCCAGCACATTGTCGCAGCAAGTTGAGAGCAACCTGGGCGTTCTCGAGTTTGCCGGGCGTTTCGAAGGGCTCGGTGGCCTTGCCGACTCGTTGCCGTGCGTGCTCGTGGCAGTAGGCGTCGCCGCCTACTGGCGCGTCCAGGAGTTCAACGTGTTGTTTTGTGTTGTTGTTGATGTTGTTGGTGATGTTGTTGCTGTTGTTGTTGTTGATGATGTTGTATTTGTTGTTGCTGTTGTTGTTGAGCTCTACGAAAGATTATTAATGATCCCCCCTCACCGGTGCATGCTGTTTTTTCTCCATCAAAGTGTGCCCTTCGACGCTCGCATCCTGTTTTTTGTCAGGGAAAATCGTGGTGCTCAAACTGCGACCCTGGCCCCCCAGATTACAACAACAACAACAACAACGGCTCCCGCCTGAGACTTCCTCCAAATTACTCATGACCCCCGCTCCTGAGACTTCCTCACAATTTACTCAGGATCGGTGCTCCCGCCTGTGTTCGCCTCGCAGTTTAGTCTGGACCCCCGCTCCCATCTGAGACTTCCTCACACTTTACTCAGGAACGGCGCTCCCGCTTGAGACTTCCTCGCGATTGAATCAAAACTTCCTCGCAATCTAATCAAGACCCCCGCTCCCGCCAGAGAACCCTCACATTTTATTCCGGAATTGCGCGCTCGCCTGTAACTTCCACGCAATTGCTTCAGACATCGCGCTTTCGACGCTCAGGAAACTCGTTGCACCAAGGACGCCGCTACAATGTACATAGTAATCGCGCTCTCGCCATACTCAGGCATCCCGCTTGAATGTCCCACCCGCGCGACCCGCCCGTCAGGGGATCGCCCGCCCGTCGTGGGCTCCCGCCCGAGACTTCCTTCAGGAACGGCGCTTTCGCCTAGGACTTCCTCGAACGTTCACGCTCTTACCTTCCTGCTCCTCCTCCCTCTCCCTCCTCCCTCCTCTCCTCCCTTCTCGCTCCCTCCTCTCTTCCCTCATTATTATGCCTCTCTGCCCTATCCCCTCTCCCTCACCTCCCTCCTCCCTTCTCCCTCCCCTCTCCTGCCTCCTCCTGCCTCCCTCTTTATGTCTCACTATGTTTCTCTCGTTCTCCCCTCTCTCGCTCTCCCTTTTCTCTACCTCTATTATATGTTTTCGTTTGTTTCTCTCTCCCTCTCTCTGTATCCCTCTCTCTCTCTCTCTCTCTCTCCCTCTAATAAACCGCCCCCCTCTTCGCTCCTTCTCTCCTGGTGTTTTCCCCCTTCCTTCGTCCCTCCCCCTCCCTTCCTCCCGCTCTCCCTCGTTCTCCCCCTCCTCTTCTTGCAGGGCCCACACGAATTCCAACGGCGGGCACATGTAAGCCCACGAAGGATTGTCCGCCCGTTCAGGTTTGCCCGCCTGTCTAAGCCCGCCCCCCCCGCAAAGAGAAATAATCCACCCCAAAGGGAGTGTGATCGAAAACGAAAAGGGCGTGTATCGAGGGTGTGGGGAAGTCGTTTTGAGTGACACGCGGGAAAGTAACAGTGAACAGTCGTATAATGATTGTTATTGCTGTTATATATATATACACATACATACATACATACATACATACATACATACATACATACATACATACATGCATACATACATACATACATACAAATGACTTCGGGTGTCTGGGTCTGGCGGTCGTTCCTCGATACCGTCCCCCCCTCTGGGGGGCAGTCATTCGAGCACGGGGCCATCAAAAACGAAGCCAACACGAGGGCCTGCCCCCAGGGAAGCGGTCGGGACCTCTGGGGGCGCGGATTCAAAGCCGCATGTCGGCGGGAGGGAGGGCGGGAGGAAGGGCGGGAGGGGAGGGAGGGAGGGAGGGAGGGAGGGAGGGAGGGAGGGAGAGAGGGAAGGAGAGGAGTAGGAGGAGGAGCAGGAGGAGGAGTAGGAGGAGGAGGAGGAGGAGGACGTTTTCCCCGAGGGCGCAGGCGAGGCAAGTGGTGGTCGTGGGGGGGGGGAGCTGGGATCTAGGGGGCGCGGCCGCGCACCTGCGCATCCCACCCCCAGCAGGATGAGGGGCTCGGGATGCGTGCGCGCGAAATTGTACCAGGAGGGAGGGGGGGGGAGGGAGGGGGGGGGGGAGGGGGGGTAAGGGAGGGAGGGAGAGGGAGGGAGGGAGGGAGGGGGGAGGGGGAAGGGAGGGGGGAGGGGGGGCGCGTGCGCGCGAGACTGTACCAGGAGGGAGGGGGAGGGAGGGGGGAGGGTGGGGGGTGGGGGGAAACAACAACTCATTCCTCCTGCTCCGCATCTCCTCATGCTCTCCCCTCCTCTTCCTCCTTCTCCTCCTCCTTCTCCTCCTTGACCTCCTTCACCTCCGTCTGCTCTGCTCATCCTCACCGTCCCCATTGCTCACGTACTCCCGTCCTCCAGGATGAAAAAGAGAAGCAACCCAGAAATAGAGAACACATTGGCACAGCAAGTTGCTTCTCACTAGTAGGAATCAAGACTGGGCAGACAATCATGCAGACTCTAGGAACACGAATCACGAGAACGCAGGCGGCAATATCGCAGCATAAGGTGTAAAGATGAAGAACATCATGACGGGAGTGTAATGTGCGGAGACTCGGTCAACGTGCGCGAGAAGACGGCAAGAAAAATGCGCTGTCCTCGTGGAGGGGCACGAGCTGTGCCAGCGGGCAGCGCGTGCAAAAAAAACACTGCGGAAGCACCATCGGCGATGAGATCACAAACGAAAAATCGCCGCGAGAGCGACGAACCGTGGGACATCGCCAGCAAACGAAGCAGGGTGCGGAGCTGAAGCGCAGACGGGCGGAAAAGCAGGCAGGGACAGAAGGGGTCAGGAGTTGGCAGAGGCGGGACTGATAAAGCTGGACTCCAGCGCCTTTCGCTCCGCCCCTGCTGCACCAAAACATGACAACGCACGCGGTCAACGAGATCACCAACACACCGTTTAGGTCGACCCTCCGGAGGCGGAGGAGGAGGAGGAGGACGACGGAGAGGAGGAGGGGGAGGAGGGGGAGGAGGAGAGGAGGAGGAGGAGGAGGAGGAGGAGGAGGAGGAGCAGCATGAGGAGGAGGAGGGGGAGTTGGAGTTGGAGTTGGCAGGGGCGGGACCGAGAAGGTCGGGTGAGTCGCTTGTGGGCACGGCGCAGCACGTCGGGCACAGGCGAGCAGCACGCGGCTCCGAGGAGCAGAAGGAAAGCACACCAGGGGCCCGACGTGCTGCTCGCCTGTGCCCGACGTGCTGCGCCGTGCCCACAAGCGACTCACCCGACCTTCTCGGTCCCGCCCCTGCCAACTCCAACTCCAACTCCGCCTCCTCCTCCTCCTCATCCTCCTCCTCTCCTCCTCCTTCCTCTACATTTCTACATTTCTCGCTATGCAGCGTCTTAACCTCCTCCTCCTCCTCCTCCTCCTCCTCCTCCTCCTCCTCCTCCTCCTCCTCTTCAGGCGAGCAGCACGCGGCTCCGAGGAGCAGCAGGAAAGCACAGGGGGGCGGCGTACAGTCGACCCCCGTCGTAAGGATGCGCCGTAAGGATGCAGAGGGCCTCGGAGGGCCATGTCAACGCTTTTCAGATGGGGTTGGCCAGCGAGAGTCGATACGGATGGGCCGACGGGGCAAGGGTGCAAAGGTACCCTTGGGTTATGTTGTTCCCATCCTACTTAAGGACCACATCCCAGAAATAATTTTGAGCACCCGGAAAAGTGCCAAAAGAGTCTCGAAACAGTGTCAAAACAGTGTCGGGCGAGTGTCTCCCGGGGCCCGACACGTGAACACCTCTGAGTTTCGGTACTTCTTTGGGCGCTCGAGATTCTTCTGGTAGTCAAGGCTAAAGTAGGTTGGAACATCCTAACCCTTGGGGGGGTTGCCCATCCTGCCTATGCGGGCTGACTGTACGCGACGCACGTCATGCGAGCATGGGGCCTGGAGGACAGCGCACCGATGATGGCGATGTCGATGAAGATGCCGATGCCGATGCCGAGGACGTCATCGCCATCGTCATCTAGAATCTAGAATTGTGTTGTTCCCATCGTACTTAAGGACCACATCCCAGAAATAATTTCGAGCACCCGGAAAAGTGTCGAAAGAGTGTCGGACGAGTGTCCACCAGGTCCCGACACGTGAAAACCCATCGAGTTTCGGTACTGCGTTGGTGCTCGAAATTATTTCTGGTGGTCAAGGCTGAAGTAGGTTGGAACATCATAATTCTAGAACAATGGCAGCCTATGAACGAAGAGTTGGGCATCGTGCAAGGGTGTGGGACGAGACGGCGCTGCAGCAGTGGCTCAAGCACGTGCAGTGTCGACGACACCCGCACCGACGGCGGCAAAGTCGGCACGTACGCACGCTAACTCGATGAGTTTCCGTAGGACGTCGGAAGAGAAATGGGACAAGGGGCGACCAGAGGACGGGTGACAGAAGTAAAGAGGGAGACATGGAGGATCCACTTGCGGATCTACTCCTCGTCATCCTGCTCATTCTCGCAACGCCTGAGCTCGCATCACTCGTCGGCTCTGGCTCGCCTGCGCAGGAGTGCTTCCTTCGAGCCCACAGTGAACGGGACAACGATGACGAGGCCTTCGTGGCGCAAAGACCAAGGACACAGCGCACACCAGCCAGGAACCCCCCAACGCCCAGCGGACACAGCCGTCGTGCTCCCCTAAGGAACAAAAAGGGCGTTTCTGGCCACGGCGGGTCTACTCCAAATCCCTTAGTAATCGACCCCCCCCCCCTAAAAAAACGGACCCTCTTCCAAATGCGACCTAATATTCTGGAACCCCCCTCTTCGACGGGGCGCCTCAATGAACGGGACGCCCCTTGGTTCCAATCCAAAGAAAGCGCCCTAATAAACCGGACCCCCCCAGGTACAAAAAAGACGCCTTACAAAACCGGACCCGGGGAACGATTAAGAAGGGCCTTGGAGCACCCTGGTGAGTGACCAGCAAGGAACAAAAAGGGCGGTTCTGGCCACGGCGGGCCTGGGCAACAGGGCGGGCTCTGCTGCAGAAGTCGGGCGAGCGGCCCGAACACCCGAGGAGCCCCTCCCGAACCCGAAGCGATCCTTCGCTCAGCGTCTGGACTGCCGGGTTCAGGAGAGGAGCTTGGAGGCCTCGGCAGGGGGCACCAGCACCGTTCTCTACGCCATGCACCTCCTCGTCGGTGAGAGCGGGATGCTGCCCCGCAGCATAGCGAAGCATGGCAAACGCATCACGGACGTGATATACTCAGAAGTGAAGGTGTACTCCAGCGAGATGACCTACCACACAGTTTTGGCTCCCACAGAGGAGGACCCGTTGCTGGGAGGCGGCGGGGGCAAAATGAACATGTATGCGAGACGTAGACGGGGTACTCTACAGGTCTCGCAGGCACGACAACTCGCTGAACTTCGGGAGACCGTGATGTACCTGGCAGCCCAGGTGGGGGGGAACACGGTCTCCTCCCTCAGCACCGACACGTCCACCGAGACGGCCGACACCACAGCGCGAGCGCCGCCGAGACCCTCGGCTGCTCACTCGCCTCAAGCGCCTGATCAGTCAGGCGGACGCGCAGGCGGAGCCTCCAACCCACGAGGAGCTCGTGGCCACGCTATCCTACATCCCGAAGGACACGGCGGCCAAGGGCAAGAGCACAGATGCTGGAGCTCCCGTCGTGCGTCAAGGACGACGCAGAGGATGCCGCGGCCACCGAGAAGCCAATGAGTTTCCGCATCACTATCGCGAGGGACTTCGCAGAGGATTGATTTTTTCATCAGGCTTCGGAGAGGCCCATATCTTTGGCGACCTTAGTCCTGAATGCGGATTTGGTCAAACAAGTTTTGAAGACTAAGGGGGCGGTGGCGCACGAAAGCGAGGTGACCACGGTTTTGATCGCATGTGCTCCGCACGTCCAGGCCTTCAAGAGTTTCAAGCTGCCGACTGGAGTCTTGTCCAACCAACATGGGTCGACGTTGGTTCCAGTGTAGCATCGTCTCAGAGAGGACAATGGTCCTCACGCATACTTTTCTCGAGTCGCAGGGGTGGCCACAGCAGCTTCTGGAAGGTTGGTGCATCGGCCGAATGACTCCAGCTCCTTGGGGGTTCTTGCAACTACCGTCGTGGCTACGGACACGCGCTGGATCCTACAGAAGACACCGAACTCTTGGACTCAAGACGATCAAGTGCGAGCCTGGGCTGCGGAGCGGGGGTTGAAGAATATACCTAATATCGCGCGCCGCGGGACTCGCAAGTGGTTCCTTCGAGCAGATCTAGAGACGCTGGTCACGGGACAGGTCATGAAGTTCCAGTCGGGAATCATGGCCCCGCTTGCACCACCACGCCGTGGACAGAGCAGACCGACGCCCAAGGAAGCACCGACGACGACCTGGGGATCGCCAAGTTTTGGTTCGACCCCAGATACGGCATCGACTCCAACATCGAAGGCAGCAGCATCGAATCCAGATGCATCCACGCCAGCCACTCCACCAGCGGGCAGAGACGGAGACGTCCAGATGAAGGAGGAGGAAGGCGACGCCCAGAAGACCAAGGCCGCCAAGCTCGCTCAAGTTGGAACCAAGTCAGATCCGACGGCAGCGACACCAACATAGCAAGAATTTTGTCAAGCCACGAAATTGTGGAGGATAAAGGGATTGCTTCTATTGCAATGCCAGTGTCCACGCCCACAAGAGCAAGACGAATACGGAAACATTGAAAGAAGCAGACATCGGGCAAGGAGGTAAGCTCCAGGCGAACGTGAGGAACGCGGCGGCGGCAGAGATGCTCAAGCTGAAGTTCCACAAAGACGAGGCGGCTGACCAGGCGAAGGCAGACACGTGGGCGACATCGAGAGCGATCACGGCGGCGGCCCAAGTCATGCAGACCGACTTCAGTGCATGGAAGAAGCAGAAGGACCAGTGGCATCTGTTCACGGCCCCTGCGAACGTCAAGACCAAGAAGACGTGCTGGCTCATCCTTGTCGAGGGCCACAACCAGCTCCTGGTGGGCACGAAGCCGCTCCCCGCGGACATCGAGGCCGACTGGAGGAAGAATGCGAAGCCATACCCGCATCACTTCACAGGAGGTGGTCGCAGCACGGTTTCACCCTTGTCATCGCGTGCGCACGCAGTGCATTGGGTCCACCTACGCCGTCAGCTGCGAAGTCGTCTCAACGGCCCCGCGCCGCCCCCGCGCCTGCATGTTCCGCGCGCACCTTGTCCTCTCAGTGTATCCAGGGTATACTGGGTTTGCCAGACGCCATGGCGAAAGCGTCGCCGAAGCCTGCGCCCAAGCGCGCTGCTCAGAGCGCGCTCGGTCTACGCGAGGATCCACCCCAAGAAGTCGCAGCTGAGCAGGTGGCAGGTACCTTTGATTACAATTGCTCTTGCGGGTGGAAGCCCGACCTGGCGGGGCAGACCCCGAGTACGATTTTCAAGCAGGCGCATGCTCATTGACAAGATTGTCAGGGCAGCCGCCCACCCCAAGAGCCACCAGCAATTCGACGTCAGCGCCTCTGCAGTGGAGGTACATGCACAGCTGCACTTCGGAGGGCGAAGATCAACGAAGCTTGGGCGCGCTGGGCTACCTGGAGGGCTACTGTCTCTGCGGAGGCCGACCCTGTGACCTGCGCGCCCACCGAAACCGAGGGCTCGGCGTCGTCTCGCCAGTTCTCTTGTCCGCTCCAGACGCACTTTAGCTGCAGCAGGTGTGGTCTCAGTCTGGTTCCCTGTAACAAAGTTCAAGAGCCTCCCTTGCCGAGTGCGCCCGCCAGGTGCCGCGGTCACGGATGCGCTGGCACTCGTGCTGGGTCAAGACAAGGCCGACGAGATCACCGTGGAAAAGCATGCTCGCACTACGAGGCGCTCACGCAAGCGACGGGCCCCACCGGGCCACTACG
This sequence comes from Prorocentrum cordatum, assembly GCA_963575745.1. NCBI lineage: Eukaryota > Dinophyceae > Prorocentrales > Prorocentraceae > Prorocentrum > Prorocentrum cordatum. The sequence continues at coordinate 181,395 of CAUYUJ010014434.1, read as the reverse complement.
CCGAGCGCTACCGCCGCTGCGGCGGGAAGCGCTACCAGAACCACGCGAAGAAGGAGAGGGGCGAGGACTGCGGGGTCACAGCCCGCGGCCCGTGGGGTTGCACCCGTGACGGACAGCAGCTTGATCGAGACATGCGACGGCGGCCAGCGGCGGCCACGGCATCCTCTTCCTCTTCGTCGGGAGTCCTCCGACGGCCAGCAGCGGCGACGGGGCTCGAGACTGGGGATCAACTTCCCCCAGCGGCTTGCCCACTGCCATCGGCTGGGTCGTCGTGACGGGACCCGCTCCTGGGGGGAGGGCGCCCTCCGCGTGGGAACACCGCCTCCCAGGCGCCCGACGCCAAGCGGCCGCGGAGGAACGCGGCCACTCCAGCGAGCTCATCTCAAGAGTCCGCTGTAGCAGCGGGGTCGGAGGCTCCTCCGACCAAGAAGCCGAGACACAATTTAACGCCTGCATGTGCAGGGCCGAATTCACTGGCTGCATGCGCAGACCATGCAGATTCTGTTTCGTGTGCGCCACCAAAACGCCAAAGGACATCGCCAGCGAACATCGAGCCGAGCACGACGCCAGCGACGCCCTCAGCATCACCGACGTTCGTTTCACCGACGCCAACAGGTCCAAAGCGATCTCCACCCTCGAGAGTTTCGTCCTCAGGCAGGCGCTGCCGTCGAGCAGCGCCAGATGATGATGGTCGGGCGCCAGTTCCCCAAGTCCAACTATGTTCGGTCAACGCCACTGTGCTGGGCAAAGCACGCTTGACGATGCCATTGGGGAGTCTCCCCGAATCCACGGCTGGCGCGATCTGCCTGCAGGAGACTCGTCACCGCGAACTCCGTCCGAGGTGGGCCTTGAGGTTGGCTCAGCAGTTCGGATGGTCCATCGCCTTTTTTTTCAAAACCCCGCCTCAGCTTCGAGTTCGGGGCCAACTCACTACCGCGCCTCTTCGGGGAGGATGCGCGATGCCATGGAAGCGCTCTCTGGGCCGCACTGCGATTATCCGCGACGATTTCCTGCGCCGCCGGGCTGCAGGCATTGAGGCTGCCTTAGCGTCTCTTGTCTTGGTCGATGGTCCGCGGGAGCTCGACAGATCCTGGTTCAATCGGGATGTCGCATCACTACAGACCCTGGGACACCTGGATCATCCACTCTATGTCATCGGCGACCTCAACTGGAGGCCAGCACACTTAACCGATGACGACGTCTGAGACCATGTGTCGTGGCGCCAAGGGGGTTGACATGCGCGCTGCTGCGGTCTCGACGTCCCCAACGCGCTCACTGCACTGTCGCGATGGCCCGCCTCCCTTGCAGGAGAGCACACACACACACACACACACACACGCACTTACTCCCTGGTATACCTCATCATGGTCTGGTGACCTACGAGCTGGCGCCCCCGTTCGCCAGCGTAGCACCCGCGCGCATGTGCCACACAGCCTCGCATGTTTCTCTCAGAGTGCCGTCGGATGACGAACGACGTCTCATGCAGGAGCTGGTGGATACAGACTTCGGACCTCCAGTTGTCGATGACCTTCAGGGGCCAGACCTGGTGGCCCAGTGGAGATATCGGCACGAGCGAGCTGAACGCGCTATGATCATTGCAGTGGAACGAGGGCGCGCCACGATGGAGAGGGCCGCCGAGCGAGGCAAGGGCCCCACTCCAACCGCCAGGGCCACGAGACACTCACCAGCCAATCGGCTGGACCAATCCATTGCACAACGACGCTTACCACGCCTGCATCGACGGCTTGCTGCGCAGCTGCGGCAGGGTGTTTTGGGCGCCAGCACACCACGCACGACGCACTATGTGCAGGTGGCGAAGGCAGCACTTGACCTTCCCCACCTGCTCAACCGACCAGCTACTGGCTTACTGAGCGACACCGACGCACTCAACTCTCCTCGGGCATGAACATGGAGCAACGACGCCTGCAGGATAATAGCGCCAGACAGTACCGACAGCGGTGTTCTGTTTGGTCTCCGGTGGCGACTTACTACTCCTCTCTTTAAGACGACGCTTCCCTCACAATCTTGCACCGTGCAGGAGACGAGGGATCAATGGAAGCAACTCTGGGACCCGCCAGACCACAATGATGAACCGCACCTCGGCGCTTGGAAACAACATGCTCAGAGCATCACTTTACCGAAGTCTTCCAAGCGTCAGGACTGGGCACCATCCTGCGACGAGCTCCTGGACGCCATTAAGTTGGCGAAAGTTTGCCGAGGCCTCGATGGTTGGACATTCAGAGAACAACGTATTCTGTCAGAGATGTTCCCGCAGATCACCCGCGAGCTCAACGACTCGTGGGTGTTGACGAGCCAGGGGGCGGCGCGTCTGCGCGGACGGCTGCCTGACGAAGCCCTCGGCCTGATTTTTGGATGGAGATACGCAGGCCTTCCGAAAGGCGAAACGGACACCAGACCAATTGCGGTCGGATCGGTCCTTCTCAGAACTTGGCTCCGAGCTCTAGCGAACGCCGCCCCAGATCCCCCTGAAAACCAATGGCCGAATCGGAAGGGAAGCTCAGTGCCTCATGCTATATCCAGATGGCTGGCAGACTGCGCAGACGGGACTGACGGTGCCGAACTGGACCTCCCGAAAGCTTACGACCACATCTCTCACTCGATCGCGCTGGACGCATTGGATCGATCAGAATTACCCGACGCAGTTATGTACACCTGCCTGGCGGCGTGGTCAGGACCGAGGGCGCGCAGCATACAAGGCGAACTCGCAAAGGGTATTCAACCCTATTGCGGACTCCCGCAAGGAGACTCAATGGACCCGTCTGCGATGATATCTACGCTGGTTCCATGGCAGCCGCTAGTTATGCAAAAACCATTTGTTCATGGACGACAGGTTCCTCGTAGAGTCCAGGCATACTCAAGGACAACTTCAAGGCTACCCAGAGGTTCGACGCGAGCACCGGGCACCAGAAGAACGCGGCCAGGTTTGGCCAGATCAAGACGCGCAGTCGAAGCTCATGGAACCTCTTGGTGTTGAATGTTATGCGCCCAATCCAGTACATCCGATTCTACCTCGTGGAGGTTGGTAGAAGCTTGCCCGTGGCATTTCAGTCCTCGCTTCTATCCCTGGGTCAAACCAGGTCAGGCCGAAGTTGGCGATGGCATACCTGAGACTGCTGTGGTTGTGACCCTCCACACTTGTTGTACCACCACCTGCGGCCATGGCCAAGTCCTTGGCAAAGGCCGTCTGGAGGACCAGCTGCCCATGGTGTTGTATGGGCAGGTGGTGGTGCCAGAATGAGTCGTTGCATCCGGTCTGTTCGAAAGCTATTTTTGCCATCAAGAATGCGACGGGCACAAAGCTCACTTGGTTCACTTTTTTGGGAGACGAATATGACATATCATGTGCAGGCCCTCGGGTTGAAGTACATTCGCTACAGTGGCCAACGAGGCCTGCTGCTCGAAGTGGATCCATCAGATGATCACAGAGTACACAGGGCGGTGGAGAACCTGGTCGACGACAGGTGGAGGTTCTGGGCCACAGGAGAGGCCGCCTTGCATACCATACGAGTTATAGCACGGGTCAGATGCTTCCAGACTGTATAGCGTGATCGCCACGATGCGGAAGAGATTGACGACGTGGATGTGGATTGGGTTCCCATAAGCAGCTGGTCAAATGGATGGCTTCTCTTGAGGAGTCAGACCGTACCTTGATCTCGATATACCGAAGTGGAGCGGTATCGTCAGAAACTCGGAGGCGCACGGGCCATCCGCGCAAGAATTGTGGACATCTTGTGCCCTTGTTTCGACACGCCTGGGGAGAGCGCCCGCACTTTCAACGTCAACGTTCCGAGTTCCAGCACAGACTGGCTCTCGACTCGGGGTTCTGGACTTCGGTCCCTCGCGTAACCTCGAAGTCTGGATTAACTTGCTACTCACAGGCTGAGCATCGTGGAGACCGTGTCCGTATGTTCCGGGCTGCTTGCGCGATGGCTCTTACTTTACTACGGTGTGACAAAGCATAAATGTTGACTGAGCCAGGCAAGATGATGTACCTACGTCGTCGCCGACCTGACGCTCACCAATGACTTCTTGTATGTTCACTTGAGCATCCACGTCATCAGTCAGCGTGTTGCCCTTTCATCTGGAATATAGGGGCACCAACACCAACACAGGGCTTTTGCCTACACAGGGGGATGGCGATCCTAGGTGTCGGTGTTGGTGGTAATATTGCGGTCACCTTGGAAGCCAGAATCATTACCACCAGCACCGAGATCGGGATCTTCTGCCCTCGGTGAAGGCACACGGCCGATATTGGTGTTGGTGTCAAACCCTGGGCCTGCGAAGGAGGGGTTTCTCGAAGAGTCTGGCGCTCCGCACGGGAGGAGCTGGACGACGAGGCCCCGAGACGACGCAAGGGGCCCAAGAGAGCAGACGACGGGCCCGAGCCCGAACACGACTGGGCGACGGGCCGAAGGACTGACGCGACCAATGGACCGAGAGAATCGAGCCGCCGGGGGGTGGCGGGGACGCAGATGATGAGTATCGTTCAACCGATCCCCATCCCCAGCGGCGTGGCCTGGGCCTCTCTGGCCGATTTACCCCCCTAGATGGGGACATCTGATATAGGTCGTCCCCTTCTGGTTTCGAGGGGTGTATCCCCAACTGGGGTGGTACGTTGGTGAGGGTCTTGAAGGGGATGGAGATGGGGATGGGGATCGGTGACACGATACCGAGAATCGAGTCGCTGGGGAGTGGCGGGCACGAAGAGGAGGACGGGGACGCGTGATGGCCCAGAGGGTAAGCAAAAACACTCTCGAGCAAAGATGCACGTACCATGCCTGGGTCGAGGATTGACGACGCCTCGGGAGACGCCAACGCGGCACGGTGCAGACAGGTAATCCGCGGAAGGAGGGCGAGAACTCGGGGGCCGGGGGCGAGAAATCCAGTGCGAGCTGATGCCGCCGATGTCACCGAGTGCCTGCGCGCACTGTTTCTGCACCGAGGGCTGCTCGAAGGCTCAAGCTCACGCGCGGACGTCTGCACTCGCTGCAGCCGAAGAAGAGGAGGGGAGAGAGCTGAGCACAAGACGCCGAGACGGGAGTTGAAAACCTGCACCAAGAACAGCATGTAGGTATACACGATAAGAAATTCCGCCATAATAAAATCTAGGGGCTCGTTGGTCGCTGATCTCTGATCTTCTTGAGGCATCCCCAAAAAACTTCTGCGGCACTTCAAGGCCACCGAAGACCAGACATCTGCGTTGGGCACCTGCTGGCCGGCTGGTTTCTCGTTCGCCGTGCCGACTGTGCAGCCCAAGACGTCTTATGAGCAAACTATGTCTCAGCGATTATATGTCCACGCGTTTGCTCAGGTCTTGTTTCGGTACCCGTTAGACTCCTGAACAAGAGTGGTCACGCGTCCTCCTCCTCCTCCTCTTCCTCTTCCTCTTCTGACTCTTCCTCCTCCTCCTCCTCCTCCTCCTCCTCCTCTTAAGCATCATCATCCTTCTCTTGGACTGTTCAGCTGGCCCAGCGCTTCACCCATTTTCGTGTGTGTAACTGGTTGACCTTGACATCCTGTCCACACGCCGGACGCCGTATGGCTTGTGAGTAATGTTTTGGCTCTTGGCACTCACCCAGGAAGGCCGAGGAAGGTTCCAGAGGGCGTAGATCAGTGGAAGGCAGGCATCGGCCCGAACGGGGAAAACTGCACGCTGACAACCACAACGCTGCAACCTGGACTGATCCCCCAAAGCGCCGA
>CAUYUJ010014434.1:160674-170674 GCA_963575745.1 Prorocentrum cordatum | reverse complement strand
GGGCCGTAGTCTCTTCGGCGGTGGGCGGTCGGAAGGCTGGAGGTCCTCTGAGAAGTCCCGCCGCTTTCTGAGCGGGCCTTCTCCTTCTCACTTCCCCCCCCTCGCTCGCCGCCGATCCTCGCGAGAACGAAAAGCCGACGAGCCAAAGAGCACCCCCCACCCACCCCTGGCTCCTCTCACCAGAAGGAGAATGGGGGGGGGGGCGGACAAGCGCTGTTGGGTATATACTTGCAGCGCCGCTTGTTACAGGGCAACCTCACGGCCCAGTTTCGAAGCTCTCTGGCCCAGCCCCGGAGGGTGGAGGGAGGCCAGGTGGGGTGGGGCTGAGCTTTGTGCACTCAATCTTGAAGGCTACTAGGCCCGATCTTCGTGGGCCCTGGAAACGACAGGGTTGTCTTTGGACTGGTTCCGGTTGCCGTTGTTTTGCCCGTTCCGTCGCCTTTTTTAACCGGCTCCGTCGCAATTGTTTTTCCGTCTCAAGTTCTGGCTCCAATCCCTGAGCCGTTTTTGCTGCTGTTTCCGCTGTTTTGTTTTACGTGTCCCCTTTTAAGAAACATTTTTTAGGACGAAAAAACGGCCCTTCCGTTTCCGGGGCCCGCTGAGGGCCCGATAAGCGGCCTACTATGCTGGATTAGGCCAGATAGCGCACAGCATCAAGGAGAATCAATCCAGACTCTGTACTGCGCTGGATTCGACAGGATTCGCCACAGGAAAATAGCAGCGCCGATACTGAATTCAACCTCCCTGGAGTTGCCAGAAATTGCAACCGAAAGGTACAGCGCGACCAGATCACAAGGATGCGCTGCAAGGACTCAAGGCCTTTGGACCCCCAAATCCCATCAGCCCTCTGGGCGTAGGTAGTTTCAAGAGTTTTGCCTTCTCTCTGCCCAATATCCCTTCTTCCACTGCTCGGGGAAGGGGGTTTTATCAATGTTCCCTATTAGCATGCACCCCTCTCCCACGCGACCGGCCACCAACCAGGAGCAATGACGACCCGATGTTCACCCCGCCAACCAGTCCTGTCAAAACAAATTTACATAAAAACATTGTGCCTCCAAATTCGGAGCATGCGCAATCAACCCGATACGCCCCCCAACCATCCTTATCAACAAAAAGCAAAAAGACAATACGCTTTGGGATAAAATGTTGAGTCAAATTCGTGAGGCCCGCGAGCATATTGTTGTGTTTGACAGGCCCGGCGGGGGTGTTAGCATATTGCCTGCTGCGCACAGGGCTACCATCCCTGACCAAAAATGCACCTCGCGGCAACATGTGGATCATGCGCGGCCACCCCGGGATCATTGCCAAGTGTTTTTTGACAGGGGCGGCGGTGGTGGTGGCGTATGGCCTGTGTGCGCAGGCCCACCAGGTACAATGATGGGCATTGGTTTTCGACCACGACGGTGCGGGCCGACAGGTTTCTCGATGTGTGTTGCAACGTGCGCAGGAGCAGCTGACACACGCCGCACGTGCCCCGAACGTTGCGCACTTGGCGCGGCTGGAGTATGCGGCACACCTGGCGCACGCGAGCCACGAGGCGTTTCTGGCGTTTTCTGGCGTTTGTGGCGGGCCACGGACTTCAGTGTCGCGCGCATGGGGTTGGTTTTGGTTCCCAGTAGTTGTCCATCCAAAAACGACCGCTGAACATGCTGAGGCTCGTGTGCTACTTATGTGTTATGAAGGCGGGCGGGAGTGAATTAGACGGCTTGCTATGTAGGAGGGCGCATTAACCCCTCACCCGACCCCCTCCCTGGGCCTGGACGGGGCGCCCCGCGAGGAGTTAGAGCGACCAAGATGGCCCAATATTGTTCCAAGGAGGCCTCAAAGAGCCTAGGATGGCTTCCAAGATGGCTCAAGGTAGCCGAAGATGGCTCGATACAGCTTCCGACATATCTCTGAGAGGCTCCATGACGGCCCCACGACGGTTTCAAATGCCCTTCGAGCCGCCAAAGAAAGCCCCCGAGAGGCCAAACTTACCCCCAAACCTAATGAACACCGATGCTATTTGCATTCTCGCACGTCCGCTTCCGATGGGCTCTTGAGGCCTCAAGATGGCCCCATGACGGCCCAACAAAGCACCTTGAGGGGCCCAAAAGGGCCACAAGACACCCCCAAGAGCGCCCAAGAGCGCCCCAAGGGCGCCCCAAGACGGCCCCAAGACGCAATGTTTGAGCCTCCGAAGGGGGGGGGGACCTGAATTTAACAAATACACCTTTTTGTTGAACGCGGTGCGCAACATGGCCCCAAGAGGCCTCCCAAAACGCCCGAAGAGCCCCAAGTGGGCCACTAGACCCCCCCAAAAAATAAAAGAGGGTTCCAAGAGCGCCCCAAGTGCTTCCGCGAGGACCCCAAGAGAGACCCAAGATGGCTCCAAGAAGCCTCCGAAAAAAAAACACTTCCATGGTGGTCGTTACACAACGTGCTTTTACACTTCCCTGATCAAGGCAGTTCGCCTGGCGATATGTTTCTGGATGGGCTGGCGGGGGCACTTTGGTTCTGGCGCGCGGGCTCGCGAAGCAGGTCGAGAGCCGGGCGAAGCTAGGGCGGGCCGCGCCGAAGCAACAAGGAAAAACAGCACGGAGACTGGTGGGGATACTTGTTGATCGCAAGCGCACCGGAAGACGCCGGGAGCCGCCAGAACAAAGCGTCGAAGAAACGGCCCAAATTAGCGCACAGAAGAAGAAGGGCGACAACAACAATTATAAAGACGGCGGAAGAGACAAGCAGCGGGCGAACCTCACTGCCGCTCAGGAGAGCGCCAGCACCAGGACGTACACCTAAGCGTCATGCAGCACCTCGAGGTACTTAAAGTCCTCGACCCAGAAGAGGAGGAGCATGACGCGCGGGCGCCCGGCGGAAAATCCGGATCGCTGGCCACCAGATGGCGCGAGGAGCCGGTGAGAGGAAGCCAAACTCCAGCGAAGAGTCGGCGAGAGCCAGCGCCTAAGGACATGAGCAGGCCCCAGGGGAGGCAACGATGGGGGAGGACCGAGTGTCCGTCTATCCTGGTCGGAAAGAGGCAGAAGACTCAAGGCGAGCCGCGGGCCTAGGAGCCCTGGAGAAGCCCCAACATAGGGAGAGGCCAGCAGGCAGACCTCTGGCGCGGCCAAAGACGACGAAGAAAGGCCCGCAGACCTGCAGCCAAGGCCGGGGGGGGGGCCCAACAACCTCACGCGCAAGGCTGGGGCGGCCGGAGAATGCGGTGACAGGCCGCCGCAAGCCAGGCGCGACCGCGAGATGCGGGGCCCGGCAGCAAGAAGCCAATAGTTTCACCGAGAAGATACTCCCCAGAGGGGGAGCGTTGGCCCGAGCGCGACGGGCCGAGGAGGCCCCCCTGCGGCCTCGCACGCTAGGGCGGGGCCGCCGGGCACCAGCCGCGGCGACGCCAACTGCCGCCGTCGCCCGAGGGGGGCCGGCGGCGGCCGCGGCAACGGTGCCGGTAGCAGCAGCAACGGCAACCGCGGCGGCTGTGGCGACTCGCGGCGCGGCAGGTGGAAGCGGCGCGCGCAGCGTCAGCCGCGCCCCAGCCGGCTCGGTGGTCTCGTAGCGAGAGACGACGGAGAGGGCTGGGGGACCCCGTTGCGGCGCCGGGGGCGGGCGCAGGGGTGTGGGCGACCCTGCGCCATGAAGCGCAGCGTCGCAAGCGGCCCGAGCAGGGGCGAGCTGCGGGGCCAGGGGAGGGCAGGCGCCCCCAACTGTGCGCTCGCGGGGCGGCATTGGGCACGAGGCCGGGGCGGCCGCAAGGAGGGCCCGCTGCTGGGTGAGGGGGCGCGTGCGTGACAGCGACTAACGGTCGCAATGCTGGGCGCAGGAAATGAGCACGGGGGACAGGAGCAGCGAACGAGCGACAAGCGGCCGCTCAGTTGGGAGCTCCCGAACCACGCCGATGCAAAGCACGGCGGCTGCGCCGTCGCCGTCGCACGACGCGGCGGCGACGCTCCCCGGCGCCTCGGCGACCTCGTGGTGAGACGGCGGAAAGAGCCGGGGGATCCCCTGCAGCGCCCAGGCGGGCGCGCGGGGTGGGCGACGCGTCGCCGGGGGGCGCAGAGTCACAAGCAGCCCGGAGCAAGGGCGGGCTGGGGGGCCAATGGAGGCCCAGCCCCCCCGGCTGGCTGGGCGCTCCCCGGGCGGCATTGGGCGCGAAGCCATGGCGGCCATCAGGGCGGCCGCCCGCGGGGTGGGGGCAGACGGTTGGAAGCGACTAACGGTCGCAGTATACGTTGAGAGTAGAGCGCGGGGGATAGGGCGGTGGGCGCGACTAACGGTCGCCAAGTGTGTGCGTGTGTGTGAGCAGAGCTGAGACAGGCGGGGGAGGTCAGCGTTGCGGGCCAGGGGGGGCCCGTCGGCCTCTCACGCTAGGTGGGATACTTTTTTGGTCGCGGCCACGAGACAAGCGTCAGGCGGCGAGGGCAACGTCCGGGCCACGGGCGAGGCTAATTGGCTAGAACAGGAGCGCCGGCCGGCCCCCTCAGACGGCAGCTGCAGGCTGGGTAACCCTGAACTGGCTGACGTACTGCAAGCTCGGGCACGTGCACTGGACAAAATGACCAGAATTCGAAGGGCCGACGCATCCGGTGCCTGCCGCAATATGAGACGTGAACCAAGACAACCAAGTCCGTCAATCTATAAGTGGGGGCAAGTGCGAGGCCGGTGGAGTGAGTCGCCGGTGGGGCGCCAGGCTCCAAACGCCCTGGACGATGCGTGCTAGCGAGGGGGGCTGCGCGGGAGCTGGTGGATGAGCCTGGGGCGCTGTAGCTGCTGCGGAAAGCTGAACCACTCCGTGGCGACACCAACGCCCGATAGACCACCCCGCAGTGCATGGGGAACCAAGCGACTGTGGGCCACGCAGCGCATGCCGGCACGGCGTCAGGCCTCAGAGTGGGGAAGGGGGGACCAGCTGGCGTGGTGAGCATCGCCAGCGGGGGGAGTAAGGGGGGGCTGCGCTGGTGGTAGTGCTGCCTTCTGCGGCGTCATCGGGCGAAGCGCCCGGGGGAGCTGCGCTGTGGAAGACGCGGGGGCCAGGAGGCAAAGTCTGGCCCAGTCTGCCGCTTGGCACTTCTCGCCAGACCCGTGAGCCAACACACGCCACGTGGTCCTCCAGGGCCGAAGCAGCCGCCGCTGAGAGTGATGAGCCAGACCACGAGCAGCGCGGAACACGGGCGGCCCTGGGAGGGGGGGCAACCACGCCGACGTCTGACAGGACGTCAGGCGGGCCCCGGGGCCAAGGGCGGGGGGCGCCCGCCTGGCCCGGGAGGGGGGGGGCGAGGGAAGCAACGCCTCTCCCCTCGGCCTGGCCCCGAATCCGCGGGCCAGGGGCCATGGTCGTTCTCCTGGGTCATTCTCGGGGGTCGCAGCTGATCGCCGCTAGGTCTCTCTTTGAACTCCTCGGGGGTCGCAGCTGATCGCCACTAAGACCTCTTTTAATCTCCTCGGGGGTCGCAGCTGATCGCCGCTATGATCTCTATTTGATGGTTGGTGTGTCCGATTGTTGCTCCCTTTCATTTCCTCGGGGGTCGCAGCTGATCGCCGCTACGATCCCTATTTGATGGTAGGTGTGTCCAATTGTTGGCCCTCCAGGGACGCAGCAAGCCGCAGCTGATGTGAAACTGCAGAGTGACAAGACAGCGGGGGTGGTGGGTCCGCGGGGGTCGCAGCTGATCGCCGCTGGAGTCGTACTTGACAGAGAGGTGCCCAGGCAAGGCCGCGACCACCGCCAGGCAGACGGGGGGGGGGCAGAGGCCCACTTCCGGCCCCAGGGCCGGAAGTGGACCACGGCGCCCCCCCCGCCTGCCTGGCGGCCAGAAGAGGCGCGCCGCCGTCCCCAGTGCAAGGGCAGAGTGCACTGCCACTTCCAGTCTCTGCCACGCGCGCTGCGACACGCCGCCAGACCCCCAAGGAGAGAGGTGGGGGGAAAGCCGCCCCTCCCCTCGGGCGGGCCCCCGCACTCGAGAGATAGGTGGCGCGCCCGCCGAGCTAGGACAGTGCCTATTGCCATTGACAGTCCTTCACTCACACACTGATCCCACTGTTGTAACTGAATACGTTGGGCCCCGATGCGGCCTGCCGCAGTGTGCTGGGCAGCGACAGGGCCTGCTGCCAGTGCCCACCCTTCTCGTGCCTGATCCCAGCGCCGCAACTGATGACAGCGGGCTCCCACTTAGCTTCCCACATTCCCGCAATGGCGCCGGAGCACGTTGCCATTCCCCGTTTTCTGACACACTGACTTGTGTGGAAGCAATGTGCTATGCCACTTCCAGCCTCCGCTCGGGCTGCGCTGAGTGCTGACCCAGGTTGTAGCCGTTGACGTCTGGATCGAGCTTTGCCCACGTTCGCTGAGGAGCGACAGGGCCTGCACCCCCTGCCCGCCTTTCCCGCGCGCTCTGATCTCGGGAATGTAGCTGCAGCGTCTGGCTGCAGCGTCGTCTTCCACCCTGATCCCACTGGGGCTGATCACGTTGAGCTCCTATGCCGCCTGCCGCATTTTGCTGGGCAGCGACAGGGCCTGTTGCAGTGCCCACCCTTCTCGCACTTGCACCAGCGCTGCAACTGACGACAGTGGGCTCCAACTTAGCATCCCCCAGTCCGGCACTAGCGCCGGAGCATTGCCATTCCCCGTTCTCTGACACACTGACTCCAGCGTCGTAGCTGACAACGAAACGCGCCAACTCGACCTCTGACACCCACTGAGCAGCGCAAGTGCGAGTGGCCATTGCGCACCCCTGGCGCACGCGCTACCCCCAGCGCTGTAGCTCAAAACGTCCATCTCGCACGTCGCACCTCGTGCTCGAAGCCTCTGCAGCTTCCCGCCTCGACTCGGGGACGCGGCAACGCCGTGCGAGAACGGGGGGTGGACGGGGGGCGGCGCGCCCTGGGTGGAGCGAAGACGGAGCGAGCACGGGGGGGGCGAGAAACGGCCCTTGGCCGCCAGCGCCGGGATGCAAGAGTACCTCGAGCCCCCAATGAAGGTCCCGGGCCCGTAGCCTCGGCAGCCCCCCGCGTGCAAACAGGGTCGCGTAGTGGCCCTCCAGGGTCGCCGCTACCCGCCGCTGATGCTTGTGAGCCTGTAGGGTGGCAAACTCGGGGGTCGCAGCTGATCGCCGCTTGATCTCTCTTTCATTCCGTACCGGGATGCAAGGATACCCTGAGCCCCCGTGGGATGCCTCGCGCTCGTAGTCTCTGCTGCTCCCCGCGTGGGGCCCCTTGAGCTCCCGCGGGATGTCACGTGCTCGAGGCCTCTGCAATCCCCGCCTGGATCCAGAGCAACCGCCGCCCCGGGTTGAATGAAGACGGAGCGAGCGAGCACGGGGGGGGGCGAGTGCCGGCCCGTGGCGGACATCACCGGGACGCCAGGGTACCTTGAGCTCCCGCGGGAGCCCCGGGCCCGTAGCCCCTGCTGCCCCACGCGCGCTTCCAGGGTCGCAGCTGACCTCCGCTGAGAGGAAGGCGACACCGACACCCACAGCTGGCGTGACTCAGGGAGGGCAACCTGCAGCCAGCGGACTGACTCATCACTGAGGGCGGTGCTGTCACCTCGAAGGCCGCCGCATCCGCGGGGGCGCGTGGTGGCGCACTCGGGGGCGACGCAGACCGGCGCTGAAGTGTGGGAGGGGGCGTGCAGCCAGTGGACTGACACGCTGGGGGCGGTGCTGCCGCCTCGAAGCCGACGCATCCGCGGGGGGAATGTGGCGGCACCTCCAAGATGCCGCTGGCCGCAGCTGAAGAATGGAGAGGAGGTGCCGCACCCGTAGTCACACCTGCCCCCCGCGTGGACCCGGGGTCGCGCACAACCGCCGCTCAGGGGTGGGCGAGGCACGCCGCCGCACTGGGCAAGGTGGGGACGGAGGGGGGCGACGGGACGGGCGCCCAGGGACATGGCTGCTGGACAGGTGCCCGCGGGACCCTTCGCAGCCAGCGCGGTGCCACGAGGTGGGGCAGCAACGACTACTGCGGGGAGACGACCCACCACTGTTTTTTGCCCTTCCTGGGCGCCTGGGTATCCGGGCGGCCCTTTGCCGCATGGCGATCCCTGCTCGCTCCGCCGCTTCAACCCGGGCGCCGATGACGCAGCCGAGCCCAGTCGACGCCGAGGCCGAGCGCGTCGCTGACGGCCCGTCCGTCGCACTTGTGGCTGCGGAAGGAGTCCGGGAAGCGATGGCAGATTTGCGGGTCGCGCCGAAGCGGGTCGAGCGCGCCTTTGCTGCCAGGCACGGTCTGCTGCTTGGCGAAAGCGCGCCAGGTGCCTGTGAACATTGTCTAACATTGTTCCCAGGGTGAGTACTTGGAGCCGCCTCATCGCCTCGCCGAGCGTTTCCCCGGGACCCCGGGAAGGTCACGCTGGACGCTGTCGATCTTTGCTTTGTGCAGCTGCTGTCCCGTGTCGGGGTCCGAGGGCTCTGGCCATTGGCGCGGATCTGGCCATTGGCGCTGCCGCGAGTTCTGGCCGCAAATCTTCGGCGAACCGGCCTCGCTGTCCTGGCCGGAGGGCTTGCAATCTGCTCGCGACAGTTCCGGTTGCACGCCTGGCGGGGCTCTGCGGGGAGATGCGGGCCGCATGGCCGCCAGGCAGGGGCCGGATCGCGCCCGGCCGTCCGGGCGGACGCTGCCCCATGGTGTGCGGGGAGGGGCCGCTTACGCTGGCGCTCGCCAGTCTCGGGGGCGCCGCTGGTTGCGCCCGGAGCACGCACGTGCGGCGACGCCGCTTCCGTTGCCAGAGCACAAAATTATTTGTCAGTCGCGCCCTGGACGTCTGGAGGGAGCGCTCAGGGGAAGGGGGGCGAATAGGCGCGAAGTGGTTTCTTCCGACGAGCCGGCGGATGGCTTCGCTGTCCTGCGTCTGAACGGCTGGTCCGTGGCCCCCCTGCTGGGCCTGCGGCGTTCCCAGAGGACTGCTGACGGTCTGCTTGTTTTGTGGGGGAGGTGGGGGTGGCACGATGCGGCAGGCAAGCCCCTGGTGGTCCAAGATCTCGCTTAGCGGACTGCTGCGGCTGCCGTCCGCACTTTCGGGGGCCAACCCCTGTCCACCCGGCTCTACTCCAAGGGCGCGGGGGACGGCTTGTGCCTCTTCCGCACCTTCAAAGGCCTCCGCCGCTTCGGGCCCCCGATACTCCGCGGCCTCCGCAGCTCCCGCTCATTTCGCCGCGGCCCCCTCTCTTTTTCCCTGCCGTGCTGCTGCTGAGGGAGCAAGGGTACCTCTGTGTCTTCTCATGGGTTCTGCACGCTTCCAGAGGTGTCTGGAAGGCCGTCAGGGAGCAGGGGCACCTCCTTCTGACCGTCAGAGAGGGTGCTTTGAGGTCTCGCGGGTCTCTCGTCCCCGGGGCGGGCCTGCTGCTGTTGGGGCTGCTGTGGCTGCTGCTGCAGCACCTGTTGCTGCTGGTGCGGCTGTGGTTGTGGGTGCTGCTGCGGTTGCTGTTGCCGCTGAGGGGGGTGCTGCTGCTGCTGCTGCAGCTGCGTCGTTATGTTGCCGCTGCTGCTGTTGCTGCTGTAGCTGCTGCGGCTGCTGCCCTGCTGCGGCGTCTGTTCGCAGAGTGCCTGCGGCTGCTGATGCTGCTGCTGCAGCTGTTGGGTTATGTTGCCGCTGCTGCTGCTGCTGCTGCTGCTGCTGCTGCTGCTGCTGCTGCTGCTGCTGCTGCTGTTGCTGTCCTGCTGCAGTGGCAGCTGCTGCAGCTGCTGCTGCTGATGTCGCTGCTGCTGCGGCTGCGGCTGCAGGAGCTGCTGCTGTCGCTGCTGCTGCTGCTGCGGCAGCTGCTGTTGCTGCTGCAGCTGCTCCTGAAGCTGCAGCTGCTGCTGTTGCTGCTGGGTTATGTTGCTGCTGCTGCTGCTGCGACTGTTGCTGCTGCTGCTGCTGCAGCCCTGCTGCTGCGGCTGCTGCAGCTGCTGCTGTTGCGGCCGCGGCGGCGCCAGCTGCGGCGGGCCCCAGGGCGGCCGCGCAGGCCACGGCGGCCGCGGCGCCGGCCGCTTGGCCCGCGGCCGCCGCGCTGGCCGCCTGCGCCACGGCGGCGGC
>CAUYUJ010014434.1:156448-160574 GCA_963575745.1 Prorocentrum cordatum | reverse complement strand
CGCTTGAGCCAGAGGCTACGGACGCTTGAGCCAGGCTACGGACTGGTGGGGATACTTTTTGGTTGGCGGCTCCAGGACAAAGGTCAAGAAGCGGGATAGAACTGGTGGGGATACGCGAAGCGTCAAGAACTGCAGCCGAAGTTCGAAGCCCAAGGCCCGAGACCAATGGCTAGGATGGGCTGACAGGCACGCATCGAAGGGCACTGTTACGATCCATGCACAGACTAAGGAGGAGAAGGAGGAGGAGAAGAGGGAGGGGGAGGAGGGGGAGGAGGAGGAGGAGGAGGAGGAGGAGGAAGAGGAGGAGGAGGAGGAAGAGGAGGAGGAGGAGGAGGAGGAGGAGGAGAAGTCCTCATCACCCGATGCGTCTGTAGGCTCGGCTGCTCCACCGCGGGCCCTCGGAGGTCCAGACCGCCTCCCTGGGGGCCGCCTTCCCAGTCTGAGTCCTTCTCTGACTGCCCCAGGTCCCAGCGCGGCCCCCCCGAGGCCCCAAACTTCGGTCGGGCATGTCCTTCTACAAGGGGGTTCGGGATGAAAAATTAGCAATACCCCAGAAATGCTCATTAAAAAAAATGTCCCATGCGACTTTTTAAAGAACAATTTTTGAACTTTCCTCCTGTAGAGGGACAGGCCCGACTTGAGCCAAACTGCGGAAAACCTGCCGCCGTGCTCTTCGCCGTGGAGCCGCGACGAAAAGAAGGTGGGGCTCCGCCTTCCGCCACCGAGGCGCCGCTGCCCTGCTCGAGGCGCCCGCGCTGGCAGGGAGGAGGGGCCTTGGGGCCCCGCACCCATGGAGGGGAAGGACGACGGATCGGGTGAGGCGAAGGCAGAACTGGAACAAAATCGGACCGACGGAAGTCGGAGATCTCTGAGGATCGCAGGGCTCGGAGGATGTAATTGTCGGGCGCCGCGGCCGTTCCAGAACGTTCCGGGACGCTCTGAGCGGCGAACACACACACACACACATACCCCATACCCATAGAGGGGGTCGGAGGAAGGAGGGCTGGCTATGGGTATGGGTGCGGGTTGCCGGACCCTGGGGGGGGCTCCCGTTCGAGCGTGGACCCCCATCCGACAACACGCACCCACAGCCCCTCCCGTCCCTCCTAGGGGAACGAAGAATGACATAAACAAAAAAATCTGAGGTCCGCGCGGATCCGAGAAATCCGCGCGGACCTCCGAGTCTTTATGTTGTTTATGGCATTATTCGCTTCCCCAAGCATGGAAGATATGTGCTTTTCGCTCGTCGCTGAGAGCGAAACACCATTTCTGGTACGCCGATCATGGGATCCCGTGAAACTCTTTCAATATTGTATCACGAATGTGCGCGGCGCTAAGGTGACAGGCGCATTTTGAAAAGGAACCGCCCTCAATCCGTGAAGCTCTTGCGAATGTTTAAAACGAATGTGCGCGGCGATATGGCGAGAGCCACATTTTGAAAAGGAACCGCCCTCAATCCGTGAAGCCCTTGCACATATTTAAAACGAATGTGCGCGGCGCTAAGGCGAGAGCCACATGTTGAAAACCACCCGCCCTCAATCTGTGAAACTCTTCCTTTTTTAAAACGAATGCGCGCGGCGCTAAGGCGAGAACCACATTTGGAAAACGGCCCGTCCTCAATCCGTGAAGCTCTTGCATTTGCTTATATCTAAAAACGAATATGCGCGGCGCTAAGGCGAGAGCCACATTTTGAAGACGACCCGCCCTCCATCTGCGAAGCAGTTGCCAATGCTAAAGCTTCAGGGTCATAGAGGGTGCGGAAGTCTCGGGCGAAACGCCCGGCCCGCCCTAAAACTGGCCTCGGGGTGCAACAGGGAGAAGTGATTTATGAGGACAAGGAATGGAGGAGGAGGAAGAGGAGGAGGAGGAGGAGGAGGAAAAGGAGGGGGAGGAGGAGGAGGAGGAGGAGGAGGAGGAGGAGGAGGAGGAGGAGGAGGAAGAGGAGGGGAGGGGGAGGGGGAGGAGGAGGAGGACGACGAGGAGGAGGATGAGGAGGAGAGGCGTCTGGCCCAAGTGAAGGCCTGACCCCAGGTGTGCCGTCAGTCAGGCTGGCCACGCTCCATACCGAACGCATCACGAAGGAGCCTGCGTGGCACAGGCGCGAACGCGCCAAGCGCCACCAGGCCCGACTCCTCCTTTCGTTGTACAAGGCCCAAACCCTTCTTAGGACCCACCACAGCTCCCCCTCATTCAAGATGTTTGGTTCTCGCCCAGGACACAACAAAGTGGGTGGCCCCCAACAACAGTGGAACTGCGGCTGCGGCCGCTACGTGAAGCCACATCACTGGAGGTGCTTGTGCGGCAGCCACTTCGACAATAGGACCGAGAGAGTTCGTCAGCCAATCCGTCCTCGAGATCTGAGGCCCCCACGTGACGCAGGAGGGCCCCGACAGCCCAGCCGTTCCCGAGGAGTCCAGAATGACATCAAGAGGGAGGAACAGGAGATCAAGCAGTTTATAGGGCGTGTCATCCCCATGAGCACATCGGACGCCCAGCGGCACATGCGTGAATGTGGCTACGACGTGGCCCCCAGTGACACGCAGGCCATCAAAGAGTACAAGGAACGTACCAAATGGAGGCTATACGACATCGCCCGTCTCGTCATCGTCGCGAGGAAAGCAGGCAAGGATGACACTATGCTCATGAAAGAAATATCGTGCCGCAAGTACATGATGGGTACCACAGTCCGACTCGCCGACCACTTGGCTGAGCTCCAGCAAAAGCGTGACACGTGCATCAATCGTAGCAAGACCTTGACGACGAAGATGAACGAGATTGGAGATCAGAGGAGTGAAGCTGAGCGTGATTTAGTTCTGTGGAAAAAATCCATCAAGGAGCTAGAAGACCTGGAGGACTACCAGGTCGGCAGTGAGATGGATGAAGAGCCGCGCACGTATGCGGCAGGAGCGCACCCAGACACGTCGGAGAACATGTATGGACCCAGGCAGATGCCTGGCATTGTGCCGCCGTCTCCGAGCGCATGGCCAAACGTGAACGCATGCATTGACAAATCCAAGGCAGCACAGATGATGGGACAAGCAGCAGGTGAACAAGCACCCTTTCCACCACAGCCGCCGCCACCACCACCGCAGACAAACCAGAAGGTTGACCAGATGGAGAGATTGATCAATTTCACTCTGGGAAGCTGTGGTACACATAAACAGACTTCGTTACTCTGGCCGACTGTTGACTAAGGCACCCCCCTTTTTGAGGCACCTCCTGGATGCGTGTTTGCTTTCGCGCGATGGGTGGGTCTTGGCCCTCTCCCAGAGTTTCGATTGGCTTTCCAAGTTTGTTGGCCCTTCCGATATTCCTGGGGAGGGTGCCTTAGACGAATGGGTGACGGCAGTACGTTTGGATATCCGCCGTTTTCGATCCCTGCTGACGACTACCATCGCAAAATCCAGAACATGGTGGTCCGACCGACACCAGCGATACTTGTGGGAGGAGAGGGTCGCGCAGCACGTCAGGGACACCAGCGTGCAGGAGCCAGTGGAGGAGGCAGAGCGGAAGCACATCTGCTACGAGTGCGGACAAGTTTTTGTCTCACCCAGGCATTTGAAGGCTCATCGAGGGAAGTTCCATCCGCAAAGGAACACGCCAGCTTACATGGCCGTTGGCACGGATTGTGGCATTTGTAGGTGGGGCTTTCGGTCCAACGGACGCCTCTACAAACACTTGGCACGTGCGAAACCTTGCTTAAGGGGACTGATTGCCGCGGGCGCCCGATATTCGTTGGAGGAGGTGTCCGAGGCCCGCGAAGGTCGCAAAAAAGAGCAACAAACGAACCGTGCCAAAGGCCTCACTGACGACTTTGCACATCTCCCTCCAAGGAAGGCGATAGGACCCCCGAGGGGGCCCAGGATTGTCCAGGCTGATGTGGTGGTTGATGAACCCCTGGCCCCTGTGGTTGATCCTCCGCCTCCCCCCCCATTCACGTCACTCCGTCCCCGCCACCTGTCTGTCCCTATCGGTACATTCTGCTTTTATTCTCGGGACAGAGGCGAGAGGGGGATGTACAATTCTGGATAGGGAAGTTGATCGAGCAGCACCCTTCCCCCCTCGTGGTTTTGTCTGTAGACACTGCCCGGTCCACCAAAGCCAAAATCATTACAATAAGCGTCGC
>CAUYUJ010014434.1:136448-153948 GCA_963575745.1 Prorocentrum cordatum | reverse complement strand
CGACGACGACGACGACGGGCGATGTCGTCGCCACGGCTGGATTCCCCCTTGAGATCGTGGTCAAAGAGGACACCGATGCCCAACCAGAGGGCCAGAATCGGGAGGCCCCGCGCGGGATGTTTTTGGGTTCCCACGCCACCTGACTCGATTGTATGTGGCGCCGGCCCATAGCTGTATCTCGTGCTTTCGCAGGATGCTCTCGGCGTCCCTGAACGTGGGCTTCGCGGCGAACAACTCGGCGAGATCTACGCAAGCGTCCCGGAGCTTACCATTCTGCACGTCAGGCACCAATTTCTCGAATTCGTGCGCACCAGTGCGGCGACTAGCCGGGTTCTTGTAAGGATGATACGCAAAAGTCTCGCCAGGGGCTGAGATTGCGATACATTTCCGGTCTTGGCGGGGTACTAACTGAACATCGTGCTCCTGGCGATTTCCGACGACCTGGTAACCGTCCATGTCCGCCTCCATCGAAGACCACGCGCCCTTTAAGATCTCAGCTCTGTCTGCGGAGTCCGCGCGCTCAAAACGGGATAATGCCTTCGACAAGTATCCAAGAAGTGAGCTCGCCGACCACCGCCAGTAGCACAGATAGACCACCGCTAAAAGCTCCAAGCGCACTGCAGTCGCGCCAGAGGCTGCGGCCCGAAGATACTCGCCGCTCGCTACGCCGACGCGAATGTCATGTCTGTGAAGCAAAGTGAGAATGAAACCGCCGGCGACGTACGCGCCGATTTTCTCTGTCGGCTTGCCCAAGATATCGCTCACCCTGGCAACTTTCCAATGCTGCCCTTTCAGAGGCGCGCGGTACTGCGCGCACTTCGAGTTCTTGCAGCTTCCATCATGGTCTCTGGCGCGCTGGTGGCACGTCTTGCATCTCAACACCATCGCGCCAGAGGCTGCGAGGCGCAGCCCCACAACGCGCGCCCTGGCGCCCCCGCGCAGACCCCGTGCTCAGCAAATGAGCGCTTGAGCCCGCTTGAGCCCGCTTGAGCCCGCTTGAGCCCGCTTGAGCCCGCTTGGCCACGCGCGATCGCAGAGAGACGAACGTCTCTCTTGGGGCCCATTATGAATGGTGCTGTCTGCCTCTGGGCATGGCTGGTGCTGGCTCTGCCCAATATGTGCGGGTGTCTGGCTTTCCTTTGATGGTGGTCTGGTCTACTTTTCGGCGGGGTCTGGTCCAGTTTTTGGCAGGGTCTGGTCAACTTTTGGATGGTCTGCTCTACTTTCTGGCAAAGTCTGGTCTAATTTTTGGCAGGGCCTGGTTTACCTATGAGTGGTCTGGTCTACTTTTTGGCAGGGTCCGGTCTACTTTTTGGCAGGGTCGGGTTTACTTATGGGTGGCCTGGTCTACTTTTTGGCAGGGTCTGGTCTAATTTTTGGCAGGGTCTGGTTTACTTATGGGTGGTCTGGTCTACTTTTTGGCAGGGTCTGGTCTACTTTTTGGCAGGGTCTGGTTTACCTATGGGTGGCCTGGTCTACTTTTTCGGCAGGGTCTGGTCTACTTTTTGGCAGGGTCTGGTTTACTTATGGGTGGTCTGGTCTACTTTTTGGCAGGGTCTGGTCTACTTTTCGGCAGGGTCTGGTTTACTTATGGGTGGCCTGGCCTACTTGTCGGCAGGGTCTGGTCTACTTTTTGGCAGGGTCTGGTTTACTTATGAGTGGTCTGGCCTACTTTTTTGGCAGGGCCTGCTCTACTTATGGGTTGTCTGGCCTACTTTTTAGGCAGGGTCTGGTCTACTTTTTTGGCAGGGTCTGGTTTACCTATGGGTGGTCTGTTCTACTTTTTGGCAGGGTCTGGTCTACTTTTTGGCAGGGTCTGGATTACCTATGGGTGGTCTGGTCTACTTTTTGGCAGGGTCTGGTTTACTTTTTGGCAGGGCCCGGTCTACTTTTTAGCAGTCTGGCCTGCTTCTTCGCAGGGTCTGTGCGACGGGGCTGCCATTGATAGCTTCTCTGGCATGAGCGACGGCGCAGCGTGGGGGTGGGGGGGCGGGGGATGGGGGAGGAAGAGGCGGAGGTGGAGGAGGAGGAGGAGGAGGAGGAGGAGGAGGAGGAGGAGGCGGAAGAGGAAGAGGAGGAGGAGGAGGAGGAGGAGGAGGAGGGGGAGGAGGAGGAGGAGGAGGACGAGGAGGAGGAGGAGGAGGAGGAGGAGGGGGAGGAGGAGCAGGGAGGAGGGGCAGGGGGAGGGGGAGGCGGATGAGCAGGAGGGCGATGAGGAGGGATGGGGGGCGGAGGA
Source organism: Prorocentrum cordatum (assembly GCA_963575745.1). Classification (NCBI taxonomy): domain Eukaryota; class Dinophyceae; order Prorocentrales; family Prorocentraceae; genus Prorocentrum; species Prorocentrum cordatum. Next base: position 151,712 of record CAUYUJ010014434.1, on the reverse strand, counting down.
CGGAGAGAAGTTTCACGGAACAAATGACTCCCTCTGGGGACCTGGTCGACATCCAGGAGCACGACGACGAGGACTAGCAGGGGCGGGGGGGGCAGAGACGGGAGGGAGGGGGCGAGTAGAGCCGGGGGCAGGGACAGGGCGGGAGAGCGATGCAGGAGCGACGTCCCACGGTGGACAGGCCAGGCGGTCCTGTTCTGGCGCCCTCAAGCTTTCCCCTGGACGTCGAGCCTCACTCCCGCCAGAGGCTGGGTTTTGCTGCGCCCTTGTGCTCGCGAGGGTGCAGGATTAGCAGCAGGAGCAGGGGGGGGACTGAGGACTAATGCAGCAGGGAGCGGAGGGGAGGACGACAATGAGGAGGGAAGCTGTTTCCAAGATTGTTTCGGCTTCGCTCGGACGCGGAATCTGCAGTTCCGCTGTAAAAAATCTGGCATTGGCACCGAAGCTGGGCGCGAGGCTACTCCCGCCAGAGGCTGGGCTCGGCACCGCAGGCGCCGAGGGCAAGTGCTCACCGCCGCCCGCGTTTCCCCGGGTTCGAGGGCAAGCCGTACTTGCCCTCCTCCTGGTGGCGCAACGCCTTCGCGTTGCGCCTGAGGACTCCCGCCGCGGACTGCGAGGTCGAATGCTTGCGCTTCTGGATCCACACAGGCAGGCTCAGGTAAGCGCGGTAGATGTCGTAGCATGAGCACAAGTGTTTCCCGAACCAGAAGAGTTCGGCCAGCGTGATGAATTGGCCACTGCGGATCTGCCAGTTCCCGAAGGCTGGGTCGCTCCTCATCAAGCCAGTCTCGCCGCCGTCCTTCATCATGATCCAGTCCAGGTCTTGGATGGTCAAGTTTCCTTTGTGGGTGGATAGCCACGAGTACGTGTCCCAGCCGCGCGAAAATTGGTAGTGCCAGTAGCAAGGTTGAAGGATGCTCCCGCCAGAGGCTGGGAATGGCTCCCACCCCGCCCGCACAAGCCTGGCCTCGCCATCGTGCAGTGCCAGAATGTGCTTCACGTAGTCGCGCGTATCGCGCAGGCGAAAGTCCTCAGTCGTGGCGACGGATTCTCTCCAACGGTGCCGCCCCCTGTCCCTCCCCCTCCTCGCCCTCCCCCCTTCCCTCCCCTTCCCCCATCCTCGTCCTCTCCCTCCTCCTTCGCCGACTCCCTACCGCGTGGAGGGAAGGGAGATGGGTGGAGAGGACGTGGCTGGGGGTCGACTGGGCTTCGGCATCGTTGGAGACAACCCCCGCCATTCCTGCTTGAGCTGCTCCCAGGCGTCGCGCTGGAGCACCCACCACCCGCCAGAGGCTGGGGACAAGTCCGGCCACTCCTCGACGAAGGTGAGCCATTCATCCTCGTCCATCTTGTTTGTCAGCAAACGCATGTAGTGCATCTTCCTGCTGGCGATGGCCTTGACGACATCCTCGTTGGCGCCGAAGCGCATGGTGTTCTTGGAAGGGATTCCAGCGATGAACTCCGGAGCGTCCGGGATCGGGTCCGCGTACTCCAGCAACTCACCGAGGAGAAGCGCCCGACGCTCGTCGCGAGCTCTCGCCAGTTGCGGAGCCTCTCGAGGCATGCGCTCACGCAGGCTGACCCTTCCCTGCCAGTGCTCGCCGAAGTGCACCTGCCGCTCACTGGTGCGCACGATCTGGCGCAGCCGCTCCTTCTGGTCCTCCGACAGGCGCTCCAGTTTCTTGGCGGACACGTGCACGGTGAGGTCGACCTCGCCGTCCGCCCCGCCAGAGGCTGGGTCGCGTGCACGTTGAGGCCCCGGTCGGGACCTCGAGCGGCGACGCACCCTGTGCTGCGGTTCAGCCGGGGGGGCCTGCTCCGGCGCGGGCTCGGCGTTGACGTCCTGCTCCTCCCCTCCAGACGACAAGCTGTCATCCTTATCTTCGGTATAATCGATACCCTGCACTTCAGCCGTTCCTCCGCTCCCACCTGGTCGTCCGCGAGGTTGTCCTGGCGCTCGGCGCCACCGCTCGGCGCAGGCAGCAACGCGGAGGCCACTCCGGTCGCGTCGGCGGGCGCCCCGAGCGCTGCCGCGGGCGCCCCCGCCAAAGGCACCTGCAGGGGCGTCGCCGCCAGAGGCTGAGGCGGTGGAGCAGAGGCTGACGTGCGCGCCGGCGCGGGCTCGGTGGCGCACGCCAGGGGCGGCGGAACAGACGTGCTCGCCGGAGCTGCCTGCGGCGCCAACGCGGAGGCGCGCGCTGCGTCTCCCGCCAGAGGCTGGGGCAACGACGCGGAGGCCGCTCCGGTCGCGTCGGCGGGCGCCCCCACCGCGGCCGCGGGCGCTTCCGCCAAAGGCAGCTGCAGGGGCCTCGCCGCCAGAGGCTGAGGCGGTGGAGCAGAGGCTGACGTGCGCGCCGGCGCGGGCCCGGTGGCGTACGGCAGGGGCGGCGGAACAGACGTGCCGGCCAAAGCTGCCTGCGGCGCCAGCGCGGATGCGCGCGCTGCGTCTCCCGCCGGAGGCTGGGACAACGACGCGGCCGCCGGGGAAGCAACGGGCGCCACGCTGCCGCTTCCGGAGGCGCTCGCGGAAGCGCTCGGCGGCAACATGGCCGGGCGGGCGGCGACATGGCAGGGCTCCGTGGGAGCGGAAAAGCCGGGCGGCCAGATCCGGCCGGCTTCGGCGACATCCCAAAATATCGCCTCCGCCTGGACGAGGTTCTCCTCCGTTGCGGAACCCCCCGCAAGGAGCCACCACATCGCCGCGAGCGGATATTTGATCGTGTTGGTGCTCCACCCACAAGTGAACTTCGCGCCAGAGGCTGCGAGCGTCACTGCCAAATCCCAGGGGGACTGGTGGTACTTGGACGCCCGGCCATCTTGGTCTAAGCGCCGAGGGTGCAGGGACTTGTCCACCTTGTGCTGCGTGACGGTGGATACGAGCGGGTGGCTCTCCAAGAGGGCCGCGATCCGATGGATGTTTGTGTAGTGCTCCATCAAAACGCCATCCTTGACTCTGGTCTCCAAGCCCGCCTGGGATTCTGCTCCCTTCGGAGGGGGTGTCCCGCCAGAGGCTGGGGCCCTCACGAGGAAAGGAACGAGCAGCCACGCTTGAACACCGCCTGCCGGCTGCTTCACAGTGTAGTAGTGCCACGGACGTTGTGCGCTCTTCTTCGGTTTCTCACTTGTATACCCAGACACAATGGGCTCGGTGGCTCGGAGAGGATGGTCGTGGCGCCAATCCCGCAAATATGGCGCCAGCCAATTGGGCTCACTGAGAGGATCCGCGGACATCCCGCGCGCTGCTCGGGCGCTGGGCGCAGGCGCCGGGACTTCGTGAACAGCGGTTGCAGCACGAGCGGCTTGAGCCGAGAGGGCCTTGGAGAGCAGCTGCCACCTGCCCCTCCTTCCTCCACCCTTCCTCTTCAAGATCGGTCCCCGGAGCCCTCCCGAGTCCCAACGCATTGATTTTCCAAGGTGCGCCCATCCGTGGCGACGAGGCCCCCCCGAGGGCCCACTACCGGTGTCTCCAACGGACATCCTGAGAGTATCCTGGTCGTACTCCTCCTCCTCCTCCTCCTCCTCCTCCTCCTCCTCCTCCTCCTCCTCCTCCTCCTCCTCCTCCTCCTCCCCCCCTTGCCGGCGACCTGCGGGCCCGGCTCTCCCCTCCTCCTCCCCTCCCCTCCTCCTCCTCCTCCTCCTCCTCCTCCTCCTCCTCCTCCTCCTCCTCCTTTCCGTCCCCCCCCCTTCCCCCGCCCCCCCGCGTGCCAGGCGCGTGCACGCTTACATGGCTGAGATTGTGGGCCCAAACAACCACGCGACTACCATCGGGGTGAGCGACCGAATGCAGCTACAGCAGGCCATCGCATAGCATAGCATCGCGTGGCATAGCACAGCAGAGCACAGCAAATGTCGCTCCGTGTACAACAGCCACGCACGATCACCACGTGGCTCCTACCGAGGTTTTTGGGCGGAACACCACATCTGCAGCATCGCATCCCGTCGCATGGCGTCGCAGACCATAGCCTAGAAGGCGTCAAATAGGAGAGCAGCGCATGGCGTGGCACAGCATAGCGCAGCAACGCATGGCATAGCACGGCGGTATGGCATAGCATGTGATACAATAGCAAACCAGCAATGCTTTTCCGGTGCAAGACCACCTCAAAGGTATCCCACACCCCGCCTAGAAGAGCACCAGAACACCCATCACATCGCTAAGACCACCAAAAAGCAAACCAGAACGAGCCCACAAGTAAACAAGACCTTCCAGTAAAGCGAGCCAGGCCTCCCACAAGTAGAGCAGAGCCCGCCCAAGAGTAAAGCAGACCGCCCACAAAGTAGACTGGACCCCGCCCAAAGTTGACGAGACATCGAGGCAAAGCAGAACAGACCACACCAGGAGTACGGCAGACCCCGTCCGACAGAAGAGCAAACCCTGCCCGAGTAAACCAGAACACCCAGAAGTAGATCAGACCCCGCCCAGAAGTATACCAGACCGCCAAAGTGTTGACCCGACCCAGCCCAGAAGGACAGCAGACCTCCTGCAAAAACAAGCCAGGCAACCCAAAAGCAGACCAGACCCCGCCTCATAGTAGACCAGACCACGCCCAACAGTAAACCAGACGACGCCAAAAGTAGAGCAGCCCACCCATCGAAGCACCCCAGACCCTGCCCCACAGTAAGCCAGACCTCCCGGTAGGGCAAGCCACACCACCGAAAAGTAGAGCAGAGCCCGCCCGAAAGTAAACCAGACCACCCACAAGTAAAGCAGACCCCGCCCAAAAGTAACCCAAACCAGAAGGAGGAGTAGACCCCGCCTAAAAGTAGACGAGACCACCCACAAGTGTATCAGACCCCGCCGAGCAGAACACCAGACCTCCCATCCAAACGCTCACACAGCCGGAAATGAAAGGAAAGCCTACTCAAAAGTACACCAGAACTCCAAGTAAAGCAAGGCAAGCCACCCAAAAGTAGAGCACTATCCGCTCGAAAGTAAACCAGATCACCCAAAAGTACACCCGACGTCGCCCAAAAGACGCCCAGACCCCGCACCAAAGTGAACCACACAGCCCACAGGTACACAAGAGCCCGTCCAAAAGAAGAGCAGACACCGGCCGAACGTATACCAAGGCGCCCAAAGGAGACCTGATCCCGCCGAAAAGGACACCAGGCTCCCGAGCAAAGCAGGCTAAGGCGGCCAAGAAAGCAGACCAGACCTGGCCCAAAAGTCACCCGCACCTGAAAGGCCACCGAGCCATGCCGCCCAAAAGTAGAGCAGGCCCCACCCACAAGTAAGCCAAAGCACCACCAAGTAGACCAGACCCCTTCCAAAAGGGTAGCGGGCCCCGCCCACAAATGAAGCAGAGAACCGAAAAGTAAACCAGACCCCGTTCAAAATGACACCAGACCGTCCGAACATGTAGACCAGACCCCGCTCATAAGTGGGACGGCGACAAGGATCAGGCACAACGTGGAGGAGGAGGAGGAGCAGCAGCAACAGAAGCAGCAGCAGGCGTCGCAACAGGCAGGCGGGAGGAGGATGAGAAGGAACAAAGGTGGGCGGATGATGGTGGTCGAAGAAGCACATGATGATGAAGGGTGAGTAATGGTGGGGATGATGATGATGGTGATCATCATGATGATCATGATGACGATGATGATGATATTGATGAGAATGATGATGGTGATGATGATGGAGAGGCGCATGAAGACCCGAGGGAAGAAGGCGGGGCCGGTTCTGGAACCGAGGGAAGAAAACGGGGCCGGTTCTGGAACCGAGGGAAGAAAACGGGGCCGGTTCTGGCACCGAGGGAAGAAAACCGGGCCGGTTCTGGAACCGAGGGAAGAAAACGGGGCCGGTTCTGGAACCGAGGGAAGAAAACGGGGCCGGTTCTGGAACCAAGGGAAGAAAACCGGGCCAGTTCTGGAACCGAGGGAAGAAAACCGGCCCGGTTCTGCAACCGAGGGAAGAAAACCGGGCCGGTTCTGGAACCGAGGGAAGACAACCGGGCCGGTTCTGGAACCGACCACAACAAAAGAAAACTTTTTCAAAATCCGGACGTGTTTTCTTCTGTCGGTTGCGCAACCGACACAAGAAAAACATACCTGATTTGGTATGTTGTGGTCCAAGTTGTGGGCGTCATAAAGAATCAAATACAGCGCCCACAACCTGACACCCAACATGCCAAATCACGTATGTTTTTCTTCACTCGGTTGCGCAACCGAGAGAAGAAAACATGTTCGACCTGTTTGGTGGTCGGTTCCACAACCGACCCGGTTTTCCCTCGGTGCCACAACCGCCCTGGTTTTCTTCCCTCGGTTCCAGAACCGGCCCGGTTTTCTTCCCTCGGTTCCACAACCGGCCGGGTTTTCTTCCCTCGGTCCCAGAACCGGCCCCGTTGTCTTCCCTCGGTTCCAGAACCGGTGCCGTTTTCTTCCCTCGGTTCCAGAACCGGCCCGGTTTTCTTCCCTCGGTTCCAGAACCGGCCCTGTTTTCTTCCCTCGGTTCCAGAACCGGCCCCGTTTTCTTCCCTCGGTTCCAGAACCGGCCCCGTTTTCTTCCCTCGGTTGCAGAACCGGCCCGGTTTTCTTCCCTCGGTTCCAGAACCGGCCCGGTTTTCTTCCCTCGGTTCCAGAACCGGCCCGGTTTTCTTCCCTCGGTTCCAGAACCGGCCCGGTTTTCGTCCCTCGGTTCCAGAACCGGCCCCGTTTTCTTCCCTCGGTTCCAGAACCGGCCCCGTTTTCTTCCCTCGGGTCTTCATGCGCCTCTCCATCTTCATCACCATCATCATCAATAGCACCATCACCGCCAACATCATCATCATCGTCATCATCATCATCATCATGATCATCATCACCACCACCATCACTCACCCTTCATCATCATCATGCTCATCATCATCATCACCATCATCTTCATCAATGTCATCATCTTCGTCATAATCATCATCATCACCACCTTACTCTCCGTTCACCATTGTTTCCACTGAAAATTTGCCGCGCCTGCGATCTAGCACGCTTACGCGCGCGCCCAGGGGGCCACCCCCGAAACTTCTCTCTCGCTGGAGTAGCGACGCGCTCAAAACTTCGCCACCGTGGGAGGGCCTGGCCGCGCCAGCGGCGCGCCAGAGGCTGCGGCATCTTCCCCCCCGCGAACGCGCGCCTGCGATCTAATCCTCCGCCGAGTCCTCGCTTCCCCCATCGCCCTCCGCCGCGTCCTGAACTGGCTCGAGCATGCGCCGCGCCTCCATCATCGCCCCCGTGAAGTACTTCTCCACTTTCTCGACGAAGGCCTCGTCGCCGCCGAGCATCTTCGCGAAGTTCTTGTCACGCCCCGCCAAGTACATCGCGCATCGGTCCATGGTCGAATCGAGCCACTCCCGGTGCACCTCGTTCGCCGCCACGCCCTCGTACTCCATCGCGCCAGCGGCTGCGATTGCCAACGCGGCAGACCCCGCCGAGAAGTCAACGATGTGGGTGATGTGGTGGTGCTCGCAGAGACGCTGCCACAAATGCAATGGCTTCACTTCGAGGTGCGAGAAGGGGTGCCCTTTCGATTCGATGTCTTTCTGCGCGCGCTTCCCTTTGACCGCGCCAGCGGCTGCGTTTCCCAGGATTGAAGCCTTCGTCTCGTAAGTCATGCGCGGAAGCTCGCAGTATTGCCGCATAGGCACGCCCGTGTACGTCGTTGCCGCACTCGAAGACTCGCCGCACGAGTTGAACTCCGCGCGGTCCACTACCTTCATGGCGCCTCTCTTCGGGATCGAGCAGATGGCCACTTCCTTGTTGTTGCACGCGAAAGAAGTCACTCGTCCCGGAACTCTGGGATCCTCTTGCTTGGTCGGCTGCACGTACACGCACCAGCACTCCGTCAGGGCGTGCGCGCCAGAGGCTGCGAGACTGTCCTCTTTCTCCTCGATCAGCTTGCGGCACGAGCGGCTCCGCCCATCGAGGAAGATCACGATATCGTGAACCGAGCGCTTCTGGCAGACGAAATCCAGCACGCGCCCGAAGCGGTCCGCATCGCAACCGACGGATTCGCCCAAGTTCGCCGCCACCCCGCTCTTGCTCACGTTTGGGGGGAACAGGTCGGCCGCCAGAACGAATGCTCGGACGTCAGTTTTTTTTCCTGCCGTACCTGTGTCCGAGACGCATCTCTTCCCAAACCTTCTGCAACTGGGCAGTGCTGTATTCCGCGCCAGACACCCCGCCGACCGACGGCAGCGCAACGAACGAAACGGTCTTCCTGCGCAGAGAGATCAGCAACTCCTGGGTTTTGCGGAGCTCCTCCTGGTCACCATCCTCGAGCTCCGACGCCCCCAAGACCACGCCGGAGGCCGACTTCGCGGCAGGGTCCGCCGGAATGGGGCCTGCCGAGCAAGCTGCGACGAGCGCACGGTACTTGACGCCCATCTCCTTGGTGCTCTCGTTGAAGTACCGGTGCCACAAGAATCCGGGCGCACCTCCCTGCAGGTCCTGGGCGCAAAGCTCCTCGAGCTCCGCGTCGAAATGGCCAGCCCAGACGCCCCGCGCGAAGTCGATGACCGCCTGCGTCTTCCCGCCCTGGCCCTGCTGGTCGCGGTAGTTGGCCACTGGGACAGCGAATGCGTTTTCGAACCCCCCTCCGGAGTCACGTGTCGGGGTCTCGTCTCGACGAAACTGAGCAGCTGAGCCATCTTCCTCGCCAGTGGCTGAGAAGTGCTTCAAGACGGCAAGCGGCGAGCGAAACATGGGGACTGAAACCGCAATTGCCTTGTCGATCATCGCCGCCTCGTGAAGAATGTACGCCATGAGATCTTGTTTCTTGAAGAGCACGTGCGCCATCGCTGGGGACTTTTTCTCCTGCCCCGTGACCTTGCTCAAGGTCAGGCCCTCCCCCCTAGGGGCGTCGCCGGTCAGCCGGGCCACGCGCAGGCAGTCCATGATGAACACCATCGACTCGCGGGAGGTCGCGTCCTTGTCTGCCTTGGAAGACGCCGCCCTTCCATTGCATAACTGAGCCAACCGCAGCAACAACGTGGGTTCGCGGAGCTCAGGGCAGAAAGCCTCCGACAAAGAGTATGCCACGACGCACGCCTCATCCCCGACGAAAGGCGTCAAGTTTTTCAAGCACTTCGCGTGTGACTCGGCGAGCGGCTTGCCCTTGAACGCGAGCCCGTAGCTCTTGAGGGCCGCGAACAATTTCGGCAGGGACAGGTTGTCGGCCATAGCCTTCTGGCACCTTGTAAGTCGAGCCACTTTCTCCGCCAGCTTCCAAAAGGAATCCGCGCCAGAGGCTGCGGACGCGGTGAACACGGTCTCAGAGAACATCAGCGCGGCCAGCTGGCAAGCGTCCGAATCGGGGCTGAGACGCAGCCTGATTGGCACACTCAGAGCTGCCTCAAACAACTTGAATGCACGCTCAGTGTTGTCGGTGGACAACGCCTCTGCCATGGCGCCATGCCAAGCCATCACAAGCGCGTGCCCCGCCAGCATGGGCACGCCCGTTGCCATGAGTACAGAAGATTCGCCTGCGTCCATGCGCTGCGCCACCTTGGTGTTGACCACTCGCGCGGGGAGCGGCACGTCGAACGAGTAGCGCCGCGACGGCGGGTGGTCGGATGACAGCAAGAGCTTCTCCTCAGACCACATCCCCATGGCGGCATCGAGCTGGCTAATGCTGACGGAGTCGGTCGTGTCGCCGGCGAACGGGTCGAGCATCCAGACTGTCCCCGCAGCCTCGTATTGCCCCGTCTTAGAGAAACTCATCTGCAAGTTGTCGTAGTTCATGACCTCCCGGAACGCCGACAAGTTCGCGCCAGAGGCTGCAGCAGAAATTTGCAGGGGAGGGATGAGCATGACGGAGCCCGGAATTTTGAAGGAAACTTGCGTGTGTCGATCTGTCAGGAACTTCAGGAGAGCCCTGTCGACGTAATCCTTCGCCCCCTTGGCCCAACTACGAAGATGGTCCGTCTGGGCCTTCAGCGACTCCATCTCCAGCAGCCCCGTGACGGCCAGTGGCCCTGGCGGTGAAGGCAACGGCGCAGGCGGCGCATCGGTCGGCTGCTGCGCAGGAGGCCCCTGCGCCGTGCGCGGCTTCTTCGCCGCGGGGCCCCCTCCATCTTTGGGCGCCATGCGCGCGAATGAACGAGGTGGCGCAAGCAGAGGCGCGCGGGCCACGTTGCCAGCGCTGGGCACTTGAACCGATCAGCTGCGACGCGTGGTCTTCTCAAACACACTTTTGGATGCCCAGCCATGCTTGGAAAGGTGGTCTGGTGTACTTGTGGTCGGGGTCTGGTTTACTGCTGGGCGGCCTGGTGTACTCGTGGGCGGGGTATCGTCGACTGGCGAACGGGTGGTGTACGTTTGGGCAGAGTCTGGTCCACTTTTTGGCGGGTTCTATGTATTTTGGGGAATATCATTTCTGGGTGGTCTGGTCAATTTGTAGGTGGTCTGGTCTACTTTTTGGCAGGGTCTGGTCTACTTTTTGGCAGGGTCTGGTTTACCTATGAGTGGTCTGGTCTACTTGTTGGCAGGGTCTGGTCTACTTTTTGGCAGGGTCTGGTTTACTTTCGGGTGGTCTGGTCTACTTTTTGGCAGGGTCTGGTCCACTTTTTGGCAGGGTCTGGTTTACTTACGGGTGGTCTGGTCTACTTTTGTGCGGGGTCTGGTCTACGTTTTGGCAGGGTCTGGTTTACCTACGAGTGGTCTGGTCTACTTTTTGGCAAGGTCTGGTCTACTTTTTGGCAGGGTCTTGTTCACTTATGGGTGGTCTGGTCTACTTTTTGGCAGGGTCTGGTTTACTTTTTGGCAGGGACTGGTTTACTTACGGGTGGTCTGGTCTACTTTTTGGCAGAGTCTGGTCTGATTTTGGCGGGGCTTTGTTTACTCATGGGTGGTCTGGTCTACTTTCTGGCAGGGTCTGGTTTACTTTTTGGCAGGGTCTGGTTTACCAATGGGTGGTCTGGTCTGCTTTTTGACAAGGTCTGTTGTATTTTTTCGCAGGGTCTGGTTTACTCATGGGTGGTCTGGTCTACTTTTGGGTTGGGTCTGGTCTGGTTTTTGGCAGGTCTGGTTTACTTATGAGTGGTCTGGTCTACTTTTTGGCAGGGCCTGGTCTACTTTTTGGCCGGGTCTGGTTTACTTATGGGTGGTCTGGTCTACTTTTTGGCAGGGTCGGGTCTACTTTTTGGCAGGGTCTGGTCTACTTTTTGGCAGGGTCTGGTTTACTTTTTGGCAGGGTCTGGTCTACTTGTTGGCCGGGTCTGGTATACCTATGGGTGGTCTGGTCTACTTTCTGGCAGGGTCTGGTCTACTTGTTGGCCGGGTCTGGTTTACATATGGGTGGTCTGGTCTACTTTTTCGGCAGGGTCTGGTCTACTTTTTGGGAGGGTCTGGTTTACTTATGGGTGGTCTGGTCTACTTTTTGGCAGGGTCTGGTCTACTTTTTGGCAGGGTCCGGTTCGCCATCGGGTGGTCTGGTTTAATTTTTGGCATGGTCTGGTTTACTTTTTGGCAGGGTCTGGTTTACCTATGGGTCGCCTGGTCTACTTTTTGGCAGGGTCTGGTTTACTTTTGGGCAGGGTCTGGTTTACTTATGAGTGGTCTGGTCTACTTTTTGGCGGGGTCTTGTCTACTTTTTGGCAGGGTCTGGCGTGCTTATGGGTGGTCTGGTATACTTTTTGGCAGGGTCGGGTCTACTTTTTGGCAGGGTCTGGTCCACTTTTTGGCAGGGTCTGGTTTACTTATGCGTGGTCTGGTCTAATTTTTGGCAGGCTCTGGTCTGCTTTTTTGGCGGGGCATGGTTTACGTTGTCTGCTGGTCTGCTTTTTTGGCAGGGTCTGGTCTACTTTTTGGCAGGGTCTGGTTTACTTTTGGGTGGTCTGGTCTACTTGTTGGCAGGGTCTGGTCTGGTTTTTGGCAGGGTCTGCTTTACTTTTGGGTGGTCGGGTCTGCTCTCTGGCAGGGCCTGGTCTACTTTTTCGGCATGGTCTGGTTTACTTATACGTGGTCTGGTCTGCTTTTCGGCAGGTTCTCGTTTACTTGTTTGTAGGGTCTGGTCTGGTCAATGGGTGGTCTGGTGTACTTTTTGGCAGGGTCTGGTCTTCTCTTTGGCAGGGTCTGGTTTACTTATGGGTGGTCTGGTGTACTTTTTGGCAGGGTCTGGTCTACTTTTTGGAAGGGTCTGGTCTACTTGCGGGTGGTCTGGTCTACTTTTTGGCAGTGTCTGGTTTACTTTAATGGCCTGCCCCCCACTCCCCCCTCCCGCCCCATCTTTCGACAAGAACCGCGAAACCGTGCGCGGTTCTCCCCTGTGTCTGATTAGGCTGGTCCAAAGCTTCGGTATCATGGCTTGCGCAACCTCCCACCCCTGTTGGCACTGCGCGATGCTACAGATCCCTGACCAGAACAACTCGCCTGGACGTGCTTCCAGGGACACGCGAAACGTTTTTTTTTTTTTGTTTTTTCTCTCTCTCTCTCTCTCTCTCTCTCTCTCTCTCTCTCTCTCTCTCTCTCTCTCTCTCTCTCTCTCTCTCTCTCTCTCTCTCTTCCCGGGGGGCTCCTCAGGCGCGCATTGGCATTCCGTCCACGGTCACTGCCTTGGGCCCACCTTCATTCCTCACTTTCCTCGCTGCAGACGCCCATGCGACGACGTCGCGCAGACTCGAGAAACACGCCCCGCCAGCGGCTGGGGGGGGCGCTTCCGACACTGCGAGTTTCGACCCCGCTCTGCGGGCCACGCGCCGTGCCGCCGCCCTCACGTCTGGATGCCCCGCGACGAGGCCTGGCGCGAGATGGATCACCTCCCCGCGCTGGTTTGCTGGAACGTGGCGCATGCGGTGGCCGAGTGGAATTCCATCTGGGTGGCACTGGGCAGAGACAAGGTGTGTCTTCGTAACGACGTCGAAGCCCAGCGACGCGATGTAAAAGTAAGAGACGGTCAGGTCCGCGCTGGCTGCTATCGCACCCAAGTCGTGGAGGAACGAAAAGTCTGGAACGACGACGAGGTCTGCTTCTGCACAACGGTGTCTGCCAGTGACAGTAGCGCAACCTCTCGCAGAGCACGTGTCGGTCGCGCCGCCGAGGCTTGCTACCTTGCTGCACGGCGAGGGCCGCGCCAGAGGCTGCGTCGTCGCACCTCGTCTTGGAGCCAGGTGGACGCCGGGCGGACTCGCGAAGGGCGCCCCTGAACACGCCCGCGCCTGCGTGACGCCTGGTGTATTTTTGCGGCTGCGCGCCTGGAACTTACCCATGCCATCGTTCCACAAAGCGCTCGCCTCGGTGCCGGCGCCAGAATGCACCGCGGTCGAAGACTGGCCCCGCGCCCGTCGAAGACGCGCGGCAGCCACGGCCAGGCGGGCGGCCCCAAGAACGGCCCGAACACGTCCTCGAACAAGCCCGGGCGCACCGCGCCTCTTTAACTTGGCCGCCGCAGTAGCGTGAGGATTGTAATGCCCATGCCGATGGCCGAACAGTTCCAGCCAGAGGCTGGCGCATTCCCTGGAGAAGGACGTCAGGCCCAGTCCAGAGCGAGCTGCGCCTTCGTCGAAATCAGCCGCCGTCTTCGGCCCGTTCAACTTCACGATTAAGCCGTCGTCGTGGAAGGCGATATCATCGGTGCGGTGCTCTACCCGTTGGTCCCGAAATCTGGCCAAGTCGCGTTCGACGGTGCACTCCCCGTCTTCAATCGAGATGTGGAAACGCACCAGGCGGCAGGGCACGCGAGAAGACCCGCGGAGACGCCACGGGCAAGCCGCCTCCCAAAAGTCATCGTCGAGCACGCGAGCCCACGCCTGCTGGTTAGTTGCCCCCGCCAGTGGCTGGGATGGCTCCATCTGTTCCATCATGTAGGGAAGCACGCCGTCGTACTGTCGCATCGCCGCCTGCTCGTCGCAACCGAGCAGGGCCGCCAGCTGGCGCGCGCCCCGCAACAGGAACCGCCGCACTTCAACATCAGGCACTGGGCCGAAACCTTTCTGCACGAGACGCCGGTCAAACATCGCCAGCGCCGAGCGGACGTCAGTCCGCGGGAAGTCCTGGAGCAAGCGCTCTTTTGTCAATCCCGCCACGTTCTGCATTCGGTGGAGGAGCTCCTCCTTGTGCGCCGCTGCTGGTTCCCCCCATGGCATCACGGGGTCGCCGTCTGCGTAGAACACATACTTGGTGCGGAGATTGCGCATTACCGTCTCTGTGATAAAGCCCGCCTCATGCCCTACCGCGCGGAGCCGCGGTGGCAGCGGCCCCTCGGCAGCTGGGGCGGTCACGCCAGAGGCTGCGGCTGCCGCGGGGGGGCGGGCGGCCTGGAGAACCGTCTGGAAGACACGCCCTTGCATGAAGACCGCGTCCAACGTCTCGACCATGCAGTCGATCTCAGAACGCGACTTCGCAATGTCGTGGCTGGCGACGTCGAAGAGCCGCAAGAACCAGTTGCATATGATCCCCCAATCCGCCGACACACCAACGGCCATACAAAACTTAGTATCGAATTTCCGCAACAGGGCGCCTGCCCGCTCGCGCTGCTCCCGATCGCGGCGACGGTCGGACGCGATGTACGCCAGCAAGGTTGCCGCCGGCAGAAGCATGAGAGCGATTTTCAACACGGGGCCCGCCGTCGAGTCGAAGCGTTGCTTGGCGAACGCCAAGTTCCGCACGATTCCCGCCAGGGGCTGGGGCCCTCCAGGGAGTCCAGGCACCGCCACTGCATGCACGTTGTCCTCCTGGATGGCCACCAGAAGGTTGTGCCGCTTGGTAGAATTCATCAGGTCAGGAACCAGCGCATGCCGATCATCGAACAGCTCCTTCCATACCTGCCCAAACACGTCGTCGCAGTGCATCGACTTGCAGGCAATGCGAATGGCGTGAGCTGGGTCGCGAATCACGATTAACAAGTTAGGGAACAGATCGCGAGCAGCGAGAAAGACTGAACGCCGCTCCTTGGACGCGCCATCGGCAGCGAAACTGGTGACTGTTCCCAGCACGTGCGCTTTCAGTTTCTGGTCGCACGCCAGCGGCTGCGCTCCCCTGTGGCCTTTTATTTTGCCGAGCGGCGCACAGAATTTCGTAAGAAAGTCATCGAGCTGCTTAACCGCAGTGACAGCGTGGTCATCCTCGAAGTCGGACGCGTGTTTTTTTCGAGCAGTCGAGGAGGCCTAACACGCCGGACGCGCAAAATCCTGAAGCGCCAACGTTCCCCACGTGGAGGCCCGCGCCGCTGTTTCGCGCAGAAGGGAGGTCGGGCGCGCCAGAGGCTGCGGTGCAGGCGGCAATCGGGAGGTCGACGCGAAACCGCACGATCTTCCGGTACTTCGACTCATCTATGGCCAAAGAGATGGAAGTCGCCTGGAGCAGCGT
>CAUYUJ010014434.1:48948-131448 GCA_963575745.1 Prorocentrum cordatum | reverse complement strand
CAGTCCTACGGACAAGCGTTCTGTTCAAGCGTGCTGCTTACAACATCGTCGACCACGACGGACGGATTTTGGCGGCGTTCGGCCTACGGGAGCCCTTGCCGTCGAAGGACGACGCAGGACTTCCAAGCGGGCCAGTAGAGGGGGGGTCCAGACCTCCAGGGAGCCACGTCGTAAAAGAAACCACGTCGGAAGGATGGGTCCCGGGTGGGCAGGATGCATCCATACACCAACGCCGTGCTGAGCTAAGGCCATCCAGGGCCCTGATCTGATGTACACGCCTTACGCCCTGGGGCCGCTCATCTGATCAGCCTCAGCGCTTTTTCGCTGTGCTACCCGACTTAAAACAATTAGCCTGGCGAAGGACCCAACCGTATGCAGTTGTGAATGCCGTCGTTGTTGGTATCGCCTTGGGTGGATCTCCTTATGGGGCCACGAAGCGCGTGAACGGTGTGCCCAAATGGGGCAGGGCCGCCATGCGAGCGCTGCTATTGGGGCCAGATGTAGAGCCCCCTTTTATGGGGGCCACATAACATGTGAGGGATGTGCCGAAATGGGGCGGGGACACCATGCGGGCGTTGCCACTGGGGCTTTCGGTGAAGCTCCGTATGGGGCCAAGACACGTGCGAGGGGCAAGCGATGATAATGGCGATGATAACAACGATGCGCAGGACCTTAGGTGGAGCTCCCTACGGGGCCACGAAACGCATGAGGCGTGTGCCAAAATGGGGCGGCGCCGCCATGCGGACTACGCCACTGAGACCTTCCACCCTATGGGGCCACGAAACGTGTGAGGCGTGTGCCAAAATGGGGCGGCGCCGCCATGCGGACTGCGCCACTGCGACCATAGGTGGAGCTCCCTATGGGGCCACGAAACGTGTGAGGGGTGTGCCAAAATGGCGCGGCGCCATGTGGACTGCGCCACTGGGACCTTCGGTGGAGCTCCCCATGGGGCCACGAAACGTCTGAGGGGTGTTCCAAAATGGCGCGGCGCCGCCATGCGGACTGCGCCACTGGGACCTTAGGTGGACCTCCCTTTGGGGCCACGAAACGTTTGAGGGGTGTTCCAAAATGGCGCGGAGCCGCCGTGCGGACTGCGCCACTGGGACCTAAGGTGGAGCTCCATATGGGGCCACGAAACGTTTGAGGGGTATTCCAAAATGGAGCGGCGCCGCCATGCGGACTGCGCCACTGGGACCTTAGGTGGGGCTCCCTACGGGGCCACGAAATGTGTGAGGGGTGCGCCACAAGGGAGGCAAGGAGAGGAACGCAGGGACCGTCTTTTCAAAACGAGGATCCAACACCAGAGGATGGTCGGGAATCAAACTTCCGCTACGGACTGGTTTGTCTCCAAGAATGCCGAAACCCTGGCGAACCCCTCCGAAAACCGTCCCGCAAGAGTTCTGGGAGGCATTTCGGATGGTTCCGGGAGGGGGCGGAAAGGCTTCAGTCGTTGAGGAATGCCACTCCCTAGCGAACTTTGGGTTCTCTAACGCTACCCATAACAACAAATATAATCGCCCCCTGCACGTCCCATCATTACTTGCCCAATGCTGCCTTACGCCGTGCATCTTTGATCGATAGGTAAGCTGGTGTGGCTCACCAAAGCCCCCCAAACAATGGCATGGATAAGGGTGACCTTCGGTGTGCGGTTTTTGGGGATCCGCGGGGGGACCAAACACAAGTGCGCAAGGCGCTATTACCGCATCGCGTTCGGCGATCAGCTGGCCCCAACGCGCCCGCACCAAAGGCCACTGGAACCGATAAACTGTCAAAGGTCCGCGCGGAGCTACGTCAACTATTTATTCGATGTTATAAAAGGGAATCTGGTTTGGTTCACTGCGCCCGCCCCTGGGGTCCTGCCGGACAAAAGGCGCCAGCCGCTCGCAGCGCGAAATTGGACTGCGGTCCTAGGCTGACTGCGGCGCGGAACGGCCCCAGAAGCTGCCAGAAGAGCCCGTGGCCCAAAATGTCGTTTGGATATACCAAGAGACCTGGGTCGCGATTCTAGAAGCCTCCCAAAACGGATCCGAATGGAAGGGGGTCGGACGATCGTTCAGCATCGCCGATGCATCGACGCATCGGCGATGCATCGGCGACGTCGGCGATGAGTGGGCGACGTCGCGTGGAAAAAAAACGATGGCACCGCGTCGAGCCGCAACGCCGATGCATCGGCGACGCGGAGCGATCCTCCGACCCCATTTACTCTGACCCCATGTGGGAGGCCTGGAGACCCACCCGGGCGCCCGTGGTCCGAAGGATGGAGGGGGGGGAGGGAGGGAGCGAGGGATGTTGACGGGGGGAGGGAGGAACGAGGGCGGGAGGGAGAGAGAGAATGACAAGGGGGGAGGGCGCACCACTTCGGACAGAATCACTGTCTGGGCCCAGCGGCTTAACGCACCGAACGGACCCGCCCAAACCGCGCGAAGAGGGGCACTGGATTTCAGCGCACGTTGGCGCGCGCGCTCAAGCGCCCTGCGAAGAGAGGCGTCGCGCCTTGCGGCGTCCGTCGCAGCGGCCCAAAAAAGGGAGAGTCACGGTAAAGCTGCCAGCAGCTCGCGCAGGCCTCAGAAGTGAAGCTGGCACTGGGATGATACTGGCTAATTACTGGTTGGAACCCAGACGCGCCTGGTCGCTCGCATGGGGCGGCGCCCACGGGCAAGCGGGGGATCGGGCCTGATCAAGGGCGATCCAGGCGGTCCGTGCTCATTGCAAGAGAGGGTGGAGCTGGTGCTCCCCAACATGCTGGTCGAAGTTCGCATCTCACCCCCAGTGGGCCAATGCGGTTCGCGGAAGTAGGGCGAAGCTCGCATCCCACCTAACGTGGGCCAGCGCGGCTCCCGAACATGGGCCGATACGCGCATCTAACCTCCAGTGGGCCAATGCGGATCGTCGTGGGGATACCGCGCCATGGGCCTGGGAGGACTCGGGGCGAACTCGAGGCGGTGGACACCTACAAACGGCTGTCAGACTCGAGCCGTTGCTCCTGCTCGTGCTGCTCGCCGATTCGCGGCTGATGCCGGTCATGGTGGTCGCGGCATGGCACTCGATCTGGTACTCCCCGACGCGCAGATCGCCAATGTGCCAGTGCCCATCGCGCAGCTCAAAGCATGGCGCTGGCGGCAGCGCCTGTCCCGCCGGCGCAAGCCGAGGCGATGGAGCGCCCGATCGTGCTGTTCAGCGAGCGCTGCTGGCGCCCGCCGCGGTGGTCGGCGACGCGCTGCTGAGCGTCGAGATGCGAGTGGGCGGAGGCGGTCTCGCCCGAATCGTGGTCGTCAGGGTCGAGCTGTTGCATCTGGGCGCGCTGCTCACTGATCCGCGGCTGGCGCGGGCCATGGTGGTCAGCGACGCGATGCTAACGGTCGCGCGCGCGGCGCTCGCGGACATCAGGGTCAAGCTCGGGGCGCCGCTGCCCGTCGGCGCGCGCAGCCGCGCGATGCGCGATGCAGAACACGCCCCGCTCGTGGAATGTACGCCGCCAACTGCGGAAGTGATGGCGCTAGACGCGCTGCTCGCAGACACGGCGCTCTTTGCACTGCCCGGCGTGCTCGCGGATGTGAGGCTGCCGGCGCTGGACCCCGTCTGGTGCTCAGCGTCATGGTGCTCGACTCCGTCGCGATGCTCACGTCGCGGCGCTCGACCAGCTCGCGCGCGGTCTGGTCGCGCTGCTCCACATCGCGGCGCTCGACTCCGTCGCGCTGCTCAGTCTCAGGGCCTTGGTCCCAGAAGTGCAACTCAAAGACGCGGTGCCCGTTACACTCCCCGTCTCGCTCGTAGATGTAAGGCTGCTGGCGCTGGGCCCCTTCGCGCAGCTCAACGTCGCGGCGACCGACTCCGTCGAGCTGCCCAATGTCGCGGCGCCCGACTCCGTCGCGCCTGGCCCCGGACGCGACACCCGACTCCGTCGCGCTGATGTGCGTCGAGATGCTGGTTCCAGACGCGCTGCTCAAGAATGCGGCGCCCGCTGCACACCTTGTCTCCCTCGTAGGTGAGCGACTGCTAGCGATGGGCCCCGCTGCGCTGATCAACGTCGCGATGCTCGACTTCGTCGCGCTGCCGACAGACGCGGTACTCGACTCCGACGCGCCGGGCCCCGTCGCGCAGCTCAGCGTCGCGGCGCTCGACCCCGTCGCGTTGCTCAGCGTTGAAATGCCGGCCCCAGGCGCGCCGTTCAAAGACGCGGTGTTCGTTGCATTGCCCGTCTTACTTGCGCATGCGCGGCCGCCGGCGCCGGGCCCCGCCGCGCTTTTCAGCGTCGCAGCGCTCGACCCCGTCGCGCTGCTCAGCGTTGAAATGCCGGCCCCAGGCGCGCCGTTCAAAGACGCGGTGTTCGTTGCATTGCCCGTCTTACTTGCGCATGCGCGGCCGCCGGCGCCGGGCCCCGTCGCGCTCTTCAGCGTCGCAGCGCTCGAGCCCGTTGCGCTGGATCCCAACCTGCTGCGCTGCGCCGCGGCGCTCGACTCCGTCGCGCTGCTCGGCGTCGAGGCGCCTGCCCCGGACGCGCTGCCCATGCAGGGTGCTCGTTGCTCTCTTCGTCTCACTCGAAGACGAGAGGCTGCCAGCGCTGGATCCCGTCGCGGCGATCAACGTCGCAGCGCTTGACCCCGCCGAGCTGCCGAACGTTGCGACGCTCAACTCCGTCGCGCCGGATCCCGTCACGCTGATCAGCGTCGCAGCACCTGGCTCCGTCCTGCTGCTCAGCGCCAGGGCGTCGGCCCCGGACACGCTGCTCAAAGCGCGGAGGTCGCCGTGGGGCCCAATGCCCATTTTCGAAGCCCCGCGCGCAGCCTGGGCGCGTCGCCACGTAGAGGCCGCCAGCGGCGACGCGGCGCG
This sequence comes from Prorocentrum cordatum, assembly GCA_963575745.1. Taxonomy (NCBI): domain Eukaryota; class Dinophyceae; order Prorocentrales; family Prorocentraceae; genus Prorocentrum; species Prorocentrum cordatum. Next base: position 126,618 of record CAUYUJ010014434.1, on the reverse strand, counting down.
CAGATTACGGGTCGCCGCGGGAACGGCGCGGCGCGTCGAGCGCAGGGGCAATGGATCCAAAGTGGCCGAGGAATGCTCGCGCCGCGCGCCCGGCGCCCATCCGGCGGCGCTCCGCCGCTCGGTCGACGAGCGGCGATGGCAGACCGAGCGCGGCGCCCGATTTCATCGGGCCCGCCGCGTCGCACCAAGGGGGCGCCGCGCCGCCGCGCCCGGCAACGCGCGGGCCCCCGAACAGGAGCTCCGTCACTTGGCCGAGATGGCCCACGCACCTCGCGGGGAAAATGTCGGCGCTAGAAACGGAGATCACGCGCCCGGCGCGCCCGGCGAGCCAGCGGCCGACCAGTCGGCGAGGGCAGTTCAAGCGCGCGAGGCAGGCTAGGCAGCGAACTCTCAAAAAAAATCCACAGGCCGCTCTGCCACTGCGAGCTCGATCGGCGACGCCCCCGAGGGGCCCGCGCGCGGCGGGGCTTCGCGCGAGGGGCGAGCGCGGGCCCGCGCGGCCTGCCCCCTGGCGCCCCGAGCGCGAAGCGCGCGGGGAATCCGGCGAGCTAGATGGCGCGCAGAGAAAGGAGAACGCATGCGACGCAACGATCCTTGCCGCCTTGCCATGGGAAACGCGACCAGCGCCGCGGTCCGCCGGAACCCGCCGGCTCGCGCCGCGCCACGCCAACACTCTGCCGCCGTGAGCACGGGGGCGAGCACGCCAGCGCAGGAGCGTGCAAACTCACGCGCGCGTTAATTGAAAATCCACCTGCGCGCGCGCCGTCGCGCGCGCGGGGCTTCTTGGCCAGACGCGAGGGGAAATGCGCCATGACGCGCCGCCACTGTGCCATCAAATTGTCACCACTTGCCGACGAAGTCGCGCGACGAACCCCACGTGTCATCACGCGCCATCACTGCGTCGCCGCCGCTTCGTCGTGGACCGCGCCCTGCGCCCGCGCCCCGAACGCGAAAGCGCAACCTGCCTCGAGGCGCGGTCCGCGACGCGACGCGCCCGCCCTATCGCGCCAGCATTGCCGGCGCGAGGGCAGGTCTCCGCGCTCGCAGAAAGGGCCCCGATGCCGCGAGGAGACTAGCCGCGGCGCCACTGACGCGATGGGGCGCATTAGATAGACGCCCCCCGGTGAGAAGCTGACGGGCCGCATTTCGGGCTCGCGCGCGGGCTCCCACTCCGCCGTCGCCATCGGGCCCCCAGGTCGTCGGCGCAGCAATCCCGGCGCCCTCCTCGGCGGAGGCCTCGCGGGGCGCGCGCGAGCGCGCCCTGTCAGGGCGCTGGGTTTTCGAGCGGCCCACGCCGCGGCAACCTCCCCGGCCCGCGCGCGGCCGCTTTCGGATGAAACCGCGCGGCGCCCGCTCGACCTCGCGGCGCCTCGCGGCCCCTGAATCTCGCGCCCGGGCCGCGCGCCCCCGCCGCCGCGCCCGCCCCCGCTCGCCGCGCTTTCTCCCAAATCGAAGGGCGACTCGCTTGCGCGGCGCAGCATGCGCTCGCGCGCCACCGCGCCGAACGCGCAGGCGCGGCTCTGCGTCGCGCGCCCGTCCGTCAGGTCCGCGGATCGTTTTCGACCAGCGGATTGAGCCCCCGGCCTGCGTTCCTACTCGCGCCCCTTCCCTGCGCGGCCCTCGCCCCGCTCGCCCTCCTTTCCGCGCGACGGGAGGCGGCGCCGACGGCCGTTCGGTGGCCCGCGAATCCGTGGCCACGAGGGCCACCAGGGCTCCGCGGCCCCGAGGAAGCCAGAGCCCGCCTCGGCATGCACGGGGTCGCACGCGGCGCGATGCCGAAGCCAGAGTCTCAGGGCGTCTCGGGCGCAACAGCGACCCTCATAGCTCGAGGACGTTGCGCTCGTTGCGCTGCGCGCCGCACGAGTAGATGCGAGGCCGCTCGCGTCGCTCAGCAGCGCGGCAGTTAGGGGCGCGCCCCCCGCCCCCGGCGGGCCAATGCGGGGCGCGGGGCAGCCAGAACGCCCGAGGGCCCTGCGACGCGCGACGCACCAAGCACGGCACTACCGGGGGCACCGAGCGCGGGCCTCGAGGCAGCAGTCGCCCCACGCGACGCAGGAAGCGCTGGCCTGCCCAGCGGCGAGAGTGCGAGGCCGGTGCCAGAACCCCTCCTGCTGCTCAGAAACGTCGTGCTCCACTCTGTCGCGCTGCTCAACGCAGGTGAGACGCTGCTGGTGCTGGGCCCCGTCGCGCGGCTGGACGCCACGGCGCGGCCCCTCCGCGCTGCTCGACGTCGCGGCGTTCGACTCCGCCGTCCTGGGCCCCGTCGTGCTGCTCAGCGCCGCAGTGCTCGAGTCCGTCGCGCTGGATCCCGTCGCGCTGCTCGCGGTCGCGGCGCTCGATTCCGTCGCGCTGCCCAGCGTCGAAGTGCTGGCCCCAGACGTACTGTTTAAAGACGCAGTGATAGTTGCACTTCTGGTCTCACTCGCGGCGCGCGGCGGCTGGCGCTGGGCCCCGTCGCGCTGCTCAACGTCGCGATGTCCGACCCCATCGCGCTGCCCAGCGTCGCTTCGCACGGCTTCGTCGCGCGGGGCCCCGTCTGCTCAACGTCGCGGCACTCGACTCCGCCGCGCTGCCCAGCGCCGCGCTGCTCGACCTCGTCGCGCTGGACCCCGTCGCGCTGCTCGGCGCCGCGGCGCTCGACCCCGTCGCGCTGCCCGGCGTCGGGGCACTGGTGCCAGACGGGCCGGTCGAAGACGCGGTGCTCGATGCGCTGCTTTCTTGCTCGAGGATCTGAAGCTGCTGGCACCGGGCCCCGTCGCGCTGCCCAACGTCGCGGTGCTCGACGCACTCGCGCTGGATCCCGTCGCGCTGCCCCGCGCCGTGGCGACCGCCTCTGTCGCGCCACTCAGCGTCGAGGCGCCGGTTGCAGGCGTGCTGCTCGAAAACGCGGCGCTCGTTGCACTGCTCGTCTCGCTCGTCGAGGCGAGGCGGGCGCTGGGCCCCGTCGCGCTGCTCGACCTCGCGATGCTCGGCCCGTCGCGCTGCTCAACGTCGCGGAACTCGACTCCGTCGCGCTGATTCCCGTCGCGCGGCCCCGCGCGGCGGCGCTCAACTCCGTCGCGCTGCTCAGCGCAGAGGTGCCCGCCCCAGACGTGCTGCAAAACGGCGCGGTGCCCTTTGCACTGCTCGTCTCATTCGCGGATGCGGGGCCGCTGCTGCCGGGGCCCGTTTGGCTGCTCCACGTCGCTGTGCTTGACCACTTCGCGGCGCTCAAAGACGCGGTGCCCGACTGGGTCGAGCTGGGTCCAGTCGCGCCGTTCAACGTCGCGGCGCTCGACTCCGTCGCGCTGCTCAGCGTCGAGGAGCTGACCCCAGGCAAGCCGCTCAAAGACGCGGTGCTCGTTGCACTGCTCGTCGCACTCGTCGGTGCGAGGCTGCCGGCGCTGGGCCCCCACGCGCTGCTCAGCGTCGCGGCGCTCGACGTCGTCGCGCTGCGCCCCGCCCTGCACTGCGACGTCGCGGCGCCCGACCCCGTCGCGCCGCTCGCCGTCGAGGTGCCGGCGCCGGGCGCGCTGCTCAAAGACGCGGCGCTCGTTGCGCTGCTCGTCTCATTTGTCGATTGCACGCGGCGCCGCTAGCGCTGGATCCCACGCCGCAGCTCAACGCCGCGGCGCCCGGCCCCGTCGCGCAGCTCACCGCCGCGGCGCCCGACTCCGCCGCGCCAGGCCCCGTCGCGCTGCTCAGCGCCGCGGCGATCGACTGCGTCGCGCCGCTCTGCGTCGAGAGAGCTGGCCCTGGACACGCAGCTCAAAGAGGCGCTCGTTGCGCTGCTCGTCTCGCTCGCCGATGCGAGGCTGCCGGCGCTGGACGCCGTCGCGCTGCTAAACGCCGCGGCGCTCGACCCCGCCGCGCTGCTCATCGTCGCGGCGCCCGGCCCCGTCGCGCCCGGCCCCGTCGCGCCGCCCGCGGTCGCGCTGTCGTCAGAGCCGAGCCGCTGCCATTGAACGCAATGCCCCACGGAGCTCTGCCAGCGCCCGTCGCGGCGGTCGGCGACGCGGCGCTTGCGGCCGTTCGCGCCCCGCCCATGGGCATCGCAATCGAGCTGCTGATCTCGAACGCGTCACCGGGGGGGGGGCCAGGGGGTTCGTCGCGGGGGGCCGGGGAGGCAAGGGGCCCCAGCCCAACTCGACGAATCTGATTCACCCGCGCCTCCGAGGCGAAGCCCGAGAGGCCCATTGCAAGAGACGGCGCTCGCGTCGGCAAAGCGAACCCGCAAAGTCAAGGCACGCGATGAGGACGCAAGGGCCTCGGAAGGCCACGTCGACACTTGGCGAGCAGGGCGCGGCGGGCGAACGCGGCAGAGGACGGGCCGACAGGGAAGGATGCGCGGGTGACCTGGGGAAGTCGCCCACCCTCGCCACGCGGGCCAGCTGCGAGAGAGGCGGCGCTCGCCGCGCTCGCGATCGCCAGGGTCGAGCCGGCGCTCGCCATCGAGGCGCTGGCGCCCGTCGCGCAGCTCAACGACGTGGCACTCGAGACAGCGCTCGCCCTGCTGGCGCGCGTTTGGGCCGAACTGGCGCCCGCCGACGCACCGCCCCACGCTGCGCCGCGGGTGCCCGCCGAGGTCGTCAGGGGCGCATTGTTCGAGACATCGCTCTGGGAAGAGATGCGCCCAGCCGTCGGCGCGCGGGTCGGGCTACTGCTCGACTCCGTCGCGGATGCCTTCGCAGCGCAGGGTGGGGCCATGCCCCTGGCGATGCGCGCGGCGCACTCAGGATTTACGCCATTCGCGTCGACGTTCGCAGTCGCGGGCGCAGGCCCTGAGAAGCTCGGCGCGATCGTAGAAGCGATATACATATGTGTAAATATATGTGTATATATATACATATCTATATATATGTGTGTATATACATCTATTAATATATAAATACATATACACACATACATAGATACATATGTGGCGCACGTTCACCCCTGCCGTTGCGCCGTGGATTTGCCGGTCGCGCGGTGCTCCGAGGAGCGTGGTCCAACGGTTGCAATGGAACCACCGAGATGAGGGCAGCCAGTGGATCGCCGCGCCGCGGCAGAGATGTCAGAATTGCGCTGCGCGACGCCCCCAGGTGTTCGAGCGACCCCAGCACCCCTGTCGCAGATGCTCGGAGAAGGAGTTGGGATTAAGGTAGACGCGAGCCCCGCCCGCGCGATCCCCACCCGCGCCGCGTGGAGCGTTGTCGGCGCCCCCCCCCAGCCATTCCCACTCCCAGGGATTCGCGAAATTATGTGCCGATGAGCTCGCGCGGGGCGCCCCTGGCACAGCCCTGCGCCGAGACGGGAAGGAGTGGCCCGTCGAGGGCTTGCCGTCCTGATCGGCGTGCGCGGAACTTCTCTAGGCGCCCCCGCTGACGCGCGCATAGCTTCGAGGAGTCAGGGAGCCCTGCCGGTGCCGCAGTCGATGTGCTCCTGCTGGCGTCGGAGGCCAGTGCTCAGACCCTGGCACGGGCCGCGGGATTGGTGTCTCCGCCGAGTCGCCCGCCGTCGGCGAGTCAATCTGACGTCGCCGTTGGCCTGGGCCCTTGCGCTGGAGCAATGTCACCCCTCTGACTGGCGGTGGTAGCGAAGGATCCGACTCTACGTGGACCGGGCGGCGGTGTTGCCGCTGGTCAACTGGACTAGTCACCCAGCGCTGGCTCTGGCCCCCCGTTTGTCCCCAAGACGATGCCACGTTGGCAGTTTCTGGATTCGGCAACCTGGCTGGCGACCGCAACCTCGATGCCTTCCTAGATGCGCATAGAAAAGGGAACAGGAACATGGCCTGCGCGGTCGGACAGCGCCTCGGTCCTGGTGGACCTAGCGAGCTGCCGCGCCGCGGGTGTCTCCGTGGCCGAACCTAAGTTCTAGCTGAGATCCACCCGGCTGATTATGCCCCGAGGTTTTGGCGGCGGCTGCAGCGGCTTACTCCAGGGCCCGCTGACGGCAGCTACCCCTTTCGAGGTAACGGTAGGGTAGATCACCATGGATTTCCAAGGGTCCTCGTTCGGTGCCGCAGTCGCTGGTGCTCCTGCTGGCATCGGAGGTTCACGCTGAAGCCCTGACACGGGTAACACAACATTGGTGTTTGACCAGAAAGCCCTCAGGTCTGCGATAGGTTGGCGTGCTCGGCGTGGACCGAAACGATGCCTGTGGCCTGGTGGATCTTGACGCTCGGCGGGATGTTGCGGGATGATGGTGGTGTGCGAGGTTGCGCCGGCGACCTCCTGGACGCTTGAAATGGGGAAGCCACGTTCGCAATTATTCGCCCCGATCGTCTCATTTTTCGTCCCAGTTTTCGTCCGAATCTTCGTCGTGAACTGATGGCTCTTGACGCGCGGCGAATTGTGGGGTGCCAGCGGAGTGCGAGGTCCCGTGATCAGACTCGTGAAGCGGAGGCGCGGTCGGGGCGTCCCAGTTTGGTGCGTCGTTGCTGACGAAAGGGGCCGTGCCGTTGCCCCGGTGGGCTTCTGCGCCGATTGGGTCCCTGCTAATACGGGGTCATGGTATGAGGGCTTTTTTTGCGTGAGGGAGTGGTGCAGAATGGCGTAGCTGATAACACTATTCCCGAACATGTTCATTCGTTCGTTCCTGAAGTTTCGTTGGTCGCAGCGACGTCGCTAGTAAATGGCATCGAGATCAACTTGGCGTTTGTGAGCGAGGTCGTTGCGTTGTATGCAGCGACTGCTCGGTCGACACCACCATTTTTTTGAAGTGCAGCGACACAGGCTTCCTTCCGACTGAGGTTGGTCTTGGTATCCTGCCGACTTGCGAGGGTAGCCTTGAGGCCGCCCTTGTCAGGTGGCTCGGGCTGCAGAGGTGGGGCGCGCGGCGAGGACCTTCTTCGGAACCATCACGAGCGTGCTGTAAAAGACAATGACTTTGGACATATAAACACTAGAACCACGCGCGCGCTTCGCGCGCGCTTAGGTTCTAGCTAGGAGGCGAGCTTGAGTCAACGAAAGTCGCAGGGAAGGGGGCAGGGGGAAGAAGGCCAGAGAGCGCTGAAGGATACAAATACTGGAACCCTCTTGTGATTTTGTGGGGGGCCTCGTCCGGCCGCTCGCTGGGAGTTTGACGTAGCTTCTCGGGAGCCTCTGAACCTGTCGGGGGCCTCCTGGAAGCAGGTTCGAAGCATTTTGGGGGCCGATTTGGGGCTTCTCGGGGCCTCCTTTGGGCCTCTTGGGGGTCTCCTGGGGCCTCTTGAGGGGCCTCCTTGGGGCCTCCTGGCGGCCTCTTGGGGCGGAAGGCTCGAGCTTGCGGTTCGTGGTCCCCCTCTGGGCCCCCTCTTGGGCCCGTCTTGGGGCCCTCTTGGGCCATCTTGGGCGCCTCTTGGGCCGTCTTGGGGCCCTCTTGGGCTGTCCTGGGGCCCTCTTGGAAGCTTCTTGGGCCGTCTTGGGGCGGTCTTGGAGGCCTCTTGGGCCGTCTTGGACGCGGTGAAAACCCAAGATGCGAACATGCGAAAAATACGTTTTCCCAGAGAAGTGGCACGATTTTTGTTTCTTGGACCTCTCTTGGGGTGCCTCTCGGAACGTCTTGGGCTGATTTTGGAAGCCTTTTGGCGCCTCTGGGCGGCGTTTTGGCGCCTCCTGGGATATGTTGGGCCGGAAGCTCGGAATTCGAGAGTGGCTTTCTCCTTCTGGGACCCCTCTCGAAGTCGTCTTGGGGTTCTCTTGGGCCGTCTTGGGGCCGTCCTGAGCCACTCGTGCGCAGCCTTGGAGCGCTCCCGGAGGCCTCCTAGGCCGTCTTGGAGGCCTCTTGGGCCGTCTTGGACGCGGTGAAAGCCCAAGATGCGAACATGCGAACAATATACGTTTTCCCATAGGAATGGCACGATTTTTGTTTCTTGGACCTCTCTTGGGGTGCCTCTCGGAACGTCTTGGGGTGCTTTTGGGAGCCTTTTGGCGCCTCTTGGCGGCATTTTGGCGCCTCCTGGAGCCTCTTGGGCCGGAAGCTCGGAATTCGAGGTTGGCTTTCTCCGTCTGGGACCCCTCTCGAACTCGTCTTGGGGCTCTCTTCGGCCGTCTTGGGGCCGTCCTGGGCCACTCGTGCGCAGCCTTGGAGCGCTCCCGGAGGCCTCGTAGACCGTCTTGGGCGCCTCTTGGGGTGTCTTGGACGCGGTGAAAGCCCAAGAGGCGAACATGCGAAAAATATACGTTTTCCCATAGGAATGGCACGATTTTTGCTTCTTGGGCCTCTCTTGGGCTGCCTCTCGAAGCGTCTTGGAGGCTTCTGGGACCTTCTTGGTGTCATGACAGGCGTCTTGGAAGGCATTTGGAGCCATCGGAGCGCGTTCCGAAGCCGCCTGCGAACGATCTTGGACGGCGTCCGGCGGTCCGACGAGCCTCCGGGCCCCCCGGGGCCCACATTTGTGGTCGGGGTCCCGGCCCCGGGCCCCCGGACCCGGTGCGCCGTGTTATATATATATATATATATATATATATATATATATATATATATATATATATATATATATATATTATATATATATATATAATATATATATATATATATTTATATATATATATATACCGCGTTGTGTGGAGCGGCTCAGGTCTTCCCAGGCGGAAAGTGATACGGGGGGGCACACGTCGCGGCTTGAGCCAAAACAAAATTTCTACCGAGGGAGAGAGAGCGGGGGAGTGAGGGAACGAGGGGGGCGGAGGGAGGGAGGGAGGGAGGGAGGGAAGGAGGGAGGGAAGGAGGGAGGGAAGGAAGGAGAGAGTCGCAGGTGGCGGGTTCCGCAACCGGTACGGTGGAGGCCAATCCACTAGAAACCTTCCACAATGAACCCAACCCTGCACCCAAGGACGTCCATTGACTTTTGGTGTGGGAACGTCACGGTTTCCATCGCAAGACCATCGAAACCCAAGAAGCCCCGGGCAGCCTGGAGGCAAGCAGGGTGTTCCTGGGCGTGGGCACCTCTCGAAAGCGCTTCCTCTCCTCACCTCGCCCGGCTTCGGACAACCTTCCGCCGGCGGACCCGCCGCCGGTTTGCTGGCGCGCCAGCTTCCGTCGGCCTGCCGCTGCCCCCGTCGCGGGGGAAAGACGCCTGGGGCCAAAAGGGCACCTCTGGCAGCTCCCCCGTCTGGCTGCGGCCGGATGCTGTCGGGTGGCCTGGAAGACTAGCCGCACGAGGAAGTTAGAAGAAGAAAAAACGCCACACGGATAACCTTTCGGCGTTCCGCGCGGACTGCTTGAATCTGCGCTGGACACCCCCCTCCCTGGCGCGCAGAGCGCGCCAGGGGCGGCGCCGGAGGAGCCGCCAGGGGGGCCCAGCGCGGATCCAAGAAATCCGCGCGGAGCGCCAGAAGTTTATGCTTATGGTTAGGTAGAGCATGTCCTCCTACAGGCGGATTTTGGGCGAACATTGAAAAGCAGTCAAAACATATGGGAAACATCGCGCCCAGTTTATTTCTAAACTATGTTCGAACACCCCTCCTGTAGAGGGACATGCCCGACTTCGGCTTATGGCGCTGTTCTTCTTCAAGAAGTGCGACAGACTACGTGGTTCTCTGACGGCCCTCCCACGGGGGGACAGGCGCCGGGGAGCGGCCTTCCGAGAGAGGCGGCGGCTGTCTTGGGAGCCAGGCCGCCCCCTCGGAGGCCGTCTCGCAGGCCTCGGGAGGCTGCGTTCGAAGGCGGGCGGGCTCCCGAGAGATAAGGGAACAAAAAGTGTCATAAACATGAAACTCGGAGGTCCGCGCGGATTTCTCGGATCGGCGCTGGGGCCCCCCCGGCGGCGCCTCCAGCGCCGCCCCTGGCGCGCTCCGCGCGCCAGGGAGGGGGGTCCAGCGCCGATCCGAAAAATCCGCGCGGACCTCCGAGTTGTTATGTTTATGTCACCTCTTATTCCTCTAAAGATGGCCCCCTGGCCATCCCTTGCCCTGCGCGAGGCGCAGCCCCACAGAAACGCCTCTCGCGCACCACAGCACAGACACCTCGCGCGCATCCGCCCGCACTGTGATCGAGTCGCACTGCCACTAAAAACGTGAAGCGAGACCGCCGAGAAGCCCCACGAGCCATCCGAGAAGGCCGTCCCCCCCGCACGTCTCCCCTAGGTGGCGCCGCCAGAGATGAGCACGATCTGAGCAGCGCGCTCTCAGGAATAATCCGCCACCGCGCCCGCAGCTGTGGGCGTAAATCGAGATCATGCAACCTTCCTTGGCTCTTCTCGAGCTCGGACTCGGACTCGGGCTCGGCCTGCGTCTTGCGCCGCAGGGGTGCTGCAGGGTAGGGCCGAAGCGCCCCTACAACACTGGAGTGTGAAACGGAAGTGGCACGTTGCTACGACGAGGGAGAGAGGGAGGGCGACAAAGGGAGGAGCACGACGGAAGCGGGCCAGCCGCTCAGAGATAGGAGCTGGATTCGAAAAAGCTGGAGCGGAGACCGGAGTCGGACCTGGAGTCGGAGAGATGGGTGCCGCAGTCGGACATGGGGAAACCAAAAGGTACCAATACCTCTACTCCCAGGGCCTCTCCCAGGGCGCGCTGTGACTAGGATTTCGAGGCGAAGCCAGCGATGGCGACGAGGACCCCCCAGGAGGCCCCAAAAAGGGAAAACGGGCGAAGGGTAGGGTATGGGTTCCTTCTCCTGATCTGGCGTGATGATTTTTTCATGACGTCGACCCCCAGCGGTCTCGACCTATTCCCCATGACTGGCTTTTCATCCTTGATCGTTTTTTGACAGCCCCGAGGCCCGGTAGGGGCCCCCGGAGGCCGAAAATATCACGAAGCCCCCCGTCGTGTTTTTGCCACAGCTCGAGGGGGTCTGGGTACCTCTTCCTGTTTTGAGGACCGCTCCGATCTAGACGCCCCGCCTTGGCTCTCCTGCGTCGCCCCACGTCGCGCCGCGTGCACAGCGTTAGGTCGGGCATGTCCCCTTACAGGCCGATCTTGAAAGACAAATGATAAAATAGTTTCAAAACGTACTCAAACAATTGTGAAAAAAACACCGCCCTCTGACTATGTTTTCTTATTTTTGAATATTTCTCCTGTAGAGGGACGTGCCCGACTTAAGCCCAGCGGTGCGCGGCGCTCGAGGATCCTCGCGCCCCCGCGCCCTCGCACCGCCGCCACCCCCTCTCCGCCCGCCGCCCTTCGGGGAGGGGCCGCGGAGCAGGCCAGAGGCCGCGACGCGCGAACCGCGGTGATCTTCCTCCCCCTCCTCCTCCTCCTTCTCCTCCTCCTCCTCCTCCTCCTTCTCCTCCTCCTCCTCCTCCTCCTCCTCCTCCCTCCTCCTCCTCTTCCTCCTCCTCCATCCTCCTCCTTTTCCTCCGCCTCGCGAAGTGAGGGCGCACGACGGGGGGACGACGACGACAACGACGACGACGACGACGACGACGACGATGACGACGACGACGACGACGACGACGACGGCCATGGGACAGTTTTCCGGAAGTGCCTCAAAACAAGCCTGGGGCAAGTGTTCGCGTGAACGCTGGAACGGCGAAGGAGCTCGAGACACTGGGCCAGCTGTTCGGCAAGTTGGCTAAGCAACGCTGGCCCAGCTTTTCGGGGGGGGTTCTTGATCAGATGCTCGACGGTAGACTTTTCAGCTCGCTGCAGAACTCCAGTGCCCGTAGATCGTCTACTTGCGGGAACACCACTCTATGGAACAGAATTTCGGATTCGTCACGTGTTATCCACAGAATATGCAAACGATGTTGCCGACTTCGCGTCTGGGCCCCACGCAGTTTCTTCGAGCTCACCGTTGCCGACTGCCCTATTAAACATTCGAAGCATCCCTGGATCCCAGTGAGAACTCTGAAGTCCGCACGAGGCAACCCAAGGACTGTTCGAGTAGTCTTCCCGCCTTTGTGGAGCTCAGAGAAATCTCCCACGGATTCCTCAACGCTTGATTTCTAAGTTATGTGTATGTATATAAATAATTGCAAACTCCAGATACTCTGAACCATCATGAACCTTACCACCTCGCGCACGTCTTACTTCCGCTGGCTTCCGCCGGCCTTCCGCCAGCTTCCGCAAACTTCCGGCACCCTGCCGTGTCGCGCATGACTTACTTCCGCTGGCCTGCGCCGGCCTTCCGACAACTTCCGCCAGCGGAGCCGCCGTCGCTTTACTTCCGCCGGCTTCCGCCGCCCTGCCGCCGCCTCTCGCCGAAGAGCAGATGCCAACCCACTCGATGCTCTGAGGCGAGGCCCCTGCTGGAGCGCCCACTCCCTGGCCTCAAGACGGACTGGGCCACAGTTGCCACTCCTCGGGCGGGCGGCAGCGGGGGGCGACCCACCTGGGGGGGGTGAAGAGAGGAGCCCGGGAGGTGCCCCCATCGGGCCCCTTTTTGGGCCCCTGTTGGCTCCAAAAGCAGCCCCAACGGGCCCCTTCAGGGCCCTTTCCTCCCCCCCCCCTTTTCAGGCCCCCCCCCACTACCACCAGCCCGAACTGCCAGGCCCCAGTCAGCACCCTGCAACTTCCTCTGACATCATGCCATGCGGGGCGCGCGCGCGCGCGTCCCCGTGCCCAAGAGCATTCTGCGGCCCACGCACTCGCACGCCAATTGGCATCACCCCCCTCGAGATGGTTCCGTGTGGTGCACCTGCGCTGATGCTGCAGTCGCGTGCGGTAGGCAACGACCCCTATGCAACCACACGCGTGCACATTGTTTTTCGTCGGCGGCGAGGCAGAGGCAGCTAAGGGCAACCGAGTGGCCAGTTGGCCGGCATGCAGGAGGGGGACAAGGACGAGGGCGGCGGCGCGGGGGGAGGGGGAGGAAAGAGCGCTCAGACGTGAAAGAGTTCCGCGTCGAGCGGGCCACACGCGTGCACACAAACGGCTTGCTGCCACAGGACAGCACAGAACGAGTCTGCCCAAGTAAACGGTTCGACACGGTGAACCACGGCTCACGCCCTCTTCGGGCGGGCAGGGAATGAAACTGAATTCAGGAGGGACGAGGTTTAGGGCAAGCACGGCTAGTGGCAACCGCGACAATTTCGTGGACGCTTTCGACGGCGAGCGGCACGCGAATATGTTCTTCAGCACCAGTCACTTGAAAACAAAGCTCATGAGCGCCTTGAGGGATGAGTCCTCTATGATGCAAGGTCCAATGTGTTGCAGACAACCTCATGGGAATCTGCCGAATAATCTACCTAAACGCACTGCCTATAGCGAACAGCAATCTACCGAACGATCAACCCAAAAGGAACCCTGAAGATTTACCTACAGAGTGATTTCGGCAGATTGTTAGCCAATGACTCGGCAATGAAATGGGCCACGGATTCAATCGAATATTCGATTGAATTGGGGAATTCAGCAGAAGTTGCCGAATTAGGCAGAATCTGACTACAGTTGATTTTTTGTTGCCCAATGGGTTCCTAGGGGATGGGGCTTCTGCGGGCCCCACGCGCGCACCAAGCGGGTACCACCCCTGCCAAAGAGCACCGCGAGGGACTTCACGCGCCCCAGAGGGCCACAACGCATCAACACCAGTCTGAAGGAACGCGCACGAGCTCACGTATTACACCAAAGAAAGACGCCAATGAATCGATGGTTTGAAATGGGATCGATAAAAAGATCGATAAGGAGATCGACCGGGAACCCGGGAACCCGGAACCTACCGAAATCGGCCCAGAACCAATAACCAAGAACCTGGGCACCCGGAACCCGGGAACCCGAGAACCCGGGAACCCAGCCCGCCACCAAAATCGGCGGGAAACTTTCACCAAATCTTTCAATTTCCGCTAGGACCCCTTCAGTGCAAGCACTGATTGGGGAATGCTATGCACGGGCTTGCGAACGGACTTGGTGCACCAGTTGTACGTACGTTGTAGAAGTCTCCCATCGCTCACATTGAATCACGCACGGCCTCCGAACTCTGGGGCTTTTTGGCCAGCACGCGTGACCTTCCCAAACTCAGACACATTTGACACTAAAGCCATGTGATGTTCCATATTTTGACCCTGGAGGGGCACCCGGATTTCGACCCTGGAGGGGCACCCGGAGTCCCCTGGTGCCAGGACGGCCCCAGAGACCGAAGAGAGGCCCCCGAGAGGCCCCCAGAAGCGCCCAGGAGGCCCCAGAGGTCTCCAAAAAGCCCAGAGGCCCGAAGGGGCTTCCAAGAGGTCCTCAGAAGGTACCCACAGCACTCACGGCGGCGGGATTGGCTGATGGCCCCTGGATATAAGATTTGACAGGCGTTGTGCAATCGAAATCAGTTCAAAAGACATGTGCTTAGAGCATTGTGTGATGACTAGCAATGATTTCCAAATAGAGCAGAGGCTGGCTTGTATACGCGCGTGTGAAATCCAGAGAGACAGCGAGGTGTTCCCAAAGTATCATTCAAGCATCAAACTGCATTCGCCATTACATAAAAACATGTTCGATGTCATGTGATCGTTTGCGTATCAGAAGCAGGGCCATTGCAGGAGCTCGCGCAAATTACGCGGAGTACAGCGCGAGCCACGTACGCGCACGCGCCAGAACCCATCAACACCACAAGCACGACGTCGGCATTAGTCTATCGACTTGCACTGCGTTGTGCATGGACCCGGGAATATGTTGAGACAAATTCCGATCGCCCACTGTAGATGCGGCCTCATGACGAAAGACGTTGATGATACTAAGGGATACGGAAAATAACGCGTTATCATGTGCAGGGTGGGCGGACTTGATGCAGCATTACCGACAATAGCTCGGGCAACGACCCCTCATAGAACTTGCTCTCCCTTGATGCCGGGCCGGGCCAGATCCAGGTCCGACAATGTCCCATTGCGCGTTTGTTGTCTTCTGAATCCAGACGTCCATCCTACGTTCGACAACATGAGAGTATACAACTGACAATTCTTCACGCCACGTCAGGGTACAACTGGCCTGATTCCGTGTGCGCTCGCGGTCGCACCTCGAAAGTGTGCACACGCAGCACAGCGCTGGATACGTTGATCATTTTTTTAGATTGGCCCTTAACAGCTGAATGTCTGCGCGCCCACGCACTTGCGATAATCATGTGCTGCGGGCACCTGTGAAGGGCTTATCGAAGTGGTGGTGGGCTTGTCGAAGCTGGTAGTCGTATGCTTGCGCGGCCTCGCGCATGGACTTGCTATAAAGCTTGACGCATGTACGCGCGCGCTCACCTCAGTCAGAGCCTCGGGTATGGAGGAGCTCACGAAGCTAAGGGCCACGAAGGAATGTAGAGCTTCTGATTGTGCGGACAGCTGGGAATGATCGCGCTCCACAAGAACATGAACCAAACTCTACTTTACTTCTAAGACTAGAACCTTTACACTTACGACGGCATGCCGTTATACCGTATGCGGCCAAGGCACGTTCCATCGCATGCCTGGCCCGGGCACGTTCCATTGCAAGCCGTAGTCTGCGGTGAACGTTCGTTGATCCAGATCTACGGACAGGAAACAGCACAGCGTGAGCGCTGCGATACGCTCACAGCATGGGGTGCGCGATAGGTTCACGACACACTCCCAAAGCTAAAACATCAGCGGAGGAATGATCCGACATCGGGAGCGGCCAAGAGGGGGGTGTCCAAGAGGGGGGGGTGCAAATCATGGCTGGCGGCATGTGCGCGGCCCAGCGGGGGGGCCAGGAACGTAATGAAACAAGAAGAGGCGCCATGAAACCTGGGGAGATCTCATGGCCCCCGCCATGATATCCCCCCCCCTAGGCATCACCCCCCTCTCTGCCGCCCCCGACGACAGGGAGACTGTCAGGGCCTCCCAGGGACCTGCCAGGGAGCCCTTACGGAGCACCGCGGGCCCGAGAGCCACCCTGCACGAAGGGAAGGCACTCCCGGCACCCAGGAAGGAAGACCTCACAGGAGCCCAACGCACAACATGTCATATGTCCACGTGCCACGCGTGGTGCTTCTTTGGCGTGGTGCGAGGTGCCAAGAGGAATGAAGCTTGATGGTTGGACGGGTGGGTATGATCCGCGCGGCGGCAGTCACCAGGCTCTACCCTACTCCACTCAAGCCTGTTCGTCTCGACTCGGCTCTACTCTGCTCCTCTCTACTTCACCCCGCTATGCACATGAACGCGTAGATGCATACAGGAATGAATAGCAGGGGGCACATCGGAACACAAGGGAGTGCATGGCAATACGTGAGAATAGCTCGAGGAGCAATACAATCGCAGGGAGACACAAAAGAACGGCCAGAGGGACCCATGGGAGTAGCCGAACTCGCGCAGGGGGCAAACATAGGGCCAAGGAGAGCTCGCTGTACCCCTGTTCTACCAGCTAGCACGGCAATGTCACTGGCCATGTGGAGAAGAGCGAGGCATTCGAGCGCGGTGGCGGAACAGCGCGGCAACGCATTCGATTCTATTGGCACACGATTTGAGCAGATCGTTTTGCTGGGAAAACGGTCGGTGCTGGAGCGACGAATTTCCAGGCAAGTATAGTGGAGGCCAGTCCACAAGAAACCTCCCACAAGAAACTCAACCCTGAGACCCAAGGACGTTCATTGGTTTGGTGTGGGAACGTCACGCTTTCCATAGCAAAACCCTCGTAACCCAAGGGCACCCTGGGGGCAAGCAGGGTGTTTCTTGGCATGGGCCTCCACTGTACGTGCAGCCGCCTGAGGGCAGCGGTGGCAGGGCGCACAGCTTGATGCGAGTCGCTACCTACCTCTCACCGCGCTTGCACACCAGGTGCCGCGGGCGAGGGTCCTCATTCCCCGGAGACTCCTCGGGAGGAGGAGGAGGAGGAGGAGGAGGAGGAAGAAGAAGAGAAGGGGGAGGAGGAGGGATGATGGAGTCAGGACGTAGAGAACAAAGGGACAAAGAGGATGAACTCCCTCCGCTCGTCCGTCTGTCCATCACTCCTCCGCCTCCTTGCACTCTTCGTCCCTCTCTTGTTCGTCGTCCTCCTCCTCCTCCTCCTCCTCCATCCCTCCTCCTCCTCCTCGTCCCCCTCCTCCTCCTCCTCTCTCCTCCTCCTCTCCTCCTCCTCCTCCTCCTCCTCCTCCTCCTCCTCCCCTCCTCTCTCCTCCTCCTCCTCCTCCTCCTCCTCCTCCTCCTCCTCCTCCTCCTCCTACTCCTCCATCCCTCCTCCCTCCCTCCTGCGTGATCTGATTGCCGCACCCAGGCTGATGTCTTGCTCCGTCTCCCCAGGAGCACCGCCGACCGTAGCTCGACCTCCAGCGCTGCTTCCGCATTGGTAGGCCGCCCGCATGGCGCCTGAGCAGGTGGGGTTGGAGGATCGCCCTGCACTCCTGCTGCGTCAACGACAACGGCACGGAGAAATCCGGGTTCGGGGTCGCGTCGCCGGTGCATCGGCGTTGTGGCGTGATCCGCCGACCCAATCTACTTCGGCCCCCTTCGGGCGGCCTGGACACACCCATCCCTTTCCCCCTCGAGCGCCTTTTCCATACTCCCCGTCCTCACCCAGCCCCTTCTTATCCACGTCCACCTGACGAGCTGACGAGCGGAAGGCGCAAGGGTCCGCCGGACGACGCCCTCCTCCTCCTCGTCCTCCTCCTCCTCCTCCTCCTGCTCCTTCTCCTCCTCCTCCTCCTCCTCCTCCTCCTCCTCCTCCTCCTCCTCCTCCTCTCCTCCTCCTCCTCCTCCTCCTCCTCCTCCTCCTATCCTTATTCCTTATTAGAATATACTCCTACTCCCCCCTCAGGCCGGCCATTAGGGGCCGCATCCGGGGGGTCCCATCCTAACCTGTAAAAAACAATACAAAATCAACATTTTTCTTATTTTTTCCTCTCGACATGGACGTCCTGTCGTCCACGGCGATAATCCATTGCAAAAAATACCACAAAGAGCACACGCGCGCGTTCATGTCAGAATCCTACCGAACACCGTGTGTTTGCAAGCATTTCAACATAAAAACATCAAAAACCCAATGCTTTTTTCACAAAAATTGTACAAATTTCCCGCCCGGGCTCTCTTGCTGAAATCATAGGAAAACCATAGGAATCTTAAGAATTCTGTCAAATCCAGCGATTTCACGTCATCGCGCGGTGCACTCGCGATGCTCTGTCATGGACCCAGGCCGCGAATCCTGTGCAAAAAATGCCACAAAGAGCACACTCGCGCGTTCATGTCAGAATCCTACCGAACACCGTGTGTTTGCAAGCATTTCAACATAAAAACATCAAAAACCCAATGCTTTTTCACAAAAATGCTTTGGGGTGTCCTGTCAGACCGTCGGGCTTCCTCCGGCCACCTCTGGCTTCCTGCGGTGTACCGGGCCATTCTCGACTCGTCTGGCAATGCGTGCGCGGCATTCAACACGCGCTCGCCAGTTCCCGTCGGCAACCGCCATCGCGGCCGCATCAGCTGTACCAAACCGGCTGGCCGGTGTGACTTCGGCCCCCAGTTGTGCCAGCTTTGCTTCTTTTGTTGTGGGAGGGCGGGTGGGACTGGGCATGCCATGCTTGACTCGCTCGAGCTGGCTAGCTTGACTCCTACTCCTACTCCTACTCCTATCCTTATTCCTTATTAGAATATACTCCTACTCCCCCCTCAGGCCGGCAGATAGGGGCCCCATCCGGGTGGTCCCATCCTAACCTGTAAAAAACAATACAAAATCAACATTTTTCTTATTTTTTCCTCTCGACATGGACGTCCTGTCGTCCACGGCGATAATCCATTGCAAAAAATACCACAAAGAGCACACGCGCGCGTTCATGTCAGAATCCTACCGAACACCGTGTGTTTGCAAGCATTTCAACATAAAAACATCAAAAACCCAATGCTTTTTCACAAAAATTGTACAAATTTCCCGCCCGGGCTCTCTTGCTGAAATCATAGGAAAACCATAGGAATCTTAAGAATTCAGTCAAATCCAGCGATTTCACGTCATCGCGCGGTGCACTCGCGATGCTCTGTCATGCACCCAGGCCGCGAATCCTGTGCAAAAAATACCACGCGGGCGACATGCGCGCGCGGCCTCCTGGGCCCCCTTGGGGTGTCCTGTCAGACCGTCGGGCTTCCTCCGGCCACCTCTGGCTTCCTGCGGTGTACTGGGCCATTCTCGACTCGTCTGGCAATGCGTGCGCGGCATTCAACACGCGCTCGCCAGTTCCCGTCGGCAACCGCCATCGCGGCCGCATCAGCTGTACCAAACCGGCTGGCCGGTGTGACTTCGGCCCCCAGTTGTGCCAGCTTTGCTTCTTATGTTGTGGGAGGGCGGGTGGGACTGGGCATGCCATGCTTGACTCGCTCGAGCTGGCTAGCTTGACTCCTACTCCTACTCCTACTCCTACTCCTACTCCTACTCCTAGTCCTCCACCTCCGCCCTCGAGCCCATCCACTTTCTCAGGTGCACTCCAGGGCGCGCACTCAGCCCCCTCCCCACGTCCCCTACTCCTCCTCATCCTTCTCCTCACCCCCTTTCCCTCCTCCTCCTCCTCCTCCTCCTCATCCTCCTCCTCCTCCCTCCTCCTCCTCCTCCTCCTCCTCCTCCTCCTCCTCCTCCCCCTCCTCCTCCTCCTCCTCCTCCTCCTCATCATCATCATCATCAGCATCATCATCAGCATCATCATCCGCATTACCATCACCACCATCATTTGCATCATCACCATCATCACCAGCACCATCATTATCCTCATCATCATCAGCAGCATCATCCTCATCACCATCACCATCACCATCAGCACCATCATCATCATCATCATCATCATCATCATCATCATCATCATCATCATCAGCAGCAGCAGCAGCATCAGCATCATCATCATCAGCATCATCATCATCATCAGCATCAGCATCATCATCATCAGCATCAGCATCAGCATCATCATCATCATCATCATCATCATCATCATCATCATCATCCACAGCATCGTCGCCACCATCACCAACAGCCGCAGCATCTTCACCTTTACAGTCACCATCACCATCACCATCACAATCAGCATTACAATCAGCATCAACATCCAGATCAGCACAGTCATCATCATCATCATCATCATCATCATCATCATCATCATCATCATCATCATCAGCAGCAGCATCATCAGCAGCATCATCATCATCAACAACAGCATCAGCATCATCAGCTGCAGCAGCATCATCACCCTCCCTTCTCCTCCATCCTCCTTCTCCTCCTTCGCCTCGTCCTCCTCCTCCTCCTTCTCCTCCTCCTCCTCCTCGCACGTGGCTGCAACGGGATACGTCCACGTTCACAGGCGATCAAACGACCATCTCGCCGTCGGGACAATCGACCTGATCCTCTCTGGTGAGATCGATTTCTGGCGCACAGCATCAAACAAAGTGTGAAGAATGGAGCTGCAAGCGGGCACTACGTATCAGCGGACGGCGCTCGTCCTCCTCCTCCTCCTCCTCCTCCTCTTCTTCGTCCTCCTCCTCCTCCTCCTCCTCCCCCCCCCCTCCTCCTCTCCTCCTCCTCCTCCTCCTCCTCCCCTCCTTCTCCTTCCTCCTCCTCCTCCTCCTCCTCCTCCTCCTCCCCATCCTCCCCTCCTTGCCTTCGTCCTCCTCCTCCCCCTCCTCGCCTTCCTCCTCCTCCACCTCCTCCTCGCCTTCCTCCCCGTCCTCCTCCTCCCCCTCCTCCTCCCCCTCCCCCTCCTCCTCCACCTCCTCCTCCTCCCTCCTCCTCCTTCTCCTCCTCCTCCTCTCCTCCTCCTCCGCCTCCTCCTCCTCCTCCTCCTTCTCCTCGTCCTCCTCCTCCTCCTCCTCCTCCTCCTCCCCCTCCCAGGCGGCGGCGGGCGCGGTCCGCCGCTGCCGCCGTAGCAGCCCGCGCCAGGCCCTGGCGGGCCACGACGCGGCGAGCGCGGAGGCCTGGCGCGGGGGCGGAGCTCTCCGCTGGCCCTGCGGGGACGGCCGCCGACCACCGCCGCATCGAGGACACGCCGTGGGGGACGTCTTCCGCATGCCAGAACTTGCCGCGACAGCTCGGCGGCGGGCGCGAGGGGGGGAGTGAGGAGGAGAATGCGCTCTCAGAAGGCGGCGGAATTTCTCAGAGGCCCCTGCGCCTCCTGAGAAGTTTGTTTGCTTGTCTTCGGAGACGGCCTCGATATCTTCTCAGAAGGTCGGGGGGCTTGCGAACCTTCTGAGAAGGCCTTCTCCTTCTCAGTTCCCCCCTGAGCTCGCCGCCGAAGCGCCGCATCGAGGACACGCCGTGGGGGACGTCTTCCGCATGCCAAAAATTGTCGCAACAACGAAACCAACTTTGTGCTGGCTGTGGTCGATGTGACGTCCCACGACCACGACCACAACCGAGGTGTTCACGTCGAGGTCGGTCTGAATGAGGCCCGGTCAGACTCGTCTGACCTGTCCCCCCCCTTTGGCATGAGCGGGCCCTCATGCCCTTCGAGGGCGAGGGACGAGCGCGAAATGAAGGGCAGCTCTCTGCAGAGCACCTTGACCAGACAAGACAAGACAAGACAAGACAAGACAAGACAAGACAAGACAAGACAAGACAAGACAAGACAAGACACGACAATTGCATCGGAGCTTCCAAGGTTCAACCAACACAAACGATGGGTCAGCCCAGCGCGCTGAGCCCAGCGCGCTGCCTCGGCAGCTGGGCCTGCTCGGGAACGTGCGGAACTGTGCTGTAGACGGCCCCCGTGCATGGATGGCACTGCGACAGCCTGCGCGCCTGCTGCAGCCTGGAGGCACGTGTGCAAAGCGGAGAGAACAACCACGGGACGATACATGCGACACCTCGGCGGCGCCAGCTGTGCGACGGCACGCGTGCGCACACGTGTGCTGCAACTACTGTGCTCTCATCCCCAGCGTCTGGCGACACGGCCAATCATGACATACATACGCGATGTGCTCGCAGCCTGCCACGAACACGTGACCATCCAATTGAATGCGAAGCAACTAAGTGACGACAACTCAGCTAGCGACCCGTTGCTGCAAAATCAACCTGCATTGGAATAGCTGAACGGCAATGTGTGTCGACACGCACCCAAACCTCACAGTAAGAAAAACATCCAGCCACTAAACCTTCAGCTTGTAAGATCTACAACGGACGGCACAGCCAAATGCACACAGACCCTTCACATGGACCCCCCACCCGCCATTTGGATAGCAAGCCGTGCTAGGCCGCGCAAGACAGGACTTGCAAGACCCTTGGCTATTCTGGCCTTCGTCGCCGCGTGTGCCCCCCCCCCCCGGCTGCGAGGCACGCGGTCTTGGCTACCACCGCGCGCACCCCGCCGCCACCTTAGCACGCGGCATCAGCGAGCCGAAACCACTCCTCGGCGACCTGGCTCGCGCTGCCCACGGGCACGCCTCAACCGTGGTGCGCACCACCTGAGCAGGGACCGACCGCCCCGGCATTCCTACAGGCCTATGACGACATGTGCTCAGAACCCAGCAGTGCCTCAAGATCACAGACGATCTTCTTTGAACATAGACACGATGTGTCAAAGCAAGACTGTCCCAGCCAGAAATGTTCTAAGGACATCTCGTGCAGACCACCGAAAGGGTTCTTAGAACACTCCTCGGACACGGGTCGCTCGGCCACCTCGCCGCTCACCCCGGGCAGGCGCGCCTCGCTTCGGGCGCCGCCCGCCCGCCATGGCCTTCCCAACGCAATCGGCGGCCAGGCGGTCCAGGCGCCCCTGTCTCTGGCATGGCCGCCGACCGGCAGTAGCATTCACACGTTTGCCGACAGGAACGCGGGCGCGGGCCCCAGCGGCTCAGCCCCCCGCCCCAAGAGGAACGGCTGAGGAGGAGATGACGACGACGAGGAAGAGAAGAAGGATAGGGAGGAAGGAGGGAGGAGGGGGAAGGGAAGAGACATATCCTGCAATGAGAAACGGATTATGTGCAGGGACCCGTTATACGGCGAGGCGGAGGGAGGGAGGAGGGATACAAACATAAAATTTCAGACCGGCCGACTCCGCATGACGAAGACAATTTCGGATCACTTACGGAGGATGGAGAAGAGAGGGGGACGGAGTGAGGCTACAGGATGGAAGAGAAGGAGGAGGAGGAGGAGGAGGAGGAGGACAGGGAGAAAGAAGGCAGACGAGGAGGGAGGTGGAGGAGACAACCGCGATGGAGAGCGCAATCGACATTGCACGACGAATCGCATTGAGGTCCGCACCCCGAAAAAGCGTGGCGTGGCGGATGGCAAAAGCCCAAACAATGACGCGGAATACAAGGGAGCACCGCGAAAAGCGCGAGGCCAAGACAGAAGCCCCTGAGCACACCCCTAGTCCCTCTGACCACCTCCTTGATCACACCCTCGAGGTGTTCCAGGTCTACTGACGGCGCGCACTTCAGTTCAGCATGATCACCGCCAGACACAAGTTCCCAAATTCGTAACTTGAAGACGGGGTCGGCAAAGAGCTGCTTCGGCAGCCGCTGGTCGTGCTGCTGACAGGCACCACGGCTGGTGACGCCTTCCACATGGGCACGCGGCCCCGGATCCCTGCATTACAAAACAGAAGAGGATCACCAATGGCACGAGATGCAAAGAAGAGCTGACACGCCATCCAGCCGTGAGAAGCGATGAAGACCCTGTCGAGGCAACCCACGCTGCTGGCGAGCGTCGCGCAGTGGGCCGGCGCCGCAGTGGATGCCTCCATGGAGAGGCCCACAGTCCGTGCCCGAGTACTTGCAGGCACACGACGACTGCGAGGGTCCGACGCCGCAGGACCACCCGAGCCCCATCAGTCCCAAAACTGCAATCACCTTGCACCGACACCAGATCTTCGGCGGGCCTGGAATGTGCTATGGCGCGGGAGTCGGTAATGCAACTGCAGACGCGCGCGTTCTACCTGACGACGCGGGAGGCCACGGTTGCGAGCACTAGATATGACCGTTCGAGCGCATCCCATGCACACGACGGCATCGTCGATCGACGAGCGCACCAAAGCCTCGGGGTAGACACGTGTACTGAATGTCTTGCAGGGAAACCACCGTCCTGGACATGTCAAGTCGCCTTGAATGGAAAAGCGTGTCGCTAATTTTGGCCCAAACGTGTTGCGGGAACGCCCTCGCGTTCCAAGACGTCAGCTTAAGAGCCTGAGCGATGCCGCCACCAGGGTGAACACAAAAAGTTGCTGGGGACGGTCAACGAGACTACGACGTAGCAACTGGCGGCGTCGTAGCTTCACTGAGAATCCGTGGACCTCGGCGCGAGCAAGCGTGATCTGAGAGACGCGCTCGTCACTGAACGCGATCTCGAAACTGTTCATCACCAGGGTGCGCTCTAAGCTGAGCCATGGTTGTTCAACCAGCTTTGGTGCTGCCTCTCTGTCTCTGTCCACCGCCCATCGGTGTCCTGAGAACTTGTCTGCCAACGCACCTCGCCTTTTCTCGAGGGCAATGTGATGCTTGACTTGCTTTGGGTGTTCATCTGGTCGAGGATGCTGGCGGTCAAAAGGGGCACCTTGCACCTCCACGTCGAGCATTATCCTATCACCGTTACTGCGTAAACTAACCAAGACTTTACCAGCGAGTGGCAAGCCCAGTCGACCCGAGGAACTCGATAGCGAAGCGTCTGGCTGGAAGAAGCGAGGTAGCACGAATATGGGACTCGTTGTCCTGGAAGCCAAGCTCATGAAGGAAAGGGGTGAGCGAGGATGGTACCGAGGCAGGGCCACACATCTTGAAACCATCGCCACAACAATCGTGGGGTCCTCAACTCAGTCAAATACAGGAGCGGGAAACGGGTACGCTGAGCATCCTGAAGGTCGGCCCGTTGACACCGAAGTTGCTCCTGAATCTGCTGAAAATGTAGCGCGTAAGTGTCAGTCTCCTGCGACTTTGCTAGAAGCAGGCGTCGAGGGAGTCAATCTTAGTCGGAAAGCGGCGCTGCAAGTTACCGAGCTTGGGACGGACAGCGGCCGTGAGATCCTGGTCAAAGTGCTCGGGACGGTCGGCAAGCTGCTTCATGCCAAAGGCCAACCTTGCGAACATCTCATCATTGGAGAACTGAAGAAAACGGTATCGACTGTGTCCTTCACGATCTTGGGACATTCACTGCGCAGCATCTCTAACTGAGCAGAGACCTCTGCGGTGACGATGCTGCGCAGGCAGTCCTCGGAGCAGGCAGGCGTGGCAACACCAGACTGACCAGCACCACTCCAATCGGAACTATGGACATGAGGCGTAGGAGGAGCGTGACCGTTGCCATTCGGTGATTGCGGGGCCGACTGGCCCTGCGGAGATATTTCTGGTCGGATTGGCCTTGGATGCCTGGCCTGTCGTCGGGAACGGGAACGGCCTCGGTCTCTTTGAAAGCAGCGGCAAGATGAGCAAAATCCTCATCGCTGTCCATCGGCTGATCCCAGCCAGCAGCGGAGCCAGCACAAGCACCAGAAGGCCAAATCACGGAGCCTGACCTAGTGCGAACGGAAATGAGCGCGGGAGGGCGTAAATTCTCAAGAGGCTCAGGGATTGGGAAAGAACTGGGAGCAGCCGCGGATCACCCGTGTCCGTTTTCTGCACGCGGGACATTGGAACCTGAGCCAAAATGGCTACGGAGGAGGGAGGAGGAGAAAGGAGGAGGAGGAGGAGGAGAAAAGAAGAAGAAGAGGAGGAGGAGGAGAAGGAGGGGAAGGCGGAAGGCGAGGAAGAAAAGGGGGGACGAGTGAGGGAGGGAGGGAGGGAGGGAGGAAGGGGGGCAGAAAGGCATGAGTGCAAAGGGGAGGAGGAGAGGAGGAGGAGGAGGAGGAGGAGGAGGGAGGAGGAGAACGAGGAGGAGGAGGAGGAGGAGGTGGAGGAGGGGAGGTAGGGAGGAGAAGGAAGGAGGGGAGGAGGGAGGAGGAGGCGGAGGAGGAGGAGGAGGAGGAGGAGGAGGAGGGAGGAGGAGGAGGAGGAAGGGGAAAACGTTCTCCACTGGTTTGCGGAGGAAGGATGGACCGTGCGGGCAGGCCTTGAGTGGGGGAGCCGCGGCCGGCAGGTGGCGGGCCTCACGCGGAACGCTGCTCTCTCTGCCCGCCTGCGCCGGCGGGGGGGGGGGGTCTGGGGTGCGGGGGTGCGCGGGGTCGTTGTGGATGGGGGGCGGGGGGGGCATGGATGGGAGGAGGCGGCTTTCCCTCGCGCTTCCCTCCCCTACCACCCACCCCCCCCCCCCACCCCTCCTCCTCGTCTCCTCTTCCGTCGTCGGCGTCCGCCTCTCCTCCTTACTCCTGCCCACTTCCTCCTGCTCCCTCCCCGCTCCCTCCCTCCCTCCCTCCCTCCCTCCCTGCCTCCTTTTTCCCCTCCTCCCGCCACCCTGCTCCCTCCCTCCCCCCCTCATTTCCTCCCCTCCCTCCTACCTCCCTCCACAGTTCCCCCACTCCCACCGCCCCCCCTCCCTTATCCCTCCCTCCTCCCACCCCCTCCCTCCCCCCTCCATCCCTCCATCCCGACTCCCTCCTCCCTCCTCATACATCCTCCCTCCTTCTTGCCCACAGCGAAAACGACCCAAATCTCCGACGGTGTGACTGGTCCTCTATCTCAGGGAGTGCTCCTCGTTTCCGGCCTCGGATCCAGGGCGGGAAACCAGAAACCCAGAGAAGGGTCGGGACCGCTGGGGCCGCGGATTGGACAACAAAACAAAACACCAACCACAAACAAATCGGCGAACGTCAGGGTATCATCAGATTCCTCTTCCTCCTCCTCTTACTCCTCCTGTTCCTCCTGTTCCGCCTCCTCCTCCTCCTCCTCCTGTTTCTCCTCCCCTCCTCCTCCTCCTCCTCCTCCTCCTCCTCCCTCCTCCTCCTCCTCCTCCTCCTCCTCCTCCTCCTCCCTCCCTCCTCCTCCTTCCTCCTCTCTCCTCCTCCTCCTCCTCCTCCTCCTCCTCCTCCTCCTCCTCCTCCTCCTCCTCCCTCCTCCTCCTCCTCCTCCTCCTCCTCCTCTTTCCGCCTTCATTCCACCCCTACCGTGCCAAGGCCAGAACCACATGCAAAACACAGTCCCCGAGAACCTCCCCCCGTAAAACTCCTGTGGCAGCATGGTGCCTCCTGGGGCCTCCACGGGGACTCTCCTGGAACCATTTCGGACCTCCTGGGGCCTCCTGGAGCCTCCCTCCTGGGAGCCCCTGGGGCATCCTCGGACGTCCTGGGGGCTTCTCGAACCTCCTGGAAAACCTGCGACACCCCGTGGTTCCCTGAGACCTCCTGGGAGCTCATGAGGCCTCCGGTTCCTCCTGGGGCCGCCCGAGGCCTCCTTGAGACCATGGGGCCGCCCACTTGCTGAGCACGTATCGTGTTATATGCAGATGTGTGTTCACACGCTTGAGCAAGCTCCTTGTATGTGTGCACACATAAAGATAGACATTAGCCGCATAAGCATATGTAAATATGTATCTAAACATATGTGAATACGAGTGTAAAACACAAGTGCGCACGTGGTATACATACATGTAACTGTGTAAATGTATGTATGCGCGCGTGTGAAAGAAAGTGCTTCGGTGTACGCATACACATGTCATATAAAGACGCGTGTACATACACACATCTATAAAATAAACATATACACATAATTATACACATGTATATACTTATATATACACACGTAGCACCCCGCAGACGCGGTTAAGAGTAAGGGGGAGGTGGGGGCGTCGGCAGTCTGCGAAACTCTTGAAAAGCCCGCCGCAGGTGCCGAAGTTTCACAAATTATGCAATGAGCCCGCTGCACGCCCCGATTTTGTCGTTAAACCAATGTGGGTGGGTCGCGTGTGGGTCGCAAATGGGTAGCGGGTGGGTCGCGGGTGGGTCGCGGGTGGATCGTTGCTGGGTCGCGGGTGGGTCGCGGGTGTAGAGGGCAGAAAATCCACCCCATAATAATCACCCCGACAAGCGAAGCCGTTTAGTAAACGCACAAAGAATGAATCGAACAGGGCAGAACTGTTGAGTCAACACCCAGGGCCGTTTACTAAACGTCAAGTGTCGGGTCCGGGTGGCTTTTCTTCCATTGAGGGTGGGTCGCGGGGTGGGTCGCGGGTGGGTCGCGGGGTGGGTCGCGGGTGGGTCGCGGATGGGTCGCGGATGGGTCGCGGAGTGGGTCGCGGGTGGGTCGAGGGGTGGGTCGCAGGTGGGTCGCGGCTGGGTCGCGGCTGGGTCGCGGGGTGGGTCGCGGGTGGGTCGCGGGTGGGTCGCGGGGTGGGTCGTGGGGTGGGTCGCGGGTGGGACGACGACAATAAACAACAACGACAATAACACCAACACCATCATCAACAACAACAATAATTCTAAGGCTGTCCGCTCTTACTTGCCCGCGTGACATTCAAAACGAGTCCCCACACCCTCGATACCCGCCCTTTTCGTCTTCGATCACACCCCCTTTGGGGGGATTATTTTCTTTGCGGGGGGCGGCAGGCTTAAACAGGCGGGCAAACCTGAACGGGCGAACACACACATCAGAGGGATCCAAGACAGCCTCACGCGGACCCAAATGAACCCTTCCCCTCGCCCCCCCCCCCCGCATTTTTTGAGCCGGCGGCGCAGAGGGTCCTCGATCGCGAGCAGCAGACGGACCGCCCCGTCGCACACTCACACACAACACAAGCACCTGGCAGACATGATTGTTCGAGGGGATGGGGGGGCTCTGGAAGCCTTTGTGAAGTCAGCTTGCTCCTGGCCCTGGGACCTCCTGGAGTCTTTGGGGCTTGCCACTTGTTGAGCACGTATATTGTCAGTTGCAGTGATGCAATTACGTGCGTAGACATGCAATGTGTGTATACATGTAGTAGTGCAGCCTCTTCAAATCTGAGTGAGATCGGACGTGTATGTCTACTTGCACATGCATATGTAAAGATTTCATATGCTCACATGCGTATGCGTAGTCATATGCATACGCAGATGTGCACGCGTGATCGTATACAGCTGTATAATGTATGCAGATACCTCGCATGGGTGTGTGTACACATACATACACGTGAAAAACTCGTGCACATAGAACACACAAGATATTCCCAAGGCAGCCTCGAGAAGACCCAAAGCCCCCCATCGCCCCAACCCCACAAAAAAACATCAGCAACAACAACACAACTATCCACAAACTGAGGCCAGAGCTGTCTGGGGGTATGATGTGGACGCCTTTCTTGACATCCTCTGGGAGCTCTCTTGGCACTCTGGCGCCGCTACCCCCCCCCCCCCCTCGAGGGGGAATCCAAGGCGGAGCTTCAAGACGACCCCGGGGAGGTCCACGAAGCACGGGGCGCCAGGGCGAGGCCGACGCCCAGGGCGAGCGTCGGCACGGGGCGCTCCCTCGCCCAGGGCAGTCGCCCATCAACTGGCGCCAAGGCGTTACAATTGGGAACGGGCGGCGGACAGCTGGAGAACGCGACTTTCTTGGCGTCGTCGCTCAGTGCGCCAAGGAAAGCTCAATCGAAGAAGGCCTCGGCGCGGACTGGCTGTCCTCGGAGCACGAAACAGGAAGCACGCGGGAGCCGACCCCCCCCCCTCCCCCGCCTCCCGTCAACTGCGTCCCGAAGATGGTAGAGTGAGGTGCCGAACTGTCTTGCACTGCACTTGGGCGCGAGGCTAGGGTTCGCGGCGCGGATATTTACCGTCGTCGTCGTCGTCGTTATCATCCCGCCCGCGACCCAACCCGCGATCCGCCCGCGACCCGCCGCGATCCGCCCGCGACCCGCCCGCGATCCACCCGCGACCCGCCCGCGACCCGCCCGCGACCCGCCGCGACCCGCCCGCGACCCGCCCGCGATCCATTCGCGACCCGCCCGCGACCCACCCGCGACCCACCCGCGACCCACCCGAAGGCTCGCCCGCACCCCTCACTCTTATCAGCAACTGCGGGGCGCTAACTAAATCAAGTGGCAGGCCGAGTGCTGGGCGGCTGCCGCCCTGGGCGCCCCCGCACCAACGGGAGTTTCTCCGCGCTCTGGCGAGGGTCTTGGGGCAGAAATTCTGCGGCGAGGGCCGATGCGATGGCGCGCGGCCGCTGTCAATGCAGTCCGACCGTTCGCGGGGGCCGCCGCTGGGCGCTTCCGAGCGGCCTTCGCCAGTGCATACATGCATACATACATACATACATACATACATACATACATACATACATGCATGCATGCATGCATGCATGCATACATACATGCATGCATGCATACACACCTAGATACCTACATACCTACATACCTACATACCTGCACACATACATACCTACATACCTACAAGCATACATGCATACGTGCATGCATGCATACATACATACATAAGTAAATGCATACATACATGTATACATACACATACAAGCCGTACACATGCATGCATGTATACATGCATACGTGAACGTATACATGTATGCATACACATACATAACCTCATGCATACAATCACACATGTATACATACATGCGTATATGCATACGCCAATGCATGCACACCTGTATGCAAACATGTATACGTACACACATGTATGCATGCATGTATACGGACATGCATATCATACAAGAAGATGTCATGCAAAACGCGTAGGATATCCCAACATATCATTTGCCATACCAGACCATACCAAGCCAGAACAGCCGCGTATACATATATACATATGTATACGTGCACGCATGCATTGATACATACATGCGCGTATGTATATATATATATATACATCATAACACGCATGCATGCACGCATACAGACATGCCTACATATACGCGCACATACATACAATCATACATACATACGTACGTACGTATTTACCTAACAGCGAAGACTGATAGGTTTCTAATAGGGTCAAAAGAAAGCATCATGACTCCCCAAGGGGGTCTGGGCGGCATCCGGGCAGGGATCCGCGGAAGTCGTTTTAAGCACACAGTTACACACTTCGTGGTCTTCGAGGTCCCAGAACTCCATTCCCGGGACACATTTTGAATGCCCGGAGCCCACTGTAGGCCACTTCGTGGTCTTCCAGTTCCCAGAACTCCATTCCTGGGCATGATTTTGAATGCCCGGAGCCAACTGTAGGCCACTTCGTGTTCTTCGAGTTCCCAGAACTCCATTCCCGTGCCACATTTTGAATGCTGAGGCAGGCTGATGCTGAGGCTGAGGCAGGCTGAGGGCTGAGGCCGAGGCTGAAGGCACTGACTGAGGCTGAGGCTGAAGGCTGAGGCTGAGGCTGAGGCTGAGGCAGGCTGAGGCTGAGGCTGAGG
The DNA here is from genome assembly GCA_963575745.1 of Prorocentrum cordatum. NCBI lineage: Eukaryota > Dinophyceae > Prorocentrales > Prorocentraceae > Prorocentrum > Prorocentrum cordatum. Next base: position 95,660 of record CAUYUJ010014434.1, on the reverse strand, counting down.
CAGGCTGATGCTGAGGCAGGCTGAGGCTGAGGCTGAGGCTGATGCAGGCTGAGGCTGAGGCAGGCTGAGGCTGAGGCCGAGGCTGAAGGCAGACTGAGGCTGAGGCTGAAGCAGGCTGAGGCTGAGGCTGAGGCTGAGGCAGGCTGGCTGAGGCTGAGGCAGGCTGATGCTGAGGCAGGCTGAGGCTGAGGCTGAGGCTGATGCAGGCTGAGGCTGAGGCAGGCTGAGGCTGAGGCCGAGGCTGAAGGCAGACTGAGGCTGAGGCTGAGGCTGAAGCAGGCTGAGGCTGAGGGTGAGGCAGGCTGAGGCTGAGGCTGAGGCAGGCTGAGGCTGAGGCAGGCTGAGGCAGGCTGAGGCTGATGCTGAGGCTCAGGCAGGCTGAGGCTGAGGCCTGAGGCTGAAGGCAGAGGCTGAGGCTGAGGCTGAAGGCAGGCTGAGGCTGAGGCTGAGGCAGGCTGAGGCTGAGGCTGATGCAGGCTGAGGCTGAGGCAGGCTGAGGCTGAGGCTGAGGCTGATGCAGGCTGAGGCTGCGGCAGGCTGAGGCTGAGGCGAGGCTGAAGGCAGCTGAGGCTGAGGCTGAGGCTGAGAGGCAGGCTGAGGCTGAGCTGAGGCAGGCTGAGGCTGAGGCCGAGGCTGAAGGCAGACTGAGGCTGAGGCTGAAGCAGGCTGAGGCTGAGGCTGAGGCAGGCTGAGGCTGAGGCTGCAGGCTGATGCTGAGGGCTGAGGCTGAGGCTGAGGCTGAGGCTGCAGGCTGAGGCTGAGGCAGGCTGAGGCTGAGGCCTGAGGCTGCAGAGGCTGAGGCTGAGGCTGAGGCAGGCTGAGGCTGAGGCTGAGGCTGAGGCTGAGGCAGGCTGAGGCTGAGGCTGAGGCTGAGGCTGAGGCTGAGGCAGGCTGAGGCTGAGGCTGAGGCTGCTGAGGCTGAGGCTGAGGCAGGCTGAGGCTGAGGCCGAGGCCGACGGCAGACTGAGGCTGAGGCTGAAGCAGGCTGAGGCTGAGGCAGATGCAGGCTGAGGCTGAGGCTGAGGCAGGCTGAGGCTGAGGCAGGCTGAGGCTGAGGCTGAGGCTGAAGGCTGATGAGGTGAGGCTGAGGCAGGCTGAGGCTGAGGCTGAGGCAGACTGATGCTGAGGCTGAAGCAGGCTGAGGCTGAGGCTGAGGCTGAGGCTGAGGCAGGCTGAGGCTGAGGCAGGCTGAGGCAGGCTGAGGCAGGCTGAGGCTGAGGCTGTGACTGCGACTGCCGTTGCCACTGCGACTGGCATCGCGAATGCGACTACGACTGCGAGAACAGCAGAATTCTACAACCGGATTCTCATCTGAATCGTAAGGGGAACGCTCCCAGATATGCTGCTACTCATCGCTGTTAGGTTGCGTTGCCGGGATAAGTTTTACTGATATGCACGCATGCGTGTTTGCAGTTACACATACGTGCGTACGTACTTGCAGTTGCACATGCATGCGTACATGCAGACCTGCCTACATAACACCATGCATGCAGACAAACATACAGACATACATAACTACACATACCGGCATGCATACATACATACATGCGCACACATATACATACGTACGTGTACATGCATGCATGCATACATAGATACACATATATCTACATGCACACATACATACATATATCTATACATACATACATACATGCATACATACATACATACATACATACATACATACATGCATGCATACATGCATGCATGCATGCATGCATGCATGCATACACACATACATACATACATACATACATGCATACCTATATACATACGTACACACATGCATACATACAGACATACATACATACACACATGCATACACGCATACATGCATACATGTACCCCTATATACACGCATGCACCTACATTCACACATACAAATGTTCGTATATACATGCATACATGCATGCATGTATGCGCAATACATACAAACCTATATGCACGCATACATACAAACATGCATGCGTGCAAACATGTATACGCACATGCATACACATACACATATATATACATTGCATATATATAATTAGATATACGATTATACATATGTATCCATATATACATACATACATACATACATACATACATGCATACATACATACATACATACATACATACATACATCCATACATGCATACATACACACATACATACATACATACATACATACATACATACATACATACATACATGCATGCATGCATACATACATACATACATACATACATACATGCGTACGCGCATACATACATACATACATACATGCATGCATGCATGCATGCATGCATACACACATACATGCATACGTACGTACGTGCATACATACATACAAACATACATACAGACAGACAGACCTACATGTGCAGATATGTATACATACATATGTCCCCAAAGCTATGCTTGCACTGAGGGTGTGTGTGCTTTCTCTTCCCAGAAACTGGCCCTGATTCTCGGTCTGGCGGCGCCGTGCTCGCCGTCGCCATCCCGACGCCGCCTCGTCGCCGCCCGTCGTCTGGGCCTGACTGTCTCGAGGAGGTCCAGGGCGGCCCCATCGTGCCGAGTGAGCCCACCCGCTGGCAGGCGGCTGAGGGCTCCTGCCCGGACCACGTCATCGCGTCGCCGAACCTGGACCCCGAGATCGGCGAAGCGCAGGGCACGACGGACGCAGCGCCGTACCCGCATTCACCCCGTGCGCGTGCCGACCCAGAAGGAGGACCGTGAGGCCTGCAGAAGAGTCGCCGTCGGGCCGAGAGGCTTTGCCGCGACACCGCCGGTGGGAGCGGCACCGTTTCCAGTCAGTCAGTCAGAAACCTTGCGCCGGACGGCGCGCGGGCAGGGCGAAACAAAAACGATCGTGCCAGCGACAGGGCCCCTCGGTACTCCATCTAGAAACAGGCCTTGCAAGCATGTGTGGCTAAAAACGTGTCGGAGAAGAGGAAGAGGAGGAGGAGGAGGAGGAGGAGGAGGAGGAGGAGGAGGAGGAGGAGGAGGAGGAGGAGGAGGCCGACGACGAGGGAAGGGAGTATGTGGGAGAAGGCGTTTCAGATGACCCTCAACGCCACGGACTCCGAGGGTTTGGATAAGGCTTGGGATGCGGCAGTCGGTGCTGCCGAGGCCGAGCTGTGTGAGATGGTCTCTGGTTGGAGCGGAGAGAAGCGACAGCACCTAGGGCGAAGCTGCGAGCCGTCGTTCGAGCTGAGCCACCCGAAGTGGAAGCCATCCCGCAGGCGGAGGCTTCATGACCCGAAGGTGAGCGCCTACATTAGGGGAACGAAGAGTGGCATAAACATAACAACTCGGAGATCCGCGCGGACTTCTCGGATCGGCGCTGGAGCCCCCTGTGCCACCATTGCGAAGGCAGGCCGCGCCAAGAGCCAGCTGGCTGAGGACGTGCTGTCGCGGCTCGACGGGGGGTCTGGGGCAGATGGCCAAGGCCCAGTGGGACGTCACGGTCCAGAGGATCGCCGACGAGGTCGAGAGGCTGACCAAGTCCTACAACAAGGAGCGCCAGAAGGAGTGGCGCAGCTGGGCCGCCAGGAGTCTCGACGGATGGGGCTCGCGATGCACAAAGGTTCACGAAGCTGCCGCCAGCAATTGAGCTAAGGAAGGCCATCACCCGAGGGATCCTGCACCAGATTCAGGTCGGGTATGTCCCCCTAGGGAGGCGGATTTTGGACGACAAATAAAACATGGCACAAAACTACCCCAAACATATTCAAAAATTGTCAAACAATCACCCCCGGACTACTGTTGTACTATTTTTGAATTGTCCCTCTGTAGAGGGACAGGCCCGACTTAACATCAGACGGCGGACAAGGAGCTCCAAGTGTGCACAGAGGTCTGCGCTTGCCACCAGGGAGAGAAGGCGCCCTGAGAAGCTGCCTGACTTCGACAGCCGGTCCGAGCTGCCGAGGCTCAGTATCCACCGCCTCCGCCAGGCCGCGCTCCGCTGCAAGGAGAGGACGGCAGTGGGCCAGACGGGGATCGCCCCGAGGGCCTTGTGGCAGCTCAGCGGCACGGGACTGTTCGTGCTGTCGGCGCTACTTCAGCCGATGCAAGAGAAACTTTGGGGGTGGCCGACGAGCAGACTGTAAACGGTATCAGTGCGACTGCCCAGGGAAAGTGAGGGTCGCAGACGGATTGCGCTGGTCAACTCTTTCCTGCGCTTGTGGGCCAAGGTGCGGTCTCCCATATCGAGAGAGTGGCTGGCGACTGCAGACTTGCCCAACCTCCGGGGCACGGGTGGAGCGGGCAAGACCTCGACGGCGGCCGCGCTCCACGATAACACCGTATGTACCCTGACGGCGGAGACTGCGAGCCTCAACGGTGGCCACCGCATCACAGTGCTCCTGGACGCCTGGAAGGCTTTCGACAGCCTGATCGGGAGGCAGGTGCTCGGGGAGGCCAGGGCGATGGGCTATCCCCCCCCGCCTCATGTGGGCCATCCTCAAAGACCACCCCCTGCCTAGGCGACTGAAGGCGTACACGTCGTCCCTTTCTAATCGTGCTCATTTCTAAGTGTGCTCGTTTCTAATTGTTCCTGGCCCCCCAGTGGCCAGGAAGAGGCCCAGGATAGAACAATTAGAAATGATAGGATCTTGGCCCCCTAGAAAATCAAGGAACTTTCGAAGAATTAGAAATGAACAGTGTGTACGGCTGCGTCTCGAAGAGCTACACGGCGCACCAGGGCATCCTTGCGGGCTGCTCGCGCTCTATGGCGGTCCTGGTGGCGGCCACGGTGAGGGCTCTGAGGAGGCTCGTCGCGTCCGACGTCATCCCGAAGACGCTCGCCGACGACACATCCGTGCAGTGGGTCGGCCTCGACCTGAGCGCGGTGCGGGTGCTGTGGAAGGCCGTCAAACGCTACAAGCACGACGTCGAGGACGTGGGCCTGGTGCTGCAGTTGCTCGAGTCTGGCTGCGTGGCCTCCTCCCGCCAGGGGCAGGTGGCCGCCGAGCCGTTCGCCCAGAAGGCCAAGACGGGTTCGTGCAAGCATCTGCGGAATCTGGGCCACCACCTCAGCGGGCCCAAGGCGAGACGGACAGTCGCCAGGGGCAGGCTAAGGAAGCCTCGTGGCAGCGCACGAGGCGCGCCACGAGGCTCGGGAGAGCAGCAGGCGCCCGAGTGGCGTGCCTGCGGCAGACGGGCCTCCTGCCAGCGGCGGCTCAGGGCGCGGCTGCAGGCGGAGCGTCGCCGACGGAGCTGGCTGCGCCGCGCTCCGAGGCGGCGCGGCTGGGAGGCGCCAAGGGCAGAGGCAGCAGCATCGCGCTCGACCTCGCCAGCCAGTAGAACCCGTACTACGACCCGATCTTTGCTGCGACGGTCGAGCCGCTCATTCACTACGCTCGGGTGATCTGACAACAGGAGATAAGCCTCAGCGAGCTCGAGAGGGCTTGGCGTGTGATGCTGGACAGAGTCGAAGCTGAAGATCATGAGCTAATGAGGCCGCTGGCCAGAGGACCGCTGAAGGTGGTCATCCTGCCGCTCAAGCGGATCGGCTGGGCGATGTGGTCGCCGCTGCTGATCATGCCAGATCAGGGGCCAATGTGTTCCCTGCGGGCCACACCGCCTCGATCTTTAGGGGCCGCCCGAGACGGGGCGTCCGGCGCTGGCAGATGAGACGAAATGATGGGCACCACTCCGCTGCGCCGCCGAGCCGCCCGCCGTTGCCGAGAGGCCAGCGCGCGCGTGGGGGGGGGAGGGCGGCTGCGGTAGAGGGGGCGGGAAGGATGGGGGGCGCATGGCAGCCCGTGGCCCGACCCCTCGTGGCCCAAGGCTAGACTGTTTGAGCACGGCCTGTGTGATGATCAGTAGAGTAGAGCTTGCCCGCATGATGCTGAGACGCTTGGCCATGCCTTCCTCGAGTGCCCTGCCCTCACTCAGCGCTTGCTTGATGATGAGGATTATGGTCTAGATCCGAAGCTGGCGCTTAGCAGAAAGCCGCCCCAATTCGCCAGGGTCCCATGTCGGACGAGGAAATTCTCTCCCCTGCTCCTGAGCACCCATCCCCCATCCTCCATAATTACCTGTGGCTCGTGGGAAACATGTGTTCGCCAAATTGGGTGCCCAGTCGGTGAAGGTTCCCGAGGGGCACGCGAAGCTCTTCAAGGATCATCTCGTGAGCTCGGCCCAGTATGCTACTCCGAGTTTCTTGCTAAGCGTCGGGGGGGGGCCTCGACCCCGCCGACAGCCCCACATCGACCCCCCCTCGCGGGCAGCCACCGTGCGCCGAAGACGCTCCGATCCCCCGTCGCGGCGCGACGACGAGGCGAGCTCGACCCCCGTCGGGGGGGGTACCCCCCCACGCTGATTCAGAAACCCAGGGTTAGGCAGGGCATGCCCCCTACAGGCGGATTTTAGACGAGAAATAAAACATACGCAAACAATATTCAAGCATTGTCAAAAAAGGGGCACGCGTGCCAAGGATCATACAATCGCAGATGCGAGACAGACGGCAGATGGCAATGGCGCCAAGCACGCGGGGTAGATGGGCGCAGGGGAGGAGCGGGGGGAGGGCGCACGGTCAGAATAAGGCGAGGGGGGCCCGGGGAAGGCGGGGGGTGCACGAGGGAGCACGCGCGGAAGCTCGGAGAGGGTGGGGGAAGCACGGGGGCCAGGGGAGGGGGCACAGGGAAGGAGCGGGGAGAGGGCGCACGATCGGAATATAAAAGGAGGGGGGCCCGGGGAAGGCGGGTGGAGCACGGGGGAGAAGGCGCGGAAGCCCGGAGAGGGTGGGGGCGCGCAGGGAAGCACGGAGGCAAGGGGAGGGGGGCGCAAGAGAGGAGCGGGGGGAGGGGGCGCACGGTCGGAATAAGGGGAGGGGAGCCCGGGGAGGGCGGTGGAAGCACGGGGGAGAAGGCGCGGAGGCCCAGGAAGAACGGGGGGAACACCGGGGCAACGGGAGAGGGCGCAGGGGAGGGCAGGGGGAGGGCGCACGGTCGGGGGGGGGGCACGGAGGGGAGGAGCGGGGGGAGGGCGCACGGTCGGAATAAGGGGAGGGGCGCTCGGGGACGGCGGGGGGAGCACGGAGGAGAAGGCGCGGGGGCCCTGGGAGCGTGGAGGGGGGGCAAGAGGAGACAAGCGCAGGGGAGGAGCGGTGGAGGAGGGCGCACGGTCGGAATAAGGGGAGGGGCATCCGGGCAGACGGGGGGCACGGAGGCAAGAGGGGGGGGGTGCAGGGGAGGAGCGGGGGGAAAGCGCACGGTCGGAATAAGGCAAGGGGGGCCCGGGGAGGGCGGTGGAAGCACGGGGGAGAAGGCGCGGAGGCCTGGGAAGAATGGAGGGAGCACGGGGGCAACGGCAGAGGGGCGCAGGGGAGGAGCGGGGGGAGGGCGCACGGTCGGAATCAGGCCAGGGGAGCCCCAGGGAAGGCGGGGGGCACGGAGGCGAGAGGAGGGAGGCGCAGGGGAGGAGCGGGGGGAGGGCGCACGGTCGGAAGAAGGTGAGGGGGGCCCGGGGAGGACGGTGGGAGCGTGGAAGGGAGGAGCGGGGGGAGGGCGCACGGTCGGAATAAGGGGAGGGGGGCCCGGGGAGGGCGGTGGGAGCACGGAGGAGCAGGCGCGGGAGTCCGGGGAGCGTGGGGGGAGCACGGGTGCAAGGGGAGAGGGGCGCAGGGGAGGAGCGGGAGAGGAGGGGCGCACGGTCGGAATAAGGGGAGGGGGGCTCGGGAAAGGCGGGTGGAGCGCGGGGGAGAAGGCGCGGAAGCTCGGGGAGCGTGGGGGGAGCACGGGGCGAAGGGAGCGGGGCGAATGGGAGGAGCAGGGGGGCAGGTGCACGGTTGGAATAAGGGGAGGGAGGCCCGGGGACGGCGGGGGAAGCACGGGGGAGAAGGGCGCGGGGGCGCGGGGAGGGTGCGAGGAGGACGGGGGCAAGAGGAGGGAGGCGCAGGGGAGAGCGGGGGGAGGAGGGGGGGGCGCACGGCCAGAATAAGGAGTGGGGGGGCTCGGGGACGGCGGGGGGAGCACGACGGAGGAGAAGGCGCGGGGGCCAGGGAGAGTGGAGGGAGCACCGGGGCAAGGAGAGAGGGGCGCAGGGGAGCAGCGTTGGGGGGGGGCACGGTCGGAATAAAGAGAGGGGGGGCTCGGGGAGAGCGGGGGAAGCACGGGGGAGAGGGGCGCGGGGCGCGGGGAGGGTGGGAGGAGGACTTGGGGGCGGGGAAGCACGGGGTGGCACGGGGAGGGTGCGAGGAGGACTTGGGCAAGAGGAGGGAGCGCAAGGGAGAGCGGGGGGAGAGGGGGGGGCGCACGGTCGGAATAAGGAGTGGGGGGGGGCTCGGGGACGGCGGGGGGAGCACGGAGGAGAAGGCGCGGGGGCCGGGGGGCGTGGAGGGAGCACGGGGGCAAGGAGAGAGGGGCGCAGGGGAGGAGCGGCGGGGGGGCGCACGGTCGGAATAAGGGCAGGGAGGCCCGGGGAGAGCGGGGGAAGCACGGGGGAGAGGGGCGCGGGGGCGCGGGGAGCGTGGGAGGAGGACTTGGGCCCCAGGGACGGCGGGGGAAGCACTGGGGAGAAGGGCGCGGGGGCGCGGGGAGGGTGCGAGGAGGACGCGGGCAAGAAGAGGAGGGAGGAGGGGAGAGCGGGGGGAGGAGGGGAGGGGCGCACGGTCGGAATAAGGGGGGGGGGCTCGGGGACGGCGGGGGGAGCACGACGGAGGAGAAGGCGCGGGGGCCGGGGAGCGTGGAGGGAGCACCGGGGCAAGGAGAGAGGGGCGCAGGGGAGGAGCGGCGGGGGGGCGCACGGTCGGAATAAAGAGAGGGGGGCTCGGGGAGAGCGGGGGAGAGGGGCGCGGGGGCGCGGGGGGGGGTGGGAGGAGGACTTGGGCAAGAGGAGGCAGGCGCAAGGGGAGAGCGGGGGGAGGAGGGGCGCACGGTCGGAACAAGGAGTGGGGGGGGGCTCGGGGACGGCGGGGGGAGCACGGAGGAGAAGGTGCGGGGGCCGGGGAGCGTGGAGGGAGCACGGGGGCAAGGAGAGAGGGGCGCAGGGGAGGAGCGGCGGGGGGGCGCACGGTCGGAATAAGGGCAGGGGGGCCCGGGGAGAGCGGGGGGGAGCACGGAGGAGAAGGCGCGGGGGCCGGGGAGCGTGGAGGGAGCACGGGGGCAAGGAGAGAGGGGCGCAGGGGAGGAGCGGCGGGGGGGCGCACGGTCGGAATAAGGGGAGGGGGGCCCGGGGACGGCGGGGGAAGCACGGGGGAGAGGGGCGCGGGGGCGCGGGGAGGGTCGGAGGAGGACGGGGGCAAGAGGAGGCGCAGGGGAGAGCGGGGGGAGGAGGGGGGGGGCGCACGGTCGGAATAAGGAGTGGGAGGGGCTCGGGGACGGCGGGGGCCAGCAGCACGACCACCAGCATGACCACCAGCACCTCCACCAACGACCACCAGCACGACCAGCCAGCACCACCAACCACCAGCACGACAACCAGCACAACTAGCAGCACGACCACCAGCACAACCACCAGCACAACCACTACCAACCACCAGCACGACCACCAGCAGAACCACCAGCTCGACGACCAGCACAGCGCAGGGGAGGAGCGGTGGAGGGGGGCGCACGGTCGGAATAAGGGAAGGGGGGCTCGGGGCAGGCGGGGGGAGCAAGGGGGACAGGGCGGGGGAGCCCGGGGGGCGCGGGGGGGGCACAGAGGCATCGGGAGAAGGGCGCAGGGGAGGGGCATCCGGGCAGACGGGGGGCACGGAGGCAAGAAGAGGGGGGGTGCAGGGGGGGAGCGGGGGAGGGCGCACGGTCGGAATCAGGCCAGGGGAGCCCCGGGAAGGCGGGGGGCGCGGAGGCAAGAGGAGGGATGCGCAGGGGAGGGCGCACGGTCGGAATAAGAGGAGGTGGGCCCGGGGGGGCCGGTGGTGGGAGCGTGGAAGGGAGGAGCGGGGGGGGCGCACGGTCGGAATAAGGGGAGGGGGGTCCGGGGAGGGCGGGGGGGGCACGGAGGGAGGAGCGGGGGGAGGCGCACGGTCGGAATAAGGGGAGGGGGGCTCGAGGGCGGCGGGGGGAGCACGGAGGAGAAGGCGCGGGGGCCCGGGGAGCGTGGAGGGAGCACAGGGGGCAAGAGGAGACAAGCGCAGGGGAGGAGCGGTGGAGGGGGGCGCACGGTCGGAATAAGGGGAGGGGGGCCCGGGGAAGGCGGGGGGAGCACGGGGGACAGGGCGGGGGAGCTCGGGGGGCGTGGGGGGAGCGCGGAGGCATCGGGAGAAGGGCGCAGGGGAGGGGCGGGGGGAGGGCGCACGGTCGGAATGAGGGGAAGGGGTATCCGGGCAGACGGGGGGAACGGAGGCAGGAGGAGGGGGGTGCAGGGGAGGAGCAGGGAGAGAGCGCATGCACGGTCGGAATAAGGGGAGGCGGGCCCAGGGAGGGCGGTGGAAGCACGGGGGAGAAGGCGCGGAGGCCCGGGAAGAATGGGGGGAGCACGGGGGCAACGGCAGAGGGGCGCAGGGGAGGAGCGGGGGGAGGGCGCACGGTCGGAATCAGGCCAGGGGGGCCCGGGGAAGGCGGGGGGCACGGAGGCAAGAGGAGGGAGGCGCAGGGGGAGCGGGGGGAGGGCGCACGGTCGGAATAAAGGAAGGGGGCCCGGGGAGGACGGTGGGAGCGTGGAAGGGAGGAGCGGGGGGAGGGCGCACGGCGCGGTGGAAGCACGGGGGAGAATGCGCGGAGGCCCGGGAAGAATGGAGGGAGCACGGGGGCAACGGCAGAGGGGCGCAGGGGAGGAGCGGGGGGAGGGCGCACGGTCGGAATCAGGCCAGGGGGGCCCGGGAAGGCGGGGGGCGCGGAGGCAAGAGAACGGAGGCGCAGGGGAGGAGCGGGGGGAGGGCGCACGGTCGGAATAAGGGGAGGGGGGCCCGGGGAGGACGGTGGGAGCGTGGAAGGGAGGAGCGGGGGGAGGGCGCACGGTCGGAATAAGGGGAGGGGGGTCCGGGGAGGGCGGGGGGGCACGGAGGGGAGGAGCGGGGGGAGGGCGCACGGTCGGAATAAGGGGGGGGGCCAGCACAACCACCAGCACGACCACCAGCACCTCCATCAGCACGACCAGGCACCAGCACAACCACCAGCACGACCACCAGCACGACAAGCAGCACAACCACCAGCACAATGGAGAGCAGCAGGCCCAGCCAACAGCACCGGGCCAGCAGCACGACCACCAGCACGACCACCAGCACCTCCACCAACCACGACCACCAGCACGACCAGCCAGCACCACCAACCACCAGCACGACAATCAGCACAACTAGCAGCACGACCACCACCAGCACAACCACCAGCACAACCACTACCAACCACCAGCACGACCACAAGCACGACCACCAGCAGAACCACCAGCACGACGACCTGCACAACCATCAGCACGACCACCAGCACGACCAGCCACCAGCACGGCCACCAGCACCTCCGCAAGCACGACCACCAGCACAACCACCAGCACGACCACCAGCACGACCAGCCACCAGCACGGCCACCAGCACCTCCGCAAGCACGACCACCAGCACAACCACCAGCACGACCACCAGCACAACCACCAGCACAACCACCAGCACAACCACCAGCAGGACCACCAGCACGACCACCAGCAGGACCACCAGCAGGACCACCAGCACGACCACCAGCACGACCACCCAGCACCACCAACCACCAGCACGACAACCAGCACAACCAGCAGCACGACCACCAGCACAACCACCAGCACAACCACTACCAGCGACCAGCACGACCACCAGCACGTCCACCAGCACGACGACCAGCACGACGACCAGCACAACCACCAGCACGACCACCAGCACGACCAGCCACCAGCACGGCCACCAGCACCTCCACAAGCACGACCACCAGCACAACCACCAGCACAACCACCAGCACAACCACCAACACAACCACCAGCACAACCACCAGCAGGACCACGAGCACGACCACCAGCAGAACCACCAGCAGAGCGCACGGTCGAAATTAAGCAGTGCGAGATCACACCGGTAGGTATGATGACAAATAATCAAATAATCGTCCCAAGGCTATACTATTTTTGAATGTTCTTTCTGTAGAAGGACAAGCCCGACTTAAACCCAGGGTAGATACTTGGCCTGGGCGGTCCAGCGGAGTTGCCAGCTTGAGCCGTGGTCGAAAAAGGCTGTGCCCACCGCTGGCCCGGTGCGGCCGCCTGCGCATGTGCCGGGAAAGACTTCGTCGGCTCTGCGTGAGCACGATTTTCCTCCTCCTCCTCCTCCTCCTCCTCCTCCTCCTCCTCCTCCTCCTCCTCATGGAGGTGCAGAAGGCCCGCTGAGACGCCTGAGGCTCGCAGGCAACTCACGGGAGGCACGGATCGATGTTGCACGCCATCGACGATCTCCCAGTTGCAGGCAACAATTCTTGAGGCTGCCACCAACGCCCGCCAGTCTGTGGTCTGCTCTGAGGTGGGTCCGTCTAGGGAGCCCTGGATGGGCTCGGCTTGGCCGCTGTCGGGGGTGCCTGGGCCTGCCCGTAAGGGCGAGGCTGGGGCCCCCGTCTCTGTTGGGTCTGGGAGGTCTTCTGGGTCTGGGGGCCCGCCTGGGTCGGCCGGCCCCCGCCGGGCCTTCTGGGGAGGGGCCCGTGCCTGCCTGCGAGGGTGAGGCTGGGGGGCCCCTGGGGGGGGGGGTCCTCGGGCTCTGCTCGGCAGCTGGGCGAGGGCTGGCAAATCGGAAGAAAGAAACAATTCCTGGAATAAAACTCAGCGCACTAAATAATAAACGGGCTGCTTCCCGGAAGAACGAATCGACTACCCCCCTCCCGCCCCAAGAGGCCCCCAAAAACCACCCAAGAGGCCCTGGGGGCCCCCAAGACGCCGCCAAGGAGCCCCAAGAGACTCCCAAGAAGTCCCAAAAGGCCCCCAAGAGGCCCTAAAGAGGGTTCCAGGGCCGGCGGAATGAACGAAGCGATTAAATAAAACTCAGCGCACTAAATAGTATACGGGCTGCTTCCCAGAAGAACGAAAATCATTTCCCGCAGCTCCGTTTTAGCAGCCACGGGTTTGCCAGCCTTCGCCTGGCCTCTGATCTGCAGAGCCTGGGGGAGGGGGGGAGGGGGAAGGGGGGGGGGGGGCTCCGCGGCTCACTGCGCCTGGGGGACACGACGTTGCCGCCACGGGTACGGTCGCCTGGTGTCGGCGGTGCGGAGCCCACGGGTCCGTCCGGGCGGGGAAGGCGCTTGGGACCCCCTGCCCTGACCCCCAGGATTTGCAAAATAGCAGGCGGCGGGTCCTCCGCTCCCTGCCCAAGGGCAAGCACCCCAAGTCTGGTAAGTCTCTGGAGGATGACGGCCGACAAGGACAGGGTTTAACTTTCCGCTCGAGCTTAGTCTGTGAGCAGACGATGTTTCTCGGCTGTAGTCTCCGTAGCCCCCCTACCGCGAGGACGAAGACGAGGTCAGGGCCGCGACCCGTCCCAATGCAGACTACTCGTCGGAGTTGCGTCGTTCCCTCCTTCCAGCTGCGCTGCTGCACAGGCACGGTGGCGGGGTCTGCCGCAGGCAGCTGGACAGGATCTAATAAAACATGCGTGACGTCGGGGTTCTGGATTCGGAGCGCCGCTTCCTCCGGCCCGATGTCGCCGATGCAGCGCCGACGCATCGGCGACAACAGTGCGATGCTCCAACCCCGTCAATTGGGGACCCCGTTCGAGGACGGTCTCCGGGTTCTCGCACGCGCCGAGAGTTCGCGCCGCAACGGTACAACGCCAAAGACAAGGAGAATGGTGCCCCCTTCGACTTCACATTTGTTTTTGGCATGCCTCGGTCCCGGACATGGTGATCCTACTTAAGCAAGGCGATTGCTGGACTCCCTGGATAGCAAGAATCACGCCTCTTGCTGCAAAAGCATACAAAGAATGCCAGAATGTCGCTCCTCCTCGGGCAACTAAACCTCAGTCGGGCACCGCGACAGGGGTATACGTCAATCACAGGGGCCAGATGGATCTATTCTTCCGATGGAACCAGTGTTTGATTCTGATCATTGACGAGCTCAGTAAGTACAAGGTGGCAGACATCTTGAACGATCGCACGGCTGAGGAGACTCTCACTGCAATGCTTCGATCATGCATAAGATGCGTTGGCTCTCTGACGCGGCTCGTCCTGGATCAAGAAAGGCGGCATGGTCTCGGAGCTGGCGTCCCGCATGTGCGACAAGCTCAACCTACTGAGGCAATAGACGAGCACCGATGACAACGCGATGACTGGCCCGGTTGAACGCGGGATCTCACTGATCCGGCTCTGCTCCCTCAAGCTCAAGAAAGGGTGCCAATCTCAGGGCCTCCAGGTCAAGGACTCGGACATGAGTCAGGAGGCAACGACGGAATCCGACTCTCTCGTGCCGTGTGGAGGACAGACGGCCAATCGGGTGGTTCCCGGATTCACACCGCAGGACTACTACGACATGGAGGCTACGACTCTGGACTCAGTGACTTGTCCGGATCCATTCGAGTATGCCCTTCGTTTGCGCATGCAGGCGAAGATGGTCGTGGCCAAGAGCCTGGTGGAAGAAAGGACTGCTCGATGCAACAGAATCGTCAGCAGCAGACTCCACCAGGACAACGTCTTCAACCTGGAGAGCCAGTTCACATTTATCGAGTGCCAGAGCGAAAAGATCAATCAGGATGACGCGGTCAGAAGTGGTGAAGCCGTCTCAGGGCGCAGGCATTGTGGTCTGGAACGGGATTCCCTACATCGTACCGACGCGCCATATCAGCAGGCACACGGTGAAGTTGAAGAAGGTTCAGCTGGGCCGCATCTTGCATCACGTGTACATCTTAGAGCCAAGCGAGGAGAACAAGGCACTGTCTCAGCTGATGGACCTCATTGACGGCACGATATATGGTCCGTCTGCGAGACTCGGCAAGGTGTTCGTCAATGGCAGCATAAGGTGCTCTCCTCCAATACCACAACTTCGGCTTCTTCGGCACTGGGAAAGTGCATGCACGTGCATTAGCGAATTTCCCATTTGACATGCATGGACGGCTGTTTGTATGGCACCGCAGTGCGGCGACTACCAACACTCGATCGGATTTATCACGGTCTACTCGTGATCTGGTCTAGGTCCGACCATGCACGATATCTAGCGCAGGAGGCTCGACCAGACAAAGGAATGAACATAGCTGACTACTCGAAGATCGGCTTAAAACAAGTGTCCTTATTGCACTGGTATCGTACCGAACAGCCAGCGGATCCATACTTGGACGAGTACGGGATTCCCAACTTGGACGACTGGAGCAATATCGAAGGTCGACCCGAACGTATGCGAGATATCAAACAAAACGTTAGGGACATGGTGAGCCTTCTGCCAGGAGATGACGACCGTTCGATTGGGAGGACACATTTCGATCATAT
Source organism: Prorocentrum cordatum (assembly GCA_963575745.1). NCBI lineage: Eukaryota > Dinophyceae > Prorocentrales > Prorocentraceae > Prorocentrum > Prorocentrum cordatum. Next base: position 80,319 of record CAUYUJ010014434.1, on the reverse strand, counting down.
TCACCGAGTCATGTTGGAGGCGCTCCAGTGCCCAAAGGTTCTCTGCAGGATTCCATGGTGATACCTCGAGACCCGATACCAGATTGGATCTTTCGAGACAGCGAGACCATTCGAGTCATTACCTAGGACATTGGCCAGAGAAGCTCCAAGAACGCACAGCGACACAGACATCTTCAAGACTCCGATGAGGAACGTGTCTCAGGGAAGCTCGCAGTACAGGACACCAAAAATGCCAGCACCATTTCCCTCAGCAGTGATGCCAACCAATCTCACCGACGTCTGTTTCCGCTGCGACGCCAAATTCTACTGCGAGACCATCATCGGAGTTGGTGCCTATCTCAGTGGCGAGATCTCCGATGCAAGTTCGACTTCACACAGCACCTCCACTGCCAGCACCGGCGGTGACTCGACCACAGACATTGGTGCCAGACCTGGACAAAACAATGATATTGGACGGAAGCGGGGCAGCCGACATCCCGATGCATATGGCAGATCAGGGCATAACGGCTGCCGCACCACCTCTACCGGCGGCACCATCATCGACAGCAACAACCAGAATACCACTCGCGCCGACAGCGACAATGACACTCGCGGCGACCTCGGCTCCCTCATCTTCCTCGGCCTGGTGAAATCAGCCACCACCTGGAGATGGCAACGATCGCGATGAAGCCACGAAGAGAGCTCGCACGCAGGTCGACCCGAGTCCTTCAACATCCTTTGAGCAGCATGTAACTCGACACTACGCAGGAAGGAAGCAGCTCGACCTTTCGACGACGAGCAGGAGCCTGAGGTCATCGACGCGGACGTGACCGACAAGCTCAGCCGCAAATAGGAATATTCAGACAAATCACATCAAGAACCAGACGGGTCAGTGTCCACCGTATGACAAACAGCAGCGTGAAGGTCTAGATGAACAAGTTGTGCCCGCACAACGAGATGACGGTGGTCGAAAACCTGAACCAGATCAGTCGACAGCTGATGACGGAGTACTGCTACAGGGCATCAGCTCAGCAGACTGGCATCATCTTCAAAGCCTACCTGGTGAACAGCATGCTCCCATCGATCTTCCAGTGCAGATGGACATGCCACAGTCCATCGCTCCAGCAATTGATGATGGAGACTGATTCGCCAGACGCAGCACCGCCGAATAAGATGGAACCCCTGCCGGACGACGAGATGTTCATCAATGTGATAAAGGAGTCATTCCTGTCGAACTCCATGACGATGGTGATTGAGCAGCAGCGGCAGGCGAACTACTTCACCAGCGAGATCGAGCAGGGGCACGACACCAGCGAGATGTAGCTACCAAGGGACCGAATTCAAGCAGCATGGGTTATTTCAGGACCATGGAGGCAAGATCAATGTGTTCTGCTCGACCTTCAGGCTGGCGAGGCGGTTATCTATGCAGCTCAGGCAGATGGCAATCTGAGTTAGCAAGGCATATACGAGTATTGGGACCTGGTCGAAGAAGGAGATCGATCTGAGATGACGGCGTTCGTGGATTACTCCGTCTGCGCGTGCGCTGTAACAACGAACCTGGGCTCCAGAAGCATCACAGATGCCGTCTGGATTTGAAGATGAAAGTGCAACAACAAGAAGCAGATATTGAAGGTCAAATGACGATCATGTGGTCGCGGATTTCTGGACTCTCAGAAACATCAGATGCAGCGACACTCAAATACAGCTTCCAGGACAAGTCCAAAATTCGTGGTAAGCATGGCACAGCATCACTCTGGAACAGATCGTGAATACTCGGGTATACCCACGGCGTGGCTTCAAGGTTTGTCTTTCGATGAGTTGAAGCAAAGATCTACATGAATACAACGGAGAGAAGGCTCGGAGCAAACAAGCGGCAAAAGCTTCCCTTCACTCACAATGGAGCTCAGCACAAACGGTCGGCACATGACAGCATCATAATACATCAGATAGACCATCTCAAGAACATCAAGCCGTGCGAGATCCCAACGTTAACCGATGACCGACTGGCTTCAGCTTAGTACGCGCATGGATTCAGAAGCATCATGACCAACATGCTGTCCCTCTGCCACTGCAGCGCCCACTTCCTGACGGAAGCTAATCTGCTGCAGGGATTCCGCAGCGAACCAAAAATCGTGCACTTGCAGCGAGCCTGCGCGGTGCTGAAGAAGGCTCAGTCGGAAAACCAGCTCGTGGGACTCCACTTTCCTCGACTGCGTGCACCACATGTCTTGAGAGCGATCGGCGACGCGAATCATACTATCAAGACGAGCGTAGATCCTCAAAAAGGTCCAGCTGTTCTTCTCATGCACGACGCCTCTCTCAAGCTGGATAACAAGACGGACATCATCATGGACAAAGGTTGCTTGAGTGGTGAGCGCCATACAATGGCAATACTTCTTTCGAATAACGCGACGAAGGTTGCTCCTTCGCCGTCCATGGGCAAGACGAACTGCGTTCTGAGAGTAGTGAGCAATGCACATGATCGCGCTGAGTATCACCGAGATACAAATGGACCAAGGCATTCCTCACTTGGCTCGAATCAGGGAGATGACGCACAGAAATGGGAATGGAGCCTATGGGTTGCCTATAGATGACCTTACTGATTGCAAGAACGTGTTCGAGCTGGTGACCGGTCTCAAAAGGGTACCACATCACAAGCAACAGAGGCTTCCAGTGATGGCATCGTGCGAAGAGCGCATCACGACACGTACGAGATGAACGGTCCATATTCCGACGGTTGTCATGATAGCCGATGCCGTGACAAAGCTGGGAGTTTTCAAGCAGATGATGAAGTTGCTGACGACCGGGAAGCTTCACATGGAGATAGTGACGAAAGCGGCTACTGCTCGGCGTATCCATCACTGGCCTTTCGACTTCAGCGAGTCGGACATCGAAAATATCCCAAAGTACGACGAGATGGACAACTGTCGAGACCACGTGAGGATTGGCTTCATGATGCGTGAGGCCGGCTGCCGCCGCCCAGATATCCTTCCTACCCAGCTCCTCCTCCTCCTCCTGCTCCTCTCTCGAGCCAGCGTTTTTCACACCTTTTATGCATGTACGTGCGCAGTACTGGAAGAAATCGATTTCCATGTTCCACATGTCTATTCGCAACAACCCTCAGAAAAAGATAATTCGACTGATAATGTCAGTTCATATGCAGTATAGAGCAGCGTATGCAGAGGTCTGCTTGATCATGCGTCGCATCTGTTCTGTACGCACATCAGGGCTCAGGGTACTTCGCGATTCTGGCTAAACATTTCAGTGCAGGGACGGGCGCCCCGCCCCCTTCCCCCGCTCTTTCCTCCTCCTCCTCCTCCTCCTCCACCTCCTCCTCCTCTTCCTCGTCCTCCTCGTCCTCCTTGTCGTCCTCCTCCTCCTCCTCTGCCAGCCGCGGGCGCCTGGATCTCCCCCCCCACCACCCACCCAGCGAGCACCACTGCGGAGCGGAGCCCAAATCTCCGACGATATGACTTCTGTCAGCCGGCGGGTTCCCTTCGAGGTCGGCCCTCGGGGGCAACGGTCGGGCCCCGGGGCCATGAACCATGAATCCGGGGCGCTCTTCCAAACTGCGAGGCTGTGAAGCGCGCGTTGTGAAGTGACGGGTCGCCCACGTGTGGCCCACGTGGGGCCCACGCCGGGACGCTGGGCCACTGGTATTGTACGGCGTTCGCGCCGCTGTGCGCTCCCAAGCCAAATTGTTGCAGTGGAGGCCAGTCCACATGAAACCTTCCACAAGAAACCCAACCCTGAGACCCCAGGACGTCAATTGATGTATTTTTGGTGTGGGAACGTCGCGCTTTCCTCAGCAAAACCATCGAAACCCAAGAAACCCAGGGCACCCTGGAGTCAAGCAAAGTGTTTCCTGGCCTGGGTCTCCACCGTATGATCGGGCGTCGTCAAACCGGGCGATCATTCTCCGAACGCCACACGGAATCCCGAGTAGAATCCGAAAGACACATGTCCCACGGGACGGCTCCATGGTGCGCGGTGCGCACGGGGGGGGGGGCCAGAAGGCCGTTGAGCGGTGGAGCAGTGAGCGGGTGAGGGCATTGGACAAGGAACCCTTGGATAAGGAATCCAGGGTCTGAAAGCTGGTGGAACGCTAATTGAGGCTTGGCCATGGATATCACCGCTGCGGTCGTCAGACGAAGAATCCTCAAAGGTCTGAGGCCGGCCTCCGAGCACGTTACTTAACGGACGCTTCCTGCGGTGGAGCAGTGAAGGGTCGGCTGGCGTGGCAAGAACGACACGCAGGAGTGATATGGGCGACTAAAAAGATAAGGGGTCCCCCACGTACGAGAACATGGCGGGTCCGGATCCGAGACTCCTGGGCGCTTTTGGGCCCTTCTGGTGTTCAGGCAAGGACTTTTCGCAAGGCCCTGGACGCACTGATGAAGTCCGCACTTCCTATACGCCCAAAGATGCCGCTAGACGCAAGAGACCGTCATGCTGTACTGATGTGTCTCTCCTCTCTCTGGCCGAATCCCGCGTTTGAGCGCCAATATGTCGAAGACGACGGTGTGGGGTAGCTCCATGGGTGCGGGAACGCAACACGCGCTCTCGGAGAAATGCCAGGGCGCCTGGGCCTGAATTCGATGCACCTGGGCTGGCTACAGCTTTCGCGGGAAAACTGGGGAATTGGAAAAAGCTAAGAATCGTCCAAGGCCCTGCGTACAATACCATGACCTGTCTCAAAATCGCATGGGGGGCGGGCTGGGCGAAACTCAGTTTCATGTGACATAAACAACCCGCACAGCCTGCATCCCTCTGCTGCGCAGCGCTCACACTGTGCAAAGAAACTGACAAGGATTGACATTTTTTCGGCGGAGCAAGCCTGCAACCCAAAGCTTGTCTTGTCAACACATTGAACGGGCGCTGTGCGGCGGACCCCTGCGGCCTAAACGGCCACACACAAAAATCCTCAAAAACGCACAGCGCCAACCCAGGCGGCAGGAGCGAGCAGGGGACAGGAGGGAGAACGCAGAAGGAGAGTGACAAGAAGGCAAAGGCCCGTCAGAGAATCTCGCGCGTGCGAAGACCAGACGCTCTGGCCAGAGCCAGAGCCGGTGCGCGCACAGGAGCCCTACGCGAGTCTAAAATTGGAGCCTCAAGTTCATTGAAACCCCGTAGCAGCCTGGCTAAGAAGGCATTGCCGCCTTGCCAGATGAGCGGGCACCTACTGCCACGGTAGCCCGATGCGACGCAAGGCACAGAAGGAGGGGAGGAGGAGGAGGAGGAGGAGGAGGAGGAGGAGGAGGAGGAGGAGGAGGAGGAGGAGGAGGAGGAGGAGGAGGAGGAAGAGGAGAGAGCACAGCAGAGAAGGGAACACGAGGACGAGAGCGACCGGCATGAAAAAAGAAACTGCTGAAACCGCGCGAGGGGGGCGCAGGGCACGGGAAGCTCCGAGAGCAAACCGTCCCTGACGCCCCCGCGGCGGAGAACGCCGCCCCGGAAATCTGGGGACAGCGCGCGTATAAAGAAACTAGCAAAAACATGCACAACGCTGTGAGCGAAACTGGAGGGACGCGGGAGGCGAGGGGCGGGGGAACTGAGCACTGCACCAATGCCATCGGACGCCTCCCCCCCCAGAGGGGGCCACGAGCCCAAGAAAGGAACACCTCGCGGGAGGGATGCTCTGTGGCAGCTGGCCAGTGCTTCACGCCTGCCGTTGATTGCAATTACAGCCTGTCGTGCCTGCAGTAGGCTCCGCCGAGCGATGCGGCGTGAGGCCCCCTGCTCGGGTATTGCTAGAATTCTTCAGTCGAGAGAAGGCACATTGCCTAGCCGCCAGAATGTGCATATCCACTGCCGCGGGGTCGTAGCCCAAGGAATCGAGGAGCGATGGGTATAGATATCTGGCCGCCTATACGGGCGGGCAGATCTCGATATCCATCACTCCTCGAGATCCCAGGGCACGACTCCGAAGCGGTGCATATGGCTATACTCTGGCGGTGGAATTGCGGGGCCCAAGCTGTCAACCATGAAAGCGATACCAGCGATACACCAATCATCTTTGCGCGAGCACTAAAAAGACTGGACTCCAAAATTTGGGTCTATCATACAGGAGCGAACCCGCTGGCGCGACCAGTGGGCCATGACACGCCTCATGAGCTACCCATTGAATGACACCCGCAGCCGACGAGAGAGCAAGAGAACCATGGCGCCCGCCCGCCCTTTCTGGAGCGCCACGCGATGATGAAGCAGCCAGTAGTCATTGTGCCACCCCACCTGAGCGACGATCGAAAAGGGGTCTTCCGCGAGATGGCATAGCGACCTTGCGCGGCGGCATACGCGCGCCGCCAGCGCGGCATGTCGCACTGGCAGCAGGGAGGGCGCTCAAAAGCGCGACCTCACGCGGGCAGCCTGCGCGCCGACGTCGGCGCAGACGGCCCCGTCTTTCGGCGTCGCTCACCTGCCGGCCGCGGCACTGCACTGTCAAGCGGCACGGGTTGCACTGCTGGCGGCGGCCACCGCGGTGCGGGCCGCCTGCGCCGCCCCGCGATCGCCGTCCGCGGCTGCTCCCTCCGCCCCTCGGGCCCTGGCTCAGGCCCCGGCGTCCGTGGCCGCGGTGCTGGAGCTCGGCGTGCCCCAGTGCGCCGCCTTCCCGCCGCCGCCCGCGCGGCCGCCCGCGCGGCCGCCGCCCAGCGATCGCCGCGGCCTCGCCAGGGTCAGGCCCGGGAACAGCAGCGACTCCGTCGCGGGGCCGGGGCCGCGCCCCTGCAGGCGCGGAGGCGCCGCCTAGGAGGAGGAGAAGAAGGAGGAGGAGAAGGAGGAGGAGGAGGAGGAGGTGCAGGCAGAGGAGGAGGAGGAGGAGGAGGAGGAGATGAGGAGGAGGAGGAGGAGGAGGAGGAGGAGGAGGAGGAGGAGGAGGAGCAGGAGCAGGAGCAGGAGCAGGAGCAGGAGGCGCCGCCGTGCGCGCCTCCCTCTGCGGCGGGTGGCCCTGGCGGCACGGCGCCCCCTCGGGCTCGCCGGTGTGGGCGCGGTCCGCGGCCACCGCGGCGAGGTCCAGGGCCGGGACGCGAGGCTCACAGGGCACCAGCCCCAGCGCCAGCAAGGAGCCCGCCGCGGCGGCGGCGGGGGGACCCGTGGCGCGCGCAGGGCGGTCCCCTGGGGCCACAGCGGCCTGGCACGCTGGAGCAGCTCCGTCGCCCGCGGGCTGGAGCGGCTCCGTTTCCTTTTCAGCTGGGGCCGACATCCCCATCCACTGCCCTCCCGAGGGAAGAGGCGGTGCAAGAGCGGCCTGGGCTGGAATCGCTTGAGTCAAAATGGCTACAGGTCGCCGTCACGGAACAGTCTTATAGCCGTGGGGGCCGGCAGCGTGGCTGAAATCGCATGCTTACATCAGTGTCAGCCTTTTGCGGTCGAGCGTCCAAGACGGCCTGAGAGGCCCCCCAAGATCGCTCCATGACGGCCAACGTACCTCCAACAGGGGCCCAAGAGGCCTCCAAGACGGCCCCAAAGAGAGATCCAAATGTGGGGTCTTGAACCGACATTTGGAGCCTTTGGCATAGAAGATGGAACCCGAAGGCGCCTAGAAGCCCCCAAAAGGTCTCAGAGGACGACCACCAAGAGACCTCCACGAGGCCCCCCCCAAACGAACAAGCCATACGCCACGAGGCGCGTGTGTAAACGCATGCGTCAAGCAATGCTCGACGCAGGATCAAGGACAAGCAGTGAGCAGGAATAGGAAGGAGGAGGAGGAGGAAGAGGAAGAAGGAGGAGGAGGAGGAGGAGGAGGAAGGAGAAAGAAAAGGAATGATATTGCCATGCCTGTTGCAACGTGTGCTTCCTGTCAGGACGACCAGGCCCCCAAAAGGCCTCCCAGCAGCCCTCCCAAGCAACCCCAAGAGGCCTCCAATGGGCTTTTATTCGAGGACCGAGGGGCACTGATCTGCCGCCCGCTTGACGTAATCACCGGATTTTGAGAATCCGCCTGGCTTTTCCAAAATACTCGCCTTGGTTTTCGGCATGGCCTGCCCGCCGCCACCGCATAACGACCGAACGACACATGTCATTTCCTCCCAAACAGCCACGATGCCTCGAGACGGCTGCCAAAATGGTCCACGAGGGTTCCAGAAGTTCTCGGATGGTCGCCAAGATGGCCAAGGAGGGGTCCAGAGGCCCCGAAGACGGTCTCAGAAGGGTTTAGACGGCCCATGATGACTCAAAGACGGCCACAGATCACCTCAACAAGACCCGAAAGACCAAATACGCCCGAAAGGGCCTCCTAGAGGGCCTGCGGGGGGGGTCCGAACATGTAAACAACGTGAATGCGATTGAACTGGTCGACAGGCGAACTACATTTTTCTGGCGACAGCAAGAGTTCCAGAAAGAAAAAAACCTAGAATCGGCACAAGCGAAACCCAGAATCCCTTTGGGAAGCCCGGAACCGATTTCAGGCGAAACCTGGAAATCCGAAAAAAAAACTGGAACCGGCACGTGCGACACCCGGAATCTCTCTGGGAAACCCAGACCCGCACGCAACCGAAAACAGGCACCGTATCCGAGAGAAGATGGCGAAACTTGAGAAACACAGCAGATGTTTCAAGTGAAAGGGAAAACTGGCCCCATGGCAAATGCCCTCGGCAGCGGCACGGACATGAGAAATAACAACGACGCCAGGGGCTCGCCGGCAAAGCGAGACCCGCCTGGCCGCGCCTCCCTCCTCCCCTCCCAGCCGCACCTCCCTCTTCCTCCTCAGTCCTCCTCCGCCTACTCTCCTCTCACCGTCCTCCTCCCTCCCTCCCCCCGCGCTGGCTCCTCCCGCTGAGTGCAGCGACAAGGGGGGCATGATTCAGAACCACCCCTGTTCCCCATAAAAGGTCACCTCCAAGAAAGCGTCAACTTATGAATCAACCTCCTTCGAAAACATAATAGGACCGTTCCCTAAGGCAGTCGGTCAGCTAAAATATTCAAATGACCCATCCTGGACCCCCCTTCGGGTGGATCCACGAAAAATAAGACGCCCGGTCAACGGCCGCCCAACCGGTGGGGAGTCTGATAAATCCCAACAGCCCTCTGGGAGTCGGTGGTTTAGAGCGTTTCCTCTTCCACCCCTCCCTCGTCCCCTTCGGGGAGGGGTTTACCCCTCCCCCCACCCCCTCCCCGTGGACCTGGACGGGAGGGGCGGGGAGGTGTCAGAGCGTCCATAACGGCCTCGGCGAGGAAGCCAAAATCATTAATTTTACTAGGATTTGGGCCCCGTTTTGGCCTCCTGGGGGGGCAGCCCTAATTGAAGCTCCACTCTTCTTTGGTAGATCTCCTCCAAGATGGCACAAAGAAGCGCCCAGGAGGCCCCAAGAGGTCCCAAGATGGCCCCAAGGTGGCCCCAAGAGGCCCCCAAGAGGCCCCCAGGAGGCCCCCCAAAAGACCCTCAGCGGCCCCAAGAGGCCCCCCCCGAGGCACCCAAGAGCCCCCCAGGATCGCCAAGAGACCCCCAAGACGTCCCAAGAGGCAACCAAGAATCGCCCAAGAGATACCCCAAGAGGCTCCGAGAGGCATCCAAGAGACCTCTGGCCCTTGTGCTTGCCCTCCTCCTCCTCCTCCTGTTCCTCCTTCCTGCGCCTACTCCTTCTCTTCCTCCTCCTCCTCCTCCTCCTCCTCCTCCTCCTCCTCCGCCTCCTCCTCATCTGATTCATCCTCCTTCTTCCCACTCCCTCATCCATCCATCCATCCACCTCCTCCTTCTCCTCCTCACTCCTTTGCACAGTTCGGCCGTCCTCCTCTTTGGTGCCGCACTTCCCTGATCACCTCAACTCGCCTGGACATCGTTTCTGGATGGGCTGGTGGGGATACTTTTTTGTCGCAACCGCAGGCGAGAGCGCCAGCGGCGAGTAGTAAGGTCCGAGCGGGCCGCGCAAGAGCCTAACTGCCTAAAGCCGACGGGCCGGCGACCTCAGCGGCGCTTCGGCGGGCGGGCCGGCGAGAGGGGGCGTGCGACGGGCTGGTGGGGATACGCGAAACGTCTAGAATTCGAAACGGATTTCCCCGAGTACTGGCCGAGTTGGAGAACGCATATCCACTGACCCCCCTTGTGCAGCGACGGCGACGACGGCAACAACGACGGCAACGTCGACGGCAACAACGACGGCGACGACGGCGGCAGCGACGGCGACGGCAAAAGCGACGGCGTCGGCGTCAGGAACGAAGACGGCAACGGCGACGGCGAAGGCGGCATCGGCAACGAGACGGCAACGGCGACGGCGGCGACGGAAACGCTGACAGCAACGGCGACGGTCACTACGACGACGACGGCGACGGCTACGACGACGGCGTCGGCGACGGCAACAGCAACGGCGGCGACGGCAACGACGCGCCAAACTTCGGCGAGATACGGGCCAGTTGCCAAACTTCGGCGAGATACGGGCCCGTTCTCGCCGAAGGAGTCGCAAGAACGGCCCGTTCTCGATGTGACGGGGGGCATTTCAAAGTCCTAACTGTCAAAAACGTATACAACCTCCAACATCGATCGTCAAACCAGGCCCTCGAAGACGATGATGACGAAGCCGACGCCACCTGAAGTCTGGCCCCCACATGACGGCCAACGATATCCCAAATCCTCCATCCTTGATCCGCGAAACCTGGTCCTCGACAACGCCGACGACGCGACCTCTGCGGACCTCCAAAAGAATCCTTGGAAGCTTCCGGAAGCCTCGGGAAGCCTGAAAAAGCCAGGGGAAGACTCAGGAAGCCTGGTGAAACCAAGGGAAGCTTCGGGAAGCCTCTTCTGCTGGGGTCCATGGCACACAAAGAAACATCACATGAGGCATCCTACGTACAACTCCCAGGTGCACAGAACTGTACCCCGGAGGCCTTTGACACCAAAAAGGCGGCAGGAGGAGGAAGGGAGGAGGACGGAGGAGGTAGGATCGGATCGGATCGGCCTTCCACGAAAGCGAGGTGCACGACCACGGCAGCCGGGGGGGGGGGAAAACTACTGAGTAACACAGCCCGGAGGAGGTAGGAGGAGGCAGGAGGAGGTGCGAGGAGATGAGACGAGGTAGGAGGAGGTACGCTGGCGTAGGAGGAAGAAGGAGGAGGTAGGAGGCGGTGGAGGGCAGGATGAGGTAATAGGAGGTAGGAGGAGGGGGGATGAGGTAGGAAGAGGCCGAAGGCACGCTCGGGAGACAGCCGCGGGAGGCAGCGGGAGGCCTGGGGACACCTCGGGAAGCCGGGGGAAACCTTGCGAAGCCCGGGAAAGCCTGGGGAGGCCTGGGGTAGCCTGTGGAGGCCCCGGGAAGCCTGGGGGAACCTTGGCGAACCTGGGGAAACCTCGTCCGCGGAGATTCGAGCCACCATCACAAAAGGAATCACGGGCACAACTGTCAAGTGCAGAAAGCTGTACCTCGGAGGCCGCTAGCGTCAAAGAGGCAGTAGGAGGAATGAGGTAAATCAAAAAAAGAAAGTAAGAGATGCGAGGAGGTAAGGGGTGGGACGAGGTAGGACGGGGCAGGATGAGGCAGGATAAAATCGGGGGAAGAGGAGGAGGAGGAGGAGGAGGAGAAGGAGGAGGAGGAGGAGGAGGAGGAGGAGGAGGAGGAGGCGGAGGCGGAGGCCGAGGCGGAGGCGGAGGAGGAGGAGGAGGAGGAGGAGAAGGGGGAACGAGGAGGAGGAGAGGGGGTGGTCCGAGGAGGTAGGACGATGTGGGAGGAGGTAGAAGGGGGTAGCAGGGGGTAGGAGGACGTAGGATGATATGGGAGGCGGTAGGAAAAGGGGGGAGGAGGTAGGAGGTTCAGTCGGGGCGTTGACCTAACGAACAACAAGTGAGGAACGAAGCTCCTTTTTTTCCTAAGTAAGTCCACGAAGTCTGAACGGACGGCCGAAACCTTCTCGACCGGCGTTCCGCCGTGAGTTGCCTTCACGATTAAAACCCCACGCCCTCTGCCAAAATACCATGGAACGCCCGCCCCCCTCCCCCGCCGCTCCAAAATCAAACGCAGAAACTCAGCCCGCGAAGAACGCGTTAGGAACGCCTGGTTTGCCCAGACAAGACGCGGCCCCCCAACGCGCGCGCTCGGCGACGCCCTCCAAACCGACGGCTGGCGAAGGACCCGGTCGCACGCGGCTGCGGGTACCGCGTCTGTGAACATCGTCTTCGGCGGAGCTCCCCATGCGGGCGCGAACCGTGCGAGGGGCGCGCCAAAGTGGAGTGGCGGCGGCATGCGGGCGCTGCGACTGGGGTTTTCGGCGGAGCTCCCTATACCATATAGGGCCTTCGGCGTGGTTCCCTATGTCCGCGACCTGTCTGAAGGGGGGGTAGCGAGAAAAGCTAGACCGTCCAATACTGTCCTCCCCTGCTTTCTCTCCCTCTGCGCCCGCGCGCACCAAAGCCCAAGGCCGCGGACGCTGCGCGGCGCGGCGTTCCTGCGACGCGCGCCGGCAGCCCCAGCGGGGCCGCGGCGACGCGCGCGGGTCGTCCCCCGCGCGGAGCAAAGAAAGCTTGCGGGAGAGGCTCTTGCTGCTGGGCCGAGCGACGACAGGCGAGCGAGGCGCTGGGCAGAGCGCAGCGCGGAGTTCCCACGACGCGCGCCAGTCGCTCCGAACAGGCCCCAGCGACGCGCGCAGGTCGTCCGCGGCGCGGGGCTGAACAGTCAGACCGTCGAGAGAGGGCGAGGCTCGGGCGGGCCGCTCCCCTGGTCAGGCCTCGCGGATAAACTCGGTGAAGCCCAGCTCCCTGGCGAGGGCCGTCGTCTCCCTCTGGCACCGCTTCGTGCGCGTCGCAAACAGCTCCAGCTGCTTCCGCAAGCCCTCCGGCGGCCCTGCCAGGAAGAACTCGATCCGCGGCGCCCGCATGAGCAAGAGGTCCTCGTGGCGCGTGGCGCGCGAGAGCAGCGCGTAGAGCTCCAGTCACCAGTCGTCCTCCTCCTCCTTTTCGCCATGCCCGGCCTCGTGGCGGCCGCAGTCCAGGATCATGCCAGTCAGCTATGGGGCCACGAAGCTTGTGAAAGGTGTGCTCCCTTTCGAGCCACGAAGCGCTGTAGTGGGCGCAGGAACCGCATGCGAGTTCCGCAACTGGGACCTTCGGTGGAGTTCCTTACGGGGCTGGGGCCACGAAGCGCTGCACTGGGCGCAAGAGCCGCATGCGAACTCTGCAACTGGGATTTTCGGTGGAGCTCCCTATGGGGCCACGAAGCGCTGCATGCAAGTTCCGCCACTGGGCCATTCGGTGGAGCTCCTTATGGGGCCACGAAACTCGCAGGAAACGCATGCGAGTTCTTCCACTGGGACCTTCGGTTGAGCTTCCGATGGGGGCACGAAACGCTGCACTGGGCGCAAGAACCGCACGCGAACTCCGCGACTCGGACCTTCGGTGAAGCTCCCCATGGGACCACGAAACGCTGAACTGCGCGCAAGAACCGCATGCGAGCTCCGCCACTGGGACCTTCGGTGAAGCTCCCTATGGGACCACGAAGCGCTGTAGTGGGCGCAGGAAATGCATGCGAGTTCTCCCAGTGGGACCCTCGGTGGAGTTCCGTGGAGTTCCCTACGGGGCCACGAAGCGCTGTATTGGGCGCAGGAACCGCATGCGAGCTCCGCAACTGGGACCTTCGGTGGAGCTCCCTCTGGGGGCCACGAAGCGCTGTACTGGGCACTAGAGACGCAGTTGTGATGATGATAACGATGACGGTGATGATAATAATGAGATGGATGAGGAGGAGGATGATGATGATGATGACGATGACGATGACGATGATGACAGGGAGGAGAAGACGGGAGGGAGGAGGCGGGAGAACGCGGGCCGCCGTCTCTTCAAAACGAGGACCCGACACCACAGGATGGTTGGGAAAAACCAAGAACGGCAAGGGCCGTCGCGCTGCAACGGAACCTGCGCAAGCCGACGACGTCAACCCACCTCCCGACCTCCAAGTCACAAGGACCGCCAGTGGCTTGTGCGGGGAATTGAGCCTGATGCACGCGAGCCCCAACTCGCGTCGCACAATGAACCGAGGGGCTGGCGCGGGGGACTAGGCCTCAACGTGACCAACTTCCTACGTGGCCACACTACGGGCAGCGCTTGTTGCACAGGACACGCGACAAAGCACAGGACTCTTCCGACGGCTTCGCGGCCTCCAAAACCACAGCACAGCCGAGTCCGCGGCCGCAGTCACCCGCGGCTGACTGGCAGCCTCGCGAAGGGGGGCGCACGCAGGACGGGACACCAACGGTGTCCAACTGGCCGCGCCACCCACCGCGCAAGAAGCAAGGGCCAGAGAACAAAGCCGCGCGGCCGAGGACGTCGCAGAGGACGCGCAGACTACCCTCCTGCGGCAAAGCGACCCGTCGCTTTCGCTGCCGCGCCCTTTTGTCTCCACGTTTGGGCGCTTCTGTTTCCCCTCGCCGCCGCGCCCTTTAGTCTCCACTTTTCGGGGCTTCTCGTTGCTGTCGCTGCCGCGCCTTTTCCTCTCCACTTTTTGGATCCTTCTGGTTGCCCTCGCCGCCGCGCCCTTTCGTCTCCACGTTTTTGGACTTCTCGTTGTTTTCGCTTCCACGCTCTTCCGACTTCCCTTCTGATCGCTTCTGCGCAGTGCGGATATTTCATATGTTCGCCTTACGTGTCCAGTGGGCAGAACCGCGCGACGTGCTTAGAACAGGTTGGGTACGTTCCCGGGTAATTCGCTTATGATGGCCTGTCGAATCATCAATATGGCCTCAAGATGGCTCCCACAGGGCTCTGCTCCAAGTGAGCTCCAAGAACACCCAAGAGCGTTCCAAGAGCGCACCAAGAGGCGATTTCGGGGGCTCCCGAGGGGGCCGGGCTAACCAGGGACCCACCCTTTCGTGCATCGATGCCCTCCAGCACTGCCTCAAGAGAGCCCCCCCGAGGCCCCCAAGAGGCCCCCCAAAAAGGCCCGCGCCCATTAGCCGCCAGGAGGCGCCCTTGAGGCTCCCGAGAGGCACCCCGAAGACCCCCAGGAGGCTCCCCCGAGACACCCTAAGAAGCTCTATTCGAGGCGCGCGGGGCCGCCAAAGGGGCACCCGGAACGCCCCAAGAGGACTGCGCGCGTTCGGACATGGGCAGCACGCGTCATGCATGTGCAGGTTGTGCTTACGGTGAAATGCAACACACAACTCCCGTCCTGATTTTTTCACGACACGAACATGTCTGCAGGGGTACCTTCTGCCTTCCTCACAGCTTTGTCGGCACCTTGTCCTCCTCTGCTCGTCGTGCCCCCACCCCCGTGGGCTGGCGCGGGGTCTGCTCCCTGGGGGTCGCCATCGGGCCAGGATCGGTGCAGGTGCGCGCTCAGCGGGGGGCAAACTGAGTTAGCCCCCCGCTGAGGCCAGGCCGCCGGCGCTGACATCGGGCCTGGCCGCCAGGGCCGATCAGGAGCAGCGTTCGGGGTCGCAACTAGGCGCAAAGGGGGGAGGCATCGACTCATTCATCGCGAAATAAAAAAAAAAAAAAGCGCTGCTCCCACTCTCGGCGGCGCGCACGGGGGGAAGCGAGACGGGGCGGGCCTTCTCAGACGGCTCGGAAGGCCCCCTGCCCCCCGAACAGTTTTCTGAGCCTTCCCCGAAGACGCAAATAACCTCTCAGGGCGCGCGGGGGTTCCCAGAGGCGCCGCCACCCTGTGAGATGGCCTCCACCTCCCTCACTCCCCCCCTTTGCCTCCCCCTCCCTCACTCCTCCTCCTCCTCCTCCTGCTTCCCCTCCTCCTCCTCCTCCTCCTCCTCCTCCTCCTCCTCCTCCTCCCCTCCTCCTCCTCCTCCTCCTTCCTCCTCCTCCTCCTCCTCCTCCTCCTCCTCCTCCTCCTCCTCCTCTCCTCCTCCTCCTCCTCCTCCTCCCCCCTCCTCCTCCTCCTCCTCCTCCTCCTCCCCCTCCCCTCCTCCCCCTCCCCCTCCCCTCCCCCTCCTCCTCCTCCGCCTCCCTCCTCCTCCCCCTCCTCCTCCTCCTCCTCCTCCTCCTCCTCCTCCTCCTCCTCCTCCTCCTCCTCCCTCCTCCTCCTCCTCCCTCCTCCTCCTCCTCCTCCTCCTCCTCCTCCTCCTCCTCCTCCTCCTCCTCCTCCTCCTCCTCCCCCCCCTCCCTCCCCACCTCGCTCGCCGCCGATTCTCCCCGAGCGGGCTGGCTGACGAAGGGCCTGCTCCCCGGGGGCCGCCATCTGCGGGGCCGCCTGCGCGCCGAACTCCAGCGGCGGTTCCCTGCGCACCGCGCGGCGGGGAGGTCTGCCGCGGCGGCGGCAGGAGGGTGGCGCGGCGGAAGCCAGGCGAGAGGAGGCGAAGGTTGTGATGGAGCGACCTAAAGTCAGGGAGAAACAACAAACATAGCATAACCAACACACACACACACACAACCCAACAAAATATGTCGGCATCGGAGGGCCCCTCATCCTCCAACTCCTGGCGGGGGGTCCTCGCGGACTGGCCCAATGACCTGACCGCGTCGAGGTCGCACGCCCGCAAGCCGGGAGGAATGGTGTGCCATAAGCTCGGATATACGCAAGAATGACCCTGGGCAAGAGCGACCCCTTTGGCGCGCGGACTGAAGGGGCGCAGGGCGGCCAAATCCCAACGCGCAAGACGCTACTATCGCGCCGCTCTCGGCGATCGGGGGACCCCAATGGGTCCGCACCAAAGGTCACCACGGCGAAGGGTCACGAGCGCTCTCCCTGAGGGCACAACGGCCTGGATGCCGGCACTTGTGCACAGTGCGCTCCACAGGATAGCCCTCCGATTACTTTTCAGCACGTAGCTCTCACCATAGCGCCTCGCACACTCATCTTGAAAGTTGCAACGATTTCAGGGAGCCGCATTGTTGAAGTCCTCTGAAGAATGTCTTGCCCCGACTGCATACCGTCGGGACGCAACAGTCACGTGGATTCGCTGCGTAGAAGCCCCAGGAATGATGTTCTGGCTTGGTTTAGGATTGCCAGGACGCAGCAGTCGCTTTGATTCGCGGCGCTGAAGTTCCCCGAATGGTGTTGTGTCGCGATTGGGGAGTATCAGACGCTTGTCTTCCAATGGAGCATTTCCCGCAATGACACCAAATTATGGTCTGTACGTGTGTGAGGGAACTTGGAATGTTTATTGCAACATCGTGGATGCACAGTCGGTTTGCGCTGGTCCTCCTCCTCCTCGTCATCCTCCTCCTCCTCTCCACACCTCCTCTTCATGCCGCCTACTTCTCTTCCTGCCCTTTTTCTTTTTCTTCTTCCTCCTCCTCCTCCTCCTCCTCCTCCTCCTCCTCCTCCTCCTCTTCCTCCTCCTCCTCCTCCAGCCCCCCCCCCCCACATCCGTTGCCTCCCTTCTCCCCTCTCCCTCCTCCCCTCCTCCTCCTCCGTCCTCCTCCTCCTCCTCCTCCTCCTCCTCCTCCTCCTCCTCCTCCGCCCACATGCCTCCCCCCCCCTTCCTCTTCCACGAGGAGCAGGGCACGGCGCCGCGGCGGCAGAGGCGGCGGCCTCGTTCTCAGCGCGGTGGTGACCGCGTCGGCGGTCTCCGTGAGCTCCGGGGCGGTCACCTTGAACACCTCCCCCGCGCGCTGGGCAGGAGATGGGACGCACAAGGACGTACTAGTGCTATGCATCCTCCTGCTCCTCCTCCTCCTCCTCCTCCTCCTCCTCCTCCTCCTCCTCCTCCTCCTCCTCCTTCTTGTCATCACTACCACCATCCAAACGAAGGTTGGGCGGAGGAGGAGGGCGCGCTGGGCAGGAGATGGGCTTAGCTGCCCCGATACGCAACACGCAACACGTAGCGTGTGGATATGGAGCTCAACACGTAGACCGAAACGTGGGTCTGAAGCGATACGTTCGCCAATACGTGGGCCAATACGTGGAGCCAACACGCAACGTATCGATACGGACGTCCTGAACACGGGACGTGTTGCGTATCAAAACGGGCGTATCGAGGCAGCCGAGGAGATGGGACGCACAAGGACGTACTAGTGCTATACATCCTCCTCGGAGGCGTGCGTCCGACCCGAACGTATGTTATGACGTATGACCTTGAACACCTCGCCCGCCCCGCGCGCCGGGCAGAAGATTAGGGGGACGAGCAATGAGATAAGCATAAAGAAACTCGGAGGACCGCGCGGATTTCTCGGATTGGCACTGGAGACCCCTGGCGGCGCCTCCGGGGCCGCCCCTGGCGCGCTCCGCGCGCCAGGGAGGGGGGGCCCAACGCCGATCCTAGAAATCCGCGCGGACCTCTGAGTCTTTATGTTTAGGTCAGTGCTTGTTTCCCTAAAGATGGGACGCACAAGGACATACTAGTACTATACATCCTCCTTGGAGGCGTGCGTCCGACCCGAACGTATATTAGAATCATCTCGTAGTATCAGCTAGACGCAAGAGCGGCCCTGGGTAAGAGCGACCTTTGGTGCGCGGCTTCGGGGGGGCCGCGGGGGGGGGCCAGACACAAGCGCGCAAGACGCTGCTGTCGCATCGCGTTCTGCGATCGGGGGGCCCCAGTGGGCCCGCACCAACGGTCACTCCGGCGAAAGGTCACTCTTACGTCTCGTCAGTAGTTTTTCGTTTCCCGAGCGGTATGGCCCGCCACGGAGCTGATACTAAAAGATCTCGGCGCGCGCGCCGCCCCTGGGGGGGGAGGGGGGGGCGACGCACATATAGTGCTAATATGTTGGAGTGACGCCGAGGAGAGCCCAGAATCGAATCGATGAGTCGGATCGGCAATCGAAATGAATCGGATCGGCGGAATCGGCAACCGAGTCAGGCGAGGTCGAATTGGCGAAAATCGGAAGGCTAGTACGCCTCTATGAAAGAATCGGAGTGCACATCGGAATCCGAAGTCGAGTCGAATCGGATCGATCGGATCGAAAGGGACCCTGGACAGCGAGGGAAGTGAGAATGAGAAGGCCTTCTCAGAAGGCGGCGGGACTTCTCGAAGCCCTCGCGCCTTTTGAGAAGTTTTTGTTTGTCTTCGGGGAAGGCTTAGGAAACTTCTCAGAAGGCCGGCGGACTTCCGAGCCTTCTGAGAAGGCCCGCCCCCCGCCCCTTCTCACTTCCCACCTCGCTCGCCGCCGACATGGATCGGCGACGCCGATCCGATCCGATGTCGATTCCGTGCCGGTGCACCCCGATGCGAAGCACAACTCGATTCGATCCGAGGTACTGTGCGATGCTGGCTCCCCCCTCGAAGAACAAAAAACATGCGTAAGCCCAAGCTTTCGGACCTCCGCGTGGACTTCGTGGATCGGCGCGCACAGCGTGCTTTTTGGAGATCAAGACTGCAGTCCAGCTTCCCAGCGCCAACCGTAAACGTACACTAGAATTTCGACAGGGGACAATAGCATGAAACTACGACATGAACTACGAGCCTCGCAGAAGAATAAACAGCTGCATAAGTCAAAGCCTTCGGGCCTTCGCATGGATTTCTTGGACCAGCGCTGGGCCCCCCTGGCGTGCTCCGCGCGCCATGGGGAGGGGTCCAGCGACAATCGAAGAAGTTCACGCGGAGCTCCGAAACCGTATGTTTATGCCGTTTCACCTTTTCAAAGAGTGGAGCCAGGATCAGTCAACAGCGGATCGGCAAATCGGGTCGAATCGAGATGATCGGATCCGGCTGCATCGGCACGGAGTCGAAATCGGATCGGATCGGCGGCGCCAGGATGCACAACCTCGCTGTGCGAGCATCGGGCCGCAACGGGTCGTCAAAATATCGGACTCAAATCGGCTTGGGCCGGCCAGAATCGACGTCGAAACGGATCGATCGGATCCAAAGGGACCCTGGAGAGCGAGGGCGAGCAAGCAGGGAGGGCGCCAAAAGGCCTCGGTCCTCAAAGGTCTTCGGACCGCCTCGAGCCTCCTCGGCCCTCCACGGGCCCTCCCGCGAGGCTCCAGCCTCCCAGAGCCCCCATCGCTGCTCGGGCCTCCTCCACCCTCCGGGCCCTCCCGTGAAGCTCCTACGGTCGGGGGCGGCCAAGAGGGGGGCGTCCAAGAGGGGGGCGCAAATCATGGCTGGCGGCATGTGCGCGGCCCAGGGGGGGGCGGGGACGTCTTGAAATAGGAAGAGGCGCCGTAAGATCTGGGGAGATATCATGGCCTCCGCCATGACACCCCCTCGTGGCCGCCCCCGCTGTAGCCTCCTGGAGCCCTCCCTCCTCCTCCTCCTCCTCCTCCTCCTCCTCCTCCTCCTCCTCCTCCTCCCTCCTCCTCCTCCTCCTCCTCCTCCTCCTCCCCTCCTCCTCCTCCTCCTCCTCCTCCCCCTCCCCCTCCCCTCCCCCTCCCCCCCCCCTCCCCCTCCCCCTCCCCCTCACCCCTCCCCCTCCCCCTCCCCCTCCCCCTCCTCCTCCTCCTCCCCTCCTCCTCCTCCTCCTCCTCCTCCTCCTCCTCCTCCTCCTCCTCCTCCTCCTCCTCCTCCTCCTCCTCCTCCTCCTCCTCCTCCTCCTCCTCCTCCTCCTCCTCCTCCTCCTCCTCCTCCTCCTCCTCCCCACTCCTCCTCCCCTCCTCCTCCTCCTCCTCCCCTCCTCCTCCTCCTCCTCCTCCTCCTCCCCTCCTCCTCCTCCTCCTCCTCCTCCCTCCTCCCTCCTCTCCTCCTCCTCCCTCCTCCTCCTCCCTCCTCCTCCTCTCCTCTCCTCCTCCTCCTCCTCCTCCTCCTCCTCCTCCTCCTCCTCCTCCTCCTCCTCCTCCTCCCTCCTCCTCCTCCTCCTCCTCCTCCTCCTCCTCCTCCTCCTCTCCTCCTCCTCCTCCTCCTCCTCCTCCTCCTCCTCCTCCTCCTCCTCTCCTCCCCTGACCCCTGCCGACCTCAAGGTGTTCTCCGCCCGCGGCCCCGGAAAGGCCCCGACTGCTCCCCCGGGAGGGCAGCTCCTCTGCCCGGTGGCCCCGTAAGCCCCAGGACTACACGTCGTTCATTTCTAATCGCGTTCGTTTCTAATCGTGTTCGTTTCTGATTGTTCCTGGCCCCCTAAGTGGCCAGGAAGAGGCCCAGGATGGAACAATTCGAATTGGAAGTTCTTGCCCCCCAGAAAAAAACTAGGAATGTTCGAAGATTAGGAATGAACAATTTGCAAGTTGGGCCGGGCATGTCCCTCCACAGGAGGAATATTCGAAAATAGTCGAAGAATAGTCTGGGGACGATAGTTTCTTTGTACTGTTTGACTATATCTGAATTTTTGTGGCATAGTTACTATTTTGTCCAAAATCCGCCAGTAGGGGGGCATGCCCAGCCTGACCCCAGAACTGGCCCGTGATGCCGACCTCGAGGAGAGGAAAACCGGGACCGAAAGCGCCGGGTCGTCAAGGATCTGGGCCTACCTTCCAGGCCCAGAGGCCTCCTGGATGGGGTCGGAGTAGATGGGGTTGGAGGATCGCGCCGCATCGCCGATACGTAGCGTCCGGCGTCGAGCACCCCGTCGGAGCTCCTCCTCCTCCTCCTCCTCCTCCTCCTCCTCCTCCTCCTCCTCCTCCTCCTCCTCCTCCTCCTCCTCCTCCTCCTCCTCCTCCCTCCTCCTCCCTCCTCCTCCTCCTCCTCCTCCTCCTCCTCCTCCTCCTCCCCTCCTCCTCCTCCTCCTCCCTCCTCCTCCTCCTCCTCCTCCTCCTCCTCCTCCTCCTCCTCCTCCTCCTCCTCCTCCCTCCTCTTCCTCCTCCTCCTCCTCCTCCTCCTCCTCCTCCTCCCCGTGCCGATGACCCCCCAGCCTCCTTGGTTCTCGGTGTGGTCGGGGACGCACGGGGCAGCCTTTAAGGATCCCAGCTGGGTTCCGATGAGCACCCCGACCACGAGGACCAGGGAGTGGGGGTCGGGGCGACAAACGCTTAATTCGGCTTGCTTTTGCACAAAAAGCGTCATCACGCATGCAGCGGGGTCACTGTGTACCGTGTCCCCAATACCCTAGGCAGGTCAGTTTGCCAGAAGCAGGGCTGTTCGGGCCAGGGACTACGGACCACTGCATAGCAAGTTCGCGGTAGCCCCTGACCCGCTGATTCGACTGGATCAGCAAGCCAGCCATACAGAACATGGTGGCCCTCCACCCACGGGGCCTTGGCCTCTAACTCCATCCTTCGAAACCCCGCCCTAAGGAAGCTTAGGGCGGGGTTTTATTTTGAGCGCTCCCAGGTGCCCGATTCGAGCCAAAATCCCAGGTGCCCGATTGCCAGGGCCCTCGTGAGCCAGAGATTGCTGCATGAGAGTCGTACGATCGTTTCGTACGGGATGTATCCATGATGTTTGTTGTACGTGCAGAGACATGACGTTTCCTAGAGCTGGGGCTTCGGCCCCACAAGAGTTACCCGCGCAGCAAGGCTGTTAGGGCCAGGGACTACGGACCACTGCATAGCAAGTTCGCGGTAGCCAATGGCCCGCTGATTCGACCGGATCAGCAAGCCAACCATACTGTGTGACTGTAGAAGGGGTGAGTTTCGAGAGATTCCGAGCGAGTGTAATGATGCGTGCACGTGCGATGTACCCATAATTTTGTACCCCGAATCCGGGCCGCCGGGGAGACAAAAGCCGAATTCTCCGGCCGGTCGGCCGGGCCGCCGGGGAGAGAAAAGCCGAATTCTCCGGCCGGTCGGCCGGGCCGCCGGGGAGACAAACGCCGTATTCTCCGGCCGGTCGGCCGGGCCGCCGCGCCCAAATTCGAGCTTTCCGGCCGGTCGGCCGGGCGGGTCTGCAGATGTTGCAGTAGGGTTGTCAGCGAGACCAGGGTACGTGAGCGAATCCCATGTCACTGCACGGTGATTTGCCCCCAGAGCAGATTACGAGCATACAGGTAGAAACCAAACTAGTGGGATTACGATGTTTTGAGCGCTCCCAGGTGCCCGATTCGAGCCAAAATCCCGGGTGCCCGATTGCAGCCTATACGCGTGCCCGATTTGAGCCAAAATCCAGGGCCCTCGTGAGCCAGAGAGTTCTGCATGAGAGTCGTACGATCGATTCGTACGGGATGTATCCATGATGTTTGTTGTACGTGCAGAGACATGACGTCTCCTAGAGTTGGGGCTTCGGCCCCACAAGAGTTACCCGCGCAGCAAGGCTGTTAGGGCCAGGGACTACGGACCACTGCATAGCAAGTTCGCGGTAGCCCCTGGCCCGCTGATTCGACCGGATCAGCAAGCCAGCCATACAGGTAGAAACCAAACTAGTGGGATTACGATGTACAACTGTAGGGCCCTGGCTCGCAGGCCAGAGGATATATTAATCAATTCTTGGCGCGTTCCACGGCCACCCCAGTGAGGTGAGCACCCCAGCATCAACAACGTGCCTTTTTTTCTGGGGTGGTACAGCCCCATAATGTCAAAGTAAATGTTTGCCCCTCTAGGGGTGAGATGTGCATGAAGCGTCTGTTACATTTCTCCCCTTCGGTCACACTGGGGCTTTACCCCTCCGGCGTCGACCCCTAAAGCTGGGGCTTCGACCCCACATGCGTTACCCGCGCAGCAAGGCTGTTAGGGCCAGGGATTACGGACCACTGCATAGCAAGTTCGCGGTAGCCCCTGGCCCGCTGATTCGACCAGATCAGCTAGCCAGCCATACAGGTAGAAACCAAACTAATGGGATTACGATGTAAAGTTGTAGGGCCCTGGGCTAGCAGACCAGAGGATGTATTAATCATTCTCGTTCCCTCTGTGAGTGAAGCCTCTATGTCGGAAGCCCTCTGCCTTGGATTTCCTAAACAATGCTCGCAAGACGCTAACTCTACCATGCTTCTGCTGCCACTCGTCCTGCTGCCCTGATCAAGCAGAGGAAAAAGAGCCACACTTTGTTGTGGCATCCTGGGGCCATCGCCAAGCGGGGATGGCAACCCAGAAACCCGGTTTCATGTCGCTTTCGCGGTCTTGCTAAAAACTACGGCCGTCCAGACCGTTACGCGGGCCACTGGCATCAACATGCGACTGGAACGCTCACGGCATCCAACCTCGCAGGGGGAAGTCACCCCGATGGGGCGACGCCCCGTTTGTGCCGCTATCGCGCGGCACAGGTGCTAGTATGTGCAGAGAGGCAGCCACCTTCACAGGGGGGTCCCCCCCGAAGTGGCACTCAGCACGCAAGCATCGCAGGCTGCCTGCATGGGCTGGGGCCCCTGCCGCTTTGCCACACCTACGCTGGAGCTGAAGCTCCCAGCGTCTGCCCGACCTGCCAGGGTCCCTGCACTAAGTGCAAGAGCCCCTGAATTCAGCGGCGGGGAAGCAATCGGGCCAACCTTGGGATCCGCTCCCTCCCCGGAGGGGAACCGCTGGGCAGTGCACGCCAGGAGTCAAATTGCGGACCACTGCTGCGGCAAGTTCGCTCCCCCAATATGGGATGCCACCCCGTAGGAGCCCCGATTCGACAGGATCACTTTGGGGCATGGGGTGAGGAGGGGGTGGCGGCCAGCGAAATCGATAAAGAGGTGGAACATGGACGGGTCTTCCTCACTAAGCACCTCAGTATCGTGGCTATCCGTGCCTCGGCCAGACCCCGCCCCCCTAGGGGCTGAGGTGCGAGTGCACGACCCGCTGACTAAGGATACATCCGAGACAATCCTCCTCCTCCTCCTCCTCCTCCTCCTCTCCTCCTCCTCCTCCTCCTCCTCCTCCTCCGTCCTCCTCCTCCTCCTCCTCCTCCTCCTCCTCCCTCCTCTTCCCCCTCCTCCTCCTCCTCCTCCTCCTCCTCCTCCTCCTCCTCCTCCTCCTCCTCCTCCTCCTCCTCCTCCCGAGGAGTCTCTGGGGAATGAGGGCCCTCGCCCGCGGCACTTGGTGTGCGAGCGCGGTGAGAGGTAGGTAGCGACTCGCAGCAAGCTCTGCGCCCTGCCACCGCTGCCCTCGGACGGCTGCACGTGCAGTGGAGGCCCATGCCAGGAAGCACCCTGCTCGCCTCCAGGGTGCCCTGGGTTTCTCGGGTTTCAACGGTTCTTCTATGGCGAGCGTGTCGTGCCCACACGTTGGGTTTCTTGTGGAAGGTTTCCTGTAGACTGGCCTCCACTGTACAGCCGGACCGAGGTATAAGCTCGAGGTCGGTTCGGGGAGGGTGCACTGATGTTGTTCGTGCTTGCTGGATGCTCCTGTGCATTCCGAGGAGGGTGCCCCAGGATGTTCTGTGTGCTTTGACCGGCGGAGGGTCTCATGTTCTTGACGGAATTTCTTCTGTCCTAGGTCTGGTTGTAATGGGCGGGGGCGACCAATGGCGGGGGGGGGTGAGGGAAGGTGCACTTATTTGTACCCTGAAGGGGCCCTGAAGGGGCTTCCTGGGCCCCGCAAAGGGCATGCAAGGTGCACGTTGCTTCCCGGGGCGATAAAATGGGGGTGTGGGGAAAGGTGCGCCTTGTTGTGCCCTGAATGGGCCCTCGAAGGGCCCCCTGGGACGCAGGAACGAATGAACACACGAACGACCACCCGTGCGGAGAGCAGTCTGGGCCTGCTTGAGGCCAGGTGAGTGGGGCCGTGGCCTTGGGAGGAGGGGGAGGAAGCCTTGTCGTGGGAGTCGTCCTGTGTTGGTGGCGCTATGTCGTTGGGTGGGCGTGCCGTCGCTGGTGATGCTGAAACTAAGGAGGAGGAAAAGAAGGAGGAGGAGGAGGAGGAGGACGAGGAGGAGCCAAGAGGTGAAGGAGCCCAGGAGGAGGAGGAGAAGGGCCATGAAGGAAAAGGGCCCTGGCAGAGCCCCCGAAGGCTGGAACCCCCAATAAAGCTGAGAACACTATCCCCCCCCCCCCAACCCTCATGCTGAGAGGAGGAGGAGAAGGAGGAGGAGGAGGCTTTTCAGAAGCTCCCCCCCGCCTTCTGACATGGGAGGGCTAGTCGAGGCTACGGCCCGTCGGCGCTTCGTATTCTGGGGGCCTCCTTAGGACAAGAAAAAATGCCAGAAACACAAATGCTTGGCGTTGCGCACGATTTCTTGGGTCTGCGCCGGACCCCCCTCCCTGGCGCGCGGAGCGCGCCAGGGACGGCGCCAGAGGCGCCGCCAGGGGGGCCCAGCGCGGATCCAAGAAATCTGCGCGGAGCACCCAAAGTTCATGTTTATGGCGTTTTTGATGGGCTTGTTTTCCACCACTACCACCAAACCAAGGACCGACTCCGGACGGATCTGTGCTGGCCGGGCGAGCCGCCTCGCACAGATCCCAGCCAAGGCTCGCGAGAAAGGACCGCCCTCTGCTCCTCATCATCCTCCTCCCTCCTCCTCCTCCTCCTCCTCCTCCTCCTCCTCCTCCTCCTCCTCCTCCTCCTCCTCCTCCTCCTCCATTCCTTTTCCTTGTCAATAACTTCTCCCTGTCGCACCCCGAGGCCAGTTTTTAGGGCGGGCCGGGCGTTTCGCCTAAGCCTTCCTCACAAGTTATGGCCCTGAAACTTACGAGTTGAAAACAGTTTCACAGATGGAGGGCGGGTGATTTTCAAAATGTGCTCTCGCCTTACCGCCGCGCACATTCGTTTTTCCCAACCATCCTGTGGTGTTGGGTCCTCGTTTTGAAAAGACGGTACCCCGCGTCTCTCCTTCCTCCTCCCCCTCCTCCCTCCTCGCCCTCCTTGCCTCTGCTCTCGGCACACCTCTCACACGCTTCGTAGCCCCATAGGGAGCTCCGCCGAATGCCCCAGTGTGGGGGGTCGCATGCGGTTCCCCCACCCAGGGCAGCGTTCCGTGTCCCCATAGGGAGCTCCGCCGATGGCCCCAGTGGGGGGGGGTCGCATGCGGTTCCCCCACCCAGGGCAGCGCTTCGTGGCCCCATAGGGAGCTCCGCCGATGGCCCCGGTGGGGGGGGTCGCATGCATTTCCCCCACCTAGGGCAGCGTTTCGTGTCCCCATAGGGAGCTCCGCCGCTGGCCCCAGTGGGGGTGGTCGCATGCGTTTCCCCCACCCAGGGCAGCGTTTCGTGGCCCCATAAGGAGCTCCACCGATGGCCCCAGTGGGGGGGGTCGCGTGCGGTTCCCCCAGGGGGCTCCGCCGCTGGCCCCAGTGGAGGGGGTCGCATGCGGTTCCCCCGCCCAGGGCAACGCTTCGTGGCCCCATAGGGAGCTCCGCCGATGGCCCCGGTGGGAGGGGTCGCATGCGGTTCCCCCACCCAGGGCAGCGCTTCGTAGCCACATGGGGAGCTCCACCGAAGGCCCCAGTGGGGGTGCCCGCATGCGGTTCCACAGCACAAGGCAGCGCTTCGTAGCCCCATAAGGAGCTCCACCGTAGGCCCCATTGGCTTCTCCCGCATGCCGTTCCCCCACCCAGGGCAGCGCTTCGTGGCCCCATAGGGAGCTCCACCGAAGGCCCCAGTGGGGGTGCCCGCATGCCGTTCCCCCACCCAGGGCAGCGCTTCGTGGCCTCATGGGGAGCTCCGCCGATGGCCCCAGTGGGGGGGGTCGTATGCGGTTCCCCCACCCAGGGCAGCGCTCCGTGGCCCCATAGGGAGCTCCACCGAAGGCCCCAGTGGGGGTGCCCGCATGCGGTTCCCCCACCCAGGGCAGCGCTTCGTAGCCCCGCAAGGAGCTCCACCGAAGGCCACAGTGGGAGTGTTCGCAGGCGGTTCCCGCACCCAGGGCAGCGCTTCGTGGCCCTATATGGAACCCCACCGAATGCGTTGCTCACAATGACGGCACTCACAAGTGCATATGGTTGGGTCCTTCGCCAGGATATGTTTTCAAACAAAGTGCAAGAACTCCACTAATTGAGGGCGGGTCATATTCAAAATGTGGCTCTCGCCTTAGCGCCGCGCACATTCGTTTTAACAATCCCACCAGCCCTCTGGGCGTCGGTGGGTTAGAGAGTTTCCTCTTCCACCCCTCCCCCTTCCCCTTCGGGGAGGGGTTTACCCCTCCCCCTACCCCGTCCCCGTGGACCTGGACGGGAGGGGCGGGGAGGTGTCAGGGCGTCCAACACGGCCTCGGCGAGGAAACCAAAATCATTGATGTTACTAAGGTTTTGGCACCATTTTGGCCTCCTGAAAGGAGGCGACCCGAATTGAAGCTCACCTCTTCTTTGGTCGATGTCCTCCAAGATGGCCCCAAGAAGCGCCAAGGGGGCCCCAAGAGGCCCCAAGATGGCCCCAAGAGGCCCCAATAGGCCCCCAAGAGGCCCCCAAGAGGATCCCAAGCGGCCCAAAGATGTCCCCCAGAGGCACCCAAGACGCCGAAAAGCCCTCCAGGACGACCCTCTACTCGCCTGGGCGTCGTTTCTAGATGGGCTGGTGAGGATACTTTTTTATTATTTTTTTACAGCCGCAGGTGGAAGCGCCAGCGGCGGGCAGTCGCGGGGGGGCTGCGGCCGCGACTAGCGGCGGGCGCGCGCGCGGGGCCGCGGTCAGGCGGCAGGCAGCTGCGTCCTAAGGCGTCAGAGCCCACGTGCAGTCCAGGGGACCTGCGGGCCCCAGAACGGGCGTGCAAAGGGCATCCAGGGAGCCAGATGAGCACCGTGAAGCCGACATGCAGTCCAGGGAGTTTGCTGAACAACCCCTGAGAACGTGCAAAGGTACATCCAGGGAGCCTAAGACAGGCCCGAGGAGACCAACGCAGCCAAAATGGCGCGAGCGTTCCCACCAATTCAAGCGGAAAGTAGGAACGATTCCGAGGACGTCGGCCCAAGGTCAAGGGTACCCAATCAGTGAAATCAAGTCCAGCGGAAAGCCTGACGACGAGAAGGGACGCGGCGTCAGAGAACGCATCCAGGGTGGTACATGTGAAAAACTGGTGGGGATACGCGAAGCGTCTAGAATTTGCAAGGGTTTCACGGGTGAAGGGCGGATCGTTTTCAAAATATTGCTCTCGCCCCAGCGCCGCGCACATTCGTTTTAACGGTTCGCAAGAGCTTCACCGATTGAGGGCGGGCCGTTTTCAAAATGTGGCTCTCGCCTGGGCGCCGCGCGCATTCGTTGTAACAGTTCGCAAAAGCTGCACGGATCGAGGGCGAGTGGTTTTCAAAATGTGGCCCTCGCCTTAGCGCCACGCACATGTGTTTAACAATTTGCAAAAAGAGCTTCATGGATTGAGGGTGACTCGCTTTTCAGCAGGGGGCTCTCGCCGTAGCGCCACGCACATTTGCTTTAACAAGCTGCAGGAGTTTCACGGATTGAAAGCGTCGTTTTTCAACATGTGGCTCTCGCCTCAACGCCGCGCACATTCGCTGTTTTATTAAATTAGCCTGGCGAAGGAACCAACCATATGCAGTTATGAGTACCGCAATTATGAATATTTTTTCGGTGCTCCCTATGGGGCCACGAAGCGCTGCACTGGGTGGGTGAAACGCAGGGAGCAAGAGCTGTGCTGGGTGGTGGCTGACGCATGCGGGCGGTGCCACTGGGACCTTCGGTGGAGCTCCCTATGGGGCCACGAAACGCTGTACTGGGTAGGCGAAACGCAAAGTCCAAGGGCTGTGCTGGGTGGTGGCTGGCGCATTCGGGCGGTGCCACTGAGACCTTCGGTGGAACTCCCTATGGGGCCACGGAGCGCTGCACTGGGTGGGTGAAACGCAGGGAGCAAGAGCTGTGCTGGGTGGTGGCGGACGCATGCGGGCGATGCCATTGGGACCTTCGCTGGAGCCCCCTGTGGGGCCACGAAACGCTGTACTGGGTGGGCGAAACGCAGGGAGCAAGGGTTGTGCTGGGTGGTGGCTGACGCATGCGGGCGGTGCCACTGGGACCTTCGGTGGAGCTCCCTATGGGGCCACGAAGCGCTGTACTGGGTGGGTGAAATGCAAGGACAAGGGCTGTGCTGGGCGGTGGCCGAGCTCCCTATGGGGCCACGCAACGCTGTACTGGGTGGGTGAAACGCAGGGAGGAGGGGGAGGAGGGCCACGAAACGGTATACTGGGTGGTGGGGACGCATACGGGCGGTAGACCGGGAACCTTCGGTGGAGCTCCCTATGGAGCCACGAAGCGCTGTACTGGGCGGGTGAAACGCAAGGAGGAAGGGGAGGAGGGCCACGAAACGCTGCACTGGGTGGGGGGACGCATGCGGACGGTAGACCTGGAACCTTCGGTGGAGTTCCCTGTGGGGCCACGAAACGGTGTACCGGGTGGATGAAACGCAGGGAGGAGGGGGAGGAGGGCCACGAAACGGTGTACTGGGTGGTGGGGACGCATGCGGACGGGAGACCTGGAACCTTCGGTGGAGCTTCCTATGGAGACACGAAGCGCTGTACTGGGTGGGTGAAACGAAGGGAGGAGGGGGAGGAGGGCCACGAAACGCTGTACTGGGGGGGGGACGCATGCGGACGGTAGACCTGAAACCTTCGGTGGAGTTCCCTATGGGGCCACGAAGCGCTGTCCTGAGCGTGGGGGGCGCATGCGGGCACCCCCCACTGGGGCCTTCGGTGGGGCTCCGTATGGGGCCACGAAACGCTGTGCTGGGCGTGGGGGACGCATGCGGCCCCCCCCACTGGGGCCTTCGGTGGAGCTCCCTATGGGGCCACAAAACGCTGGCTGGGCGTGAGGGACGCATGCGGCCCCCCCCCCACACTGGGGCCTTCGTGGAGCTCCATATGGGGCTACGAACGCTGCCCTGAACGTGGGGGACGCATGCCCCCCCCCCCCCCCCCATTGGAGCCTTCGGTGGAGCTCCCTATGCCGGGCGTGGGAGCCGCATGCAGCCTCTCCCCCCTGGGGCCTTCGGTGGAGCTCCCTATGGGGCCACGAAGCGCTGCCCTGAGCGTGGGGGACGCATGCGGCCCCCCCCCCTGGGGCCTTCGGTGGAGCGCCCTATGGGGCCACGAAACGAATCAGCCATGGCGATGCCGATGATGACGATGATGGTGATGATGATGATGACGATGATGATGGCGATGATGATGATGATGATGATGATGATGATGATGATGATGATGATGATGATGATGATATGATGATGATGATGATGATGATGATGATGATGATGATGATGATGATGATGATGAGAGAGGAGGAGGAGGAGGAGGAGGAGGAGGAGGAGAGGAGGAGGAGGAGGATGGGAGGAGGGGGTGAGCTGAGACATGCGGAGGGCAAAGGCAAGGATGGGGGAGGAGGGAGGAGGAGGAGAGGAGGAAGGAGGAAGGAGGTGGGACGCGGGGCGCTGTCTCTTCAAAACGAGGACCCAACACCACAGGATGGTTCGGAAAAAGAAAAAACTGGCGAAGGACCCAACCATATGCAGTTGTGAATGCCGCAAATATGAATATAATGTTCGGTGGCGCTACCTCTGGGCAGGGGAGACGCATGCGAACACTCCACTGGGGCCTTCGGTGGAGCTCCCTATGGGGCTACGAAACGCTGCCCTGGGTGGGGGAACCGCAAGCGGGCACCCCGACTGGGCCCTTCGGTGGAGCTCTCTATGGGGCCACGAAACGCTCGGGTGGGGGAACCGCACGCGGGCACCCCCACTGGGGCATAA
This sequence comes from Prorocentrum cordatum, assembly GCA_963575745.1. Taxonomy (NCBI): domain Eukaryota; class Dinophyceae; order Prorocentrales; family Prorocentraceae; genus Prorocentrum; species Prorocentrum cordatum. The sequence goes on along the minus strand of CAUYUJ010014434.1, from coordinate 49,132 downwards.
TGTGGAGCTCCCTGTGGGGCTACGAAACGCTGCCCTGAGCGTGGGGGACGCATGCGGGCACCCCCCCCAACTGGGGCCTTCGGTGGAGCTCCCTATGGGGCCACGCAACGCTGTACTGGGTGGGTGAAACGCATGCGGGCACCCCCACTGGGCCCTTCGGTAGAGCTCCCTATGGGGCCCGAAG
>CAUYUJ010014434.1:26448-43948 GCA_963575745.1 Prorocentrum cordatum | reverse complement strand
AGCAGCAGCAGCAGAAGCAGCAGCAGCATCAACAGCAGCATCATCAGCAACATTGGCAACATCATCATCAGCATCATCATCAGCAGCATCAGCATCATCAACCACCCCCGCATCCTTTCTGATTTCTCCTCCTCCTCCTCCTCGTCCTGCTTTGGCGTCGCCACGTTCCACGCCATGGTCGGAGGGTACAGCGCTGTCGGGCGCCAAATGAACAGATGCAACTCCGTAATCCCGTAAGCCCTGCTCCTCGAATCCACTCCAGCCCGCATTCTCCTCCGCCACCCCTGCCTCGATCCCTCCCCCGTCTCCTCCTCACGCCTCCTCTCCATCCCCCTCTGTTGTGTCTCCTCCTCCCCCTCCCCCTCGGGTTGCGGATCCAGTCCTGGCGTGCCAGTGAAACGCAGCCCTCAACAAGATCCCATGGCATCATCAGGTTCTTCGGGATCTTGAGATTTCACTTCTCCCCGACTCTTCAGGGTTTTCGAGCTCTCAGGAGACCTCCACAGACTTGAATGGGCGGCGAGGTGTTGAGGGAGCCCCCGAAGATCTTCGAGACGTCTTACCCCCAAACCAAAACATACTAGGATATCGTCTTACAGACGAGAAATGTGAGGAGTAAGGAGGGACGGGCACAGGGTCGACGAAGGACGAGGGCGACGAAGGACGAGGGCTAGCGACGAGCACACGGGGGTGGCGCAAGGGGGAGGGGGGAGGCCTTTTCAGAAGGCGGGTGGGTCTGAGAAGGCGCGGGGGCTTCTTAGAAGCCCTGCTGGCTTCTCAGCAGCCCTCACAGAGAAACCCCCACCCTCCTACCGAGCCACCCTCCTCGATACAACCCCCTCTGCGCGCCCCCAGGGAGGGGCATGCGGGTGCCAAGAGTTTGAACACCATCACATGTTTCCCCCCTCCCCTTCCCCAGCCTCTTCTTCCTCTCCTCCCATGGGAGGGGGAGGGGGTGAGGGAGGCGACGGTGGTGAAGACGTATTTTGGGCCCGTAGACAAGGACGGGCCCGTCCGATAAAGGGAAGATGCGGAGGTGGCTGGGCGCCTCCGCCGCGTGACGCTGCGACGGAGCATTTGCGGCGGGGGGGGGTCGCAGCGCCTGCGAGAGGCACGGCAGGTCCGTGCCGTAACGAATTGAGGGCTGCTTTCTGATACCGCGTGGATCGTTCAACCTTGCGCGATCGCAGCTTTCCAATAGCGCAGCTCGTTCGATATCAGCGTTCAACCTCGAACAGCCGCGCTGGAGTCGCAGCGGAGTCGGGTCGGCACGGCGCGAACCTGCTGTACCGGAGAAATCCTCGGGATAACCCTCCCAGGAGGGGATCCGGCGCATTTGGAGCCTCGGAAGCTTATTCTTCTTCCGACTTCACACGCTGATGCCTGCTGCTAGCGCGCAGAGACGGGGACGCCTGCGCCGCAGCCGATACGGCCTTTCCCCTGGACTTTCACACATCTGGCGCTTCTTTCCAGCCAGGCAGACCCATCCCCTGCTCTGTCACGTGCTCCGCTCCTCTCCCCAGTCCTCCGCCTCCTCTTCCTCCTCTTCCTCCTGTTCCTCCTCTTCCTCCTCCTCCTCCCCCTCCTCCTCCTCCTCCTCCTCCTCCTCCTCCTCCTCCTCCTCCTCCTCCTCCCCCTCCTCCCCCTCCTCCTCCTCCCCCTCCTTCTCCTCCTCCTCTCCTCTCCCGCCTCCTCCTCCTCCTCCTCCTCCTCCTCCTCCTCCTCCTCCTCCTCCTCCTCCTCCTCCTCCTCCTCCTCCTCCTCCCCCTCCCCCTCCTCCCCCTCCTCTCTCCTCCTCCTCCTCCTCCTCCTCCTCGCTCCTCCTCCTCCTCCTCCTCCTCCTCCGCCTCCTCCTCCTCCTCCTCCTCCTCCTCCTCACTCCTCCTCCTCCTCCGCCTCCTCCTCCTCCTCCTCCTCCTCCTCCTCCTCCTCCTCCTCCTCCTCCTCCTCCTCCTCCTCCTCCTCCTCCTCCTCCTCCTCCTCCTCCTCCTCCTCTCCTCCTCTCCTCCTCCTCCTCCTCCTCCTCCTCCGCTCCCCCTCCTCCCCCTCCTCCTCCTCCTCCTCCCCTCCTCCTCCTCCCCTCCTCCTCCTCCTCCGCCCTCCTCCTCCTCCTCCTCCTCCTCCTCCTCCTCCTCCTCCTCCTCCTCTTGCTGTACGCACGCCCCCGCTGGCAGCCCTGGAAACGAAGCAGGGTGCATCCGTCTGGTCTCGCTCGGCTCTGCCGCCGCACGTCTCGATTCTGCAGGGCGCCCGCACCACACGCGCGGCGCGCCCAGATCGCCACCTGCCCCTCTGGGCAGCTCTGAGCGCACGTGCCGCCCATTCGGGGAGACGCAAGACTCGGGTACGGGGGACCCGGGCTGGCCTGACGGAGCCATCATCAAAATGACGAGACCCAGTCTGAAATTTGACGCGAGCTCCCGCTGAAAACATCCCACGAAAACTGGACCGTCTAAATCCTGGATGCGCTCGTCAAAAAACGTCGGCTAACCCGAATTCCGGCTTACTCGAGTCTTACGCTTCCCCGACACATGCTCCCATGCAAACTCTCGAGACTGCCTGCTTGGCGATGTCGTAGAACAGGAACTGCCCGGCGATGATGCAGGAGGCCCAGATGGCGCGGGTCACGAAGCCGACGAAGAAGGCGCCCAATCCACCCTGAGCAAATCCGGGACGCTTAGGCGAACGATGGCATAGTCAGGAGCAGAAACCTCGTAAAGAGGCTCGAGGCGATTGCGCGCATACGCGATGAGCTGCTGAAAACATGTAGTCTGCGCTCTCACGGGATGACTGACAGCTCGCATGATGGTGGAGCAAGGCCTGCGACTGGGGCCCGATGATGGTGGCTTATGGTGCCACCACCCGTCCGTTGCGATTCTTGATGCTTCATACTTGACACGCCGCGCGACGCGACAAGGTATCACAGACGGACATGCCGACGTAGTTCACAACAGCCGGCATAGCCACACGCGTGAAACAAATGCATGGGCAAGAGAGCTAGTTAACCAGAAGTCGGCACAGAACAGTATCACTAAACACTCCATGTCCGAAGACACTACACATTCCATGATGTCGGCACGCAGGTGTTCACAACCTAATTACTTGGTGTCGCTTCCTTGGATCTCGAGGGTACCAAACCCCATCCCCGCGAAATTGCGAAGGCAGTATACCATGCGTCGGCTTCGGGTGGGAAGCGCAGGCTTTCCGTAGACATGCTTCGAGACGCGTGAGCAAGCACACAAGCACTGTTCGATATCCAGGCCAGCGCACCTGCGGATAGGAGGGAAGAGAGCGGCCCGTCGAGGAAGCCGCAAGGCTTGCCTCACGGCCCGGAGAGGGAAGGGACGACGGGATGCGTCCCCTGGCAGGGCAAGGAGGAGGGAGGAGGAGGAGGAGGAAGAGGAGGAGGAGGAGGAGGAGGAGGAGGAGGACGAGGAGGACGAGGAGGAGAAGAGGGAGAAGGAGGAGGAGGAGGAGGAGAGGAGGAGGAGGAGTAGGAGGAGGAGGAGGAGGAGGAGGTGGGGGGAGGGAAGCAGAGGAGGGGACAGAGGATGAGGAGGATGAGGAGGAGAAGGATGGATGGGTGAGGAGGAGAAGAGGAGGAAGGAGGAGGAGGAGGAGGAGGAGGGGAGGGAGGAGGAGGAGGGGAGGGAGGGAAGGGAAGAAGGCGAGCGGAGGAAGACAGGCGCCACATCTGACATGCTGCCTCTTCTGCCCATGCCGTCCCGCTGCGCTGATGTATCTCCGTCCGCCGACGATCAGCACAGCGGACCTGGCACGACCAAAACAACCCTTTAGGGCAATCAGAAGGTGGAGCCGTGTACCGTGGAGGAGGAGGAGGAGGAGGAGGAGGAGGAGGAAAAGGAAAAGAGGAGCAGGGTACGAGGAGGAGGAAGAAGGGGGAGGAGGAGGTGAAGGAGGAGGAGGGACAGCAGCAGCAGCAGCAGCATTAGCAGCAGGAGCAGGAGCAACAGGGGCAGGAGGAGCAGCTCTCCTCCCCTCCTCCGGGGCCAGGTGGTCGAACCCCGCGGCATTGACACGGCACGGCTCCCCGACATCAGCCGCACGGCGGCAGGCCACGAATCAGGGTCGATGCCGACCCTGCGAGGCGGGTAACTACTTCCGGTAGGTTCGCGCGGCGTCGTCGCGCGCAAGAGGCTTCTGACTTTAGGTCGGGCGTCTCCTCCTACAGGGGGATGTGGACAAACATTTAAGAAGAGACAAAGCATCCCAGTGCGACCCTACCTAGGAGTTGGAGCATCTAGGAAAGCAACATCTACATATATTGCTGCTGTTGGTTTGCCGTTGCGTTGATGCTATGCTATGCTATGATATGATATGATATGCTGCGATATGCTATGCTATGCTATGCTGCGCTACGCTATATTCTGATATGATATGCTGCGCTATGCTATGATATGCAATGATGCGCTGCGCTATGCTATGATATGCTAGGCTATGATATGATATGGTATGCTGCGCTATGCTATGTTATGTTATGATATGATAGGTTATGCTGCGCTATGTTATGCTATGATATACGATGCTGCCCTATGTTATGATATACTAGGCTATGTTGCGCTCTGCTATGCTATGATATGTTATGATATGATATGCTATGACATGTAATGGCATGATATACCATGCTGCGCTGTGCTATGCTAAGCTATGATCTGCTATGCTGTGCTATGCTGTGCTATGATATGATATGCTATGCTAGGTTGCGCTATGCTATGCTGCGCTATGCTATGTTATGCCATGACATGACATGATATGGTATGATATGCCATGCGATGCTGTGATATGATAATGCTGCGCTGCGCTAAGCTAAGTTGAGCTAAGCTAAGCTAAGCTAAGCTAGGCTAGGCTAAGCTAAGCTAAGCTAGGCTAGGCTAGGCCAAGCTAAGCTAAGCTAAGCTAAGTCAAGCTAGGCTAAGCTCAGATGAGATACGCAAAGCTAAGCTAAGGGGGCGTACGGAAGGCACTGCTTGCGGGGGCTCAGGTCTGGCCATCGAGGCTAGCTCGGCATCTGTCGCACATTGCTTTTGCTTTGCCTTTCCTTTGCTTTGCGTTTGCTTTTGCTTTGCTTTGCTTTGCTTTGCGTTGCTTGTGCTTTGCTTTGCTGTCGCTGCTGTTGCTTTGCCTTTGCTTTGCTGCTATGCTATGCTATGCTTTGCTCTGCTCTGCTATGCTAGGTTATGCTGCGCTGTGCTATGCTGTGCTGTGCTGTGCTGCGCTATGCTATGCTATGCTATGGTATGCTGCGCTATGCTATGCTATGCTGGGCTGTGCTATGACATGCTGTACTGCGCTATGCTCTGCTACGCTATGTTATGCTATGCTGTGTTCTGCTATGCTAAAGCTCAGCGAAGCTAAGATGAAGGTCAGCTAAGCTAAGATAAACCTGAGCTAAGATGAAGCTAAGCTAAGCTAAGATGAAATAAGCTAAGCTATGATGGTATAAGCAACACTAAGCTAAGGGGACGTAACTGGGGGAACCGCGGGGCGGATGCCGGGGGAACCGCCCGGGGCGCTTTGCACTGCCCGGCCCGGCCCCTTTACGCACAGAGAGTAAGAACCCTTCTAGGCAGAGCCTAGGTAGGGAAAGATACTCCAGCATGGTCAAAACCAATCAAAAAAACTCCCCTGACTATTTTTGAACTATTTTTGGATATTCCTCCTGTAGGGTGACGTGCCCGATTTAATTCTGACACCGTGCTGATCCTTCCACCTCGAATCGATCGCGGCCCCGAGCGTTCCAGGGTGAATCCAGCCGGGTCCAGAAGCGCTGCCACGGCCATCGGTGCTTCCGCGTCGCAGTACTCAGCCCTGAAGGCCTTCGCCGGCGTCGCCGGCGCGCTCAGGCCGCAGGAACATGCCGTGCCCCGCTCTCCACCGCCTGGGGAAACCATGCCCTGGGACTCCAGGGGGCGGTAAGTTCAGACATTTTTCCGCCATCCCCGCCCAGAGGGGGCCGAATTGATCCATATCCACTGGCCGCCGACGCCCCCGAAGATCGATGCCCCGGGCGGCGTCCGATAGAGAACAGAGCCCCGCCTCAGATCTCCAGCATCAGCTGCACGGCGGCGCGCCACGAATCCGGACCGATGCCGAACAGGCGTCGGGCGGCATTGGGAGCAAACCACTGGGGCTACGCTGCGGTCGCAGATTCCGCACGACACCAGGCGTGGCGCGGAATTTGTCGGACAGACGCGCGAGGTTTTTCGGAGTGCACGCGAGCGCGTGCCTACCCCGTGGCACTCTCTCTGCGGCAAGCGCACGTCAAGCAGAACAGATCTGGCGTGAAAGAAACGGGTCCTGAGGGAAACAGGTCCTGGGCCACGGAGCTTTCCCCAGAATCAGCTGTTCAACCCAAGTAGTTTTGCCAGTCCTGGGGCCCAGGGAAGCCCTGGGAGCGACGGCGAAAAAACTGTGGTCCCCTTGCCCCCCTGAAGACAGAAGTGGAGACGGCGAGGCGGAGGAGGCAAGAGCAGATGATCGGACGGAGGAGACGGATCCGTCTTCTGTCCCCTTCCTCCCCTAGCACGGCTTTTGTCCGTGCATGGACGACGAAGGTGCCCCTGTCTTTGAGTCGTATATCTAAGAAAGGCAAGACGTGCGGCTGAGGGCTCGAGGGCTGCGGCTAGAGGAGTCGAACATGTCTTACAGGTCGACTTCTTTCCTCCTTCTCACTCGCCCCCCACCCTCTGACTCATCTCCCCCATCCCTGCGAGGGGAGACGGGGGAAGAACGAGGCAGACCTGTAGGATTAGTCGTCCTCCTCCGAAGCTAAGAGGGGAGCGCGCAGATTCCAGGCTACTCCTGGACCGCGCTCATTCGTTGCCGTGGCTCGAGGGAGCCGTTCGTAAACTCGGCGATCAGGACGCAGCGCGGGAGGAGGGAGGAGCGGGAGGCCGAGGGAGAGAGAGAGGAGGCCTGACGAAGGAGGGCAGAGGAAAAGGCAGAGGAGGACAGGGGACGAAGGAGGACGACGGGGGGCGAGGGAGAGGACGAAGGCGGCCGAAGGAGGCCTGAGGCCCCTGCCGCACTGGCATCACGGACAACCCGAGGGGGCCCCTGCGACGCGGTGACCACCCCGTGTGGGGAGGCAAAGGGGCTTCGGGGCGGCCGCACAATTCGGGGACAGAGGGGCCGTCCTCCGAGGACGCCGCGGGCGACAGGGGGCCTCGGGGGCCCCAACACCGGGCGGAGAGGGAGCGTGCGGCGAGTCCGGCTGGGGATCCCGAGGAGGGCGTTTTTTTACTCGGCGTTTCGACATTGGGAGGAAGAGGGGGGGTGGAGGGGGGGGGTCTGGCTGTGGACCTCTGCTTAGTGCGACTGCTTGCAGCAGTGCGTCCATTAGGGGGGAGGCTCCACCTGCTCGAAACAGGCGCTTAAGACAGCCAAGATCTACTCCAGGGGGGGGGGGCGGTTTGGGGGCCCGCGCTGATCGGCGAAACAAGGAATAAAAAACGACCACGTATGGCAAGCCCACTCCAGACTTTGAGAGGGTGTTTAAGGGTGGTTGGGCAAGAGTTGCCGCAGACTGGGGCGCATGGCACGTGGACAACCCATGCACACGACAGCGTGCGGTCAACTCACGCGGGCACCAGTCACTCCTCCTCCTCCTCCTCCGCCTCCTCCTCCTCCTCCTCCTCCTCCTCTTCATCCTCCTCCTCCTCACAGGTCACAGCGCAGTCTGCCCGGGTGGAGGCGCGTCCTAAGACTGGCTGTTCGCCCTGATCCGTTCTCGTGGCGCTGCTGGGGCCCGGGGCAGGGGCACCCGGGAGCCCCAGGATAGGACGAGACGCCTGCTGGACCCCTCGTGTCCAGGACCCCTGCTCTTAGAAACCGGAAAAAAGAAGAAGGGTACACATAAAAAGAAGAAGAATGATAATAATAATAAGAGGAATACTTAAAATAATGAGAAGGAGCATAAATATACTAAGAGTAATACTCACAAACATAAACATACTAATAACAAGAAGGTAATGATAAGAAAACGAGAAACAACATTGATACGAAAACTAATACGATAAGAACTACTTACCATAAGTCATGAATGCAATACTACTACGAATACGAATAATACGAAGACGAAGAAGAGGACGACTAGCAAACATTATAACAGCAGTAAAAATATGGGAAGGATACGAGTGCTACGAATCAGCAGAATGATTAGCCGAACAAAAACAACAGCCACAACAGCACCAACGATAGCAACATCACTAATACTAGCACTAGTAGTAGCAACATCAACAACAACAGCAACAACAACAATCATCTTAATACTGTTCGCCCTTATCTGCTCGAGTGTCAAATAAAGCGAATTTCCCAAACCCTCGATACCCGCCCTTTTCGTCTTCGATCGAACCCCTTTTGGGGGGTATACCTTTCTTCCCTGCAGGCTGGGCCCCGGCAAGCGGCGGGGCGGCCGCGGACCGTCGGCCTGGCCAGCGGCAGCGCTGATCGGCGGGGCGGCCGCGGACCGTCGACCCGACCCCAAGAGGGACGGACAGGGGACCGACCACGACGATGACGACGACGACGACGACGTCGACGACGACGGCAACAACGGCGACGGCGACGACGACGACGAGCGAAAGCGAGAGCGAGAGACAACGACAGCAGAGCCACGAAGGACACGAAGTAGGCCACGAAGGGCGACAGCGGGGACACGAAGGGAATGCGTAAGGGGCCACGAAGAGCGCGAACGAGCGTGGGCCACGAAGGGCAGATAATGCGGGGCCACAGAAGGCAACGATGGGGCCACTGAGGGTAGCACCTGGGCCACGTAGGACAATGAGGGGGCCACAAACGGCGACAGCGGGGCCACGAAGGGCATGCACATGGGGCCACAACGGGCGCGAACGAGCGGGGGCCACGAAGGGCATACGTATGTTGGGCCGCGGAGGGTAAGGACGGGGCCACTGAGGGCAGCAACGGGGACACGAAGGGCAGCGAGGGGGCCACGAAGGGCGACAGCGGGGCCACGAAGGGCATGCATATGGGGCCACCACGGGCGCGAACGAGCGGGGGCCACGAAGGGCATACATATATGGGGCCACGGAACACAGCGAGGGGGCGACGAAGGGCTGCAACGGGGCCACGAAGGGCAACGAGGGGGCCACAAAGGGCTGCAACGGGGCCACGAAGGGCTGCAACGGGGCCACGAAGGGCAGCGAGGGGGCCACGAAGGGCTGCAACGGGGCCACGAAACAAAGCGAGGGGGCCACGAAGGGCTGCAACGGGGCCACGAAGGGCAACGAGGAGGCCACGAGGGGCTGCAACGGGGCCACGAAACAAAACGAAGGCACGAAGGGCTGCAACGGGGCCACGAAACAAAGCGAGGGGGCCACGAAGGGCTGCAACGGGGCCACGAAGGGCAGCGAGATCACGATTCCTAGGTAATCTGTGAAGGAGTCCTAAGCGTGAGCGCGACTCCTGGGTGCCTGGGTGTCGGGAGCGCGGCGCTGGAGCCAATTGCAAGAAATTCCAACGCAAGGGCGCTATTCTTCAGCAAATTGCAAGCAAGTCTCCAGCGAGAGCGCGTCTCCAGAGCGCAGGAGGAGCGATTCCAAAATAAATCGTAAGGAAGTCCCAAGCGAGAGCGCGATTCTTGAATAAAATGCGAAGAAGTCTCGGGCGGGAGCGGGGGTCCTGGCTAAATTGTGAGGAAGTCTCGGGCGGGAGCCGTTGTTGTTGTAACCCGGGGGCCAGGGGGCCAGTTTGAGCAGGAAGACTTTCCTTGACAAAAAACAAGGTGCGAGCCCCGGGGGGGGCACTTCAATTGAAAAAAATCCATGTGCACCGGTGGGGGGGGATCAACAATAATTATTCTTCAAGAATGAGAGTTCAACATCAAGTAGCACCATCATAAGCTTTCGGAGGCCCGCGCGGGCTTATCCAAGCGGCGATGGGCCCCTTCCCTGACATGCGGACCTCGCCGGGGGGCTGCGCCAGACGCGCCAGCAGGGGGACCCAGCGCCGATGATCAGGAACCCGCGCGGGCCTCGGAAGTGACGTGTTTATGCACTTGCTGTCCTCTGCAATTTCCTCCACGACCCCGGTTCTTCTAGGCGACAGGAATGAGGAGAGAATAGAGAAGAGAGAGGACGAGGTGGAGGATGAGGCAGAGAGAGCGGAAGGGATGGAGGTGGGGAGGAGGAGGTAATTGAGAGGGAGAGAGGGAGGAAGAGAGAAGGAATGAGGAGGGAGGAGGACGGAGGACATGGAGCAGGATAATGTAGGAGGAGGTAGTGGAGGAGGGAGGGGGGAGGAGATGAGGAGAAGGAAGTCTCCAGTTGAGCCTCCGCAGCTCTCACATCGCAATGATGGTGGAGGCACTGTCCCTCGGGACTTGGCCCGAAGCGGAGAGGGTGGCGGAGGGAGGGAAGGAGGGAGGGAGGGACGGAGGCAGGGAGGAAGGAAGGAGGAGGAGGACGAGTGTATTGATTTGGACGCGGGTTGGCGTCTAGCCTGAGCTCCCTTCACAGCACGGCGAGAGGGGCCGAACGAGGGCCCGAGCGAGCGAGGCGAGGCGAGCGCCCGCAGGCAAAGGAGCGGAGAGGGCTGACCGAGACGCCAACGGGGCCGCGAGACCACGCAGGGAGGCTGAAGCGGCATGAGCTGGTTTCGCCGGCGCTGGTTTCGCCGGCGGCTGGTTTCGCCCCGCTGGTTTCGCCGACGGCTGGTTTCGCCGGCGCGAGCCCTAACGGGCGGGTCGGGCCGGGCGGGCGGACCCTTGCGGGCGGGTCGGGTCGGGTCGGGCGGGCGGACCCTAACGGGCGGGTCGGGTCGGGCGGGGCCGCGAGACCACGCAGGGAGATCGAAGCGAACATCCCCAAGGGCTTGGCGACTTTTCGCCAATCGACTCGTGAGGATCGAGCCAGGTACATCGAGATAAGTGCTGGGTCAGTCTGGACAAATCCAGGTTTTAAGCGAGGTAAGTCAGAAGGCCTCCAACGCCATTTGGAGCAACTCGTGGCTTCTCCAGCGCGAGTCGAGGGACGGCAGAATTCGTCAAGCCCTCAACGAGAAGAAGCGGGCACCCGCGGCATAAAATCAAGCCACAACTGCAGCGCTTGCGAATTCGCACCACGAAGACTCGTCCTCGGCCTCCTCGTCCAAGCACCTCCGATCCCACCAGTGCCCGCCCCACACATCACAGAGCCCAGAGCTACCCACGAGGCCAGCTCCCTCTCGGGAGTCCCAGAAGGCGTTTAGACGACGCTGGCGGAATTCGACCGCCCGACGCGGCGCGCGCTCCAGGCCGAGAGGCCCAACGAGGCGTACCATCGAACAGACCTGCCCTAGTTCGACGCGACGCCGCCGCGCTGGAGCCCACGTCGGGCCAGCGAAGGCCCGCCGCGGTAGAGCCCCTGAACTTCGCTGCAGGAAGGGGGGGGCGCTCGCATGCGAAGAGGGAACTCGCGTCGACGATTGCGAATCTTTCAGCGTTCCGCGGAACAGCCGAGCGGCGGCCACTCGGGCAGCCCCCCATCTCTTCATCTCGCCGCGCAGGAGCTCCGCCACGCCACTGCTGAGCCCGCCCCCCCCCCCCCGCGCAACTCGAAGAAGGCGCTGACGCGCGTCCTCTGTCTCCTCGGTGTTCCGAACAGGCTGGGCGCCATCAGTGGCCGCGCCGTGGTCTGCTGCTGCAGCAGGCCTAATGCATTCATATTCCTGCGCCGCCTTTGCTGGGGCCGCTGGGGCCGGCCCCTGACTCCTTGATCCTGGAGAGGCAGCCTGGTTGCTTGCTCCTGGCGTCGGGTGCGAGGCCGAAGATGGAGCGTCCAGCTGCCCCTCCCACGCGCGCTGACGCTTGGAGCCGAGCCATTTCAACATTGCATCTGCCTCCGGTCGGAGCTACCCGAGGTTGTTGGCAGTCTGGCCGAAGAGCTCACTGACCTTGCTCGGGAGCTCCGCCGCGAACGTCGCTTGGAGATCCCCCCGCGCCTTGTCGTCGCCATCCGCAACTTCCAGGCCCTCTGTCGAGAAGGCCTCGCCGGCGACAAAGGTATACTCCTCGCCTTCGAACAGCCGCGCGGGGTTAAAGACCGCTGGGGGGCCTGGAGGACTAGCATGCGCACGCCCCCTTTGCCCACACGGGCCGCGCTGCACGCCCGCCGGCACCCCAATGGAGCCTCCTCTGCTTCAGCCGGAGCCGAATCACATTGACACGCAGCCCCCTCCGCGGCCTTCCTGCGCTCGCTGAACCATTCGAAGGCCTTGCGCTCATTCTCTGCTGTTTTCTCATGAGCTGGCTTGCCCCTTCTCTCCGCTGCCTCTGCCCTGTTGCGCGCCACGCGGGGGCGCTTGACCTTCGGCGGCGCTGGGGGGCGGTCGAGCTTGATGGAGGCCAGGGTCTTGGCAATGTGGGGCGCTGCCGCCTGGAGAGCCTCGGGCAATCATTCTGGCGACTTCTCCGCTTATTGCTTGCTGCTCTACTGTTGCGCCGCGCCCGTTGTCTTTGCCGCGAGCACGGCGAGACTTCGGCCGTTCACTCCACACGACGACCCCCCTGCTGCCTGCTCCGAGGCCCACTGGAGCCTGGACCCCCAGACACCTTGCAAAGGCTTGGACCTCCTTGGCGGCGGGATATCAAGAGAGACTTGTTGCATGCGAAACACGAGCCATTGTTCTTTCAACTCCAATTGCACCCGCAACCGCAAGACTCGCACTGAGTAAATCCATTCATGATACCGAAATATACAGAATGTTCGGCAGGACTCACCAATCTCACCTGGCTGCATGTGAGGTACGCTCCACCAGGCTCACCGACCGAGCTTTCCTGACGGCTCGGTTCCAGCCTGGGGAGAAACAGGCGCGAAAAAATTTGAAATTGGCCGCGGATCAGCGGTGTCCGTGTGATCCACTGGGGAAACATACGTCTCGAGCCAAAATAGATACGAAGAAGGACGGGAAAGGGAGAAGGACGAGGAAGGAGGAAGAGGGAGGGAGGGAAGGGAAGGAGGAGGAGCAGGTGAAGAGGAGGCAGCAGGGATGAAGAACGAGATGAAGGAAATGCGCCCTCACTGCCCCAGGCGGCTTGCTTGGCCGCTCGGGAGCCTCCAGGGGACCCTTCCGGCCGCCTGGTCAAGGCCCGTCCCGCGCGTCGATCCTGAGCCGGACCTCCTCCTCCTCCTCCTCCGCCTCCTCCTCCTCCTGTTCCTCCTCCTCGTCCTCGGTTCGTCCTCCTACTTCGCCTCCTGTACGTTCCTCCTCTGTCATCATATTCCATCTCCTCCTCCTTCCCCATTATCCTCCTCAGCCCCCTCCTCACTCTGCCCACCATCCTCCTCCTCCTCCCTCCTCCTCCTCCTCCTCCATCTCCTCCTCCTGCTCCCTCCTGCTCCTCCTCCTCATCCCCCTCCTCATCATCATCATCAGCAGCAGCAGCATCCTCATCCTTATCCTCGTCTTCCTCCTCCTCATCCTCCTTCTCCATATCCTGCCCAACTTCCTCATGCTCAGCATCACCACCCAACAACAGCAGCATCATCACCATCAGCATCATCAGCAGCAGCATCAGCATCAGCATCAGCATCAGCATCATCATCATCATCATCATCATCCTCATCATCATCATCATCATCATCATCATCATCATCATCATCATCATCAGCATCATCATCATCATCGACATCAGCAGCAACATCATAATCGTCATCTTCCTCATCATCAGCAGCAACTTCATCATCGTCATCATCGCCGTCGTCATCGTTGTCATAACCACCACCACCATCACCTTCGCCATCACCATAACCATCGCAATCGTCATCTCCATTATCACCAACGTCAGAGTCCTCTTCCTCTGCTTCCTGAACACCCCCTCCTCATCCTCATCCTCGTCAGATTCATGATCCTGCTCCTGCTCCTGCTCCTGCTCCTGCTCCTCCTCCTCCGTATACGTATCATCTCCGTCGTCATCAACGCAAGAACCAGCATCAGCACCATCATCAAAAGCAGCAGCAACAGCAGCATCAGCATCAACGTAGCCATCGTCATCATCGTCCTCATCATCCTCATCATAAACAGCAGCAGCATCCCCATCATCATCATCATCATCATCATCATCATCATCATCATCATCATCATCATCATCATCATCATCATCATCATCATCACAATCCTTATCCTAATCAGCATCATCACCATCATCAACACCATAATCACCAGCATCACCATCACCATCATCATCATCATCATCAGCAGCAGCAGCATCACCATCATAGTCATCATCATCATCGTCATCGTTATCGTCATCGTCATCGTCATTCGCAGCATAATCATCATCATTTTCACCAGCAGCATCAAGATCAGCTGATTAATCACCCGCAACATCATTTGCAGCAGCATCCTCGTGGTCGTCATCGTCGTCCTCATCATCATCATCATCATCATCATCATCATCATCATCATCATCATCATCATCATCATCATTATCATCATCATCAGCATAATCATCACCAGCAGCAACGTCATCGTCATCGTATACAATGTTGTCACCATGCTAATCATCAGCATCATCAGCAGGAGCAACATCACCATCAGCAATTACATCACCACTCCGTTCCGTCGCACCACCAATGGCGCTGGTAGGGCGCACGGAGATTTGCTCACCATTTCCTCGCCACGTGTGACCCTGAAGATTGAAGTGTCCAACGTCGACAGGGATTGAGGGCGGGAAGGCGCCTGAAGTAAAGTGGGTTCTGGGAATCCAAAAACACAGATTTTCAACGACCGATGGGTAACGCTCAAAATACGATTCGGCGTAGCGGCGCGAATGTCTTCCTTGAAAGCCAACACAAAGCTTCACTTATGGAGGGCGGCTTCTTTTCAAACTATGTCTCTGGCCTGAGAGTGCCCGCATGGACTTTACGCGGAGGGGGCTCTGGCCGCAGGGTGCACTGCCAAATTGATGATCCGATCTGGGTCACTCTGGTCCTCCTCTTCCTCCTCCTCCTACTACTCCTTCCCCCTCCTTGTACGCATCCTACCACTCCTCATCCTTCTCATCCGCCTCCTCCCTCATCAGTTTCCTCCCTTGTCCCTCATCCTCCTTCAGACAGGCTCGGCCGCAAACATCAACAGCCAGGGACTGCTGGAGCAGGTGGAAAACGGTCTGCAAAGGGCGAATTAAATGCCAAAGAACGCCCGCGGGCGCCCCAGGAGCCTACGGCCCCCGGAGGCTCCCAGGGGCCCTGCGGGTGCCAGAAGAGGCGCCCGAGGCGCCAGGCGAGGCGCCCGGGTGAGACTGGCGAATCTGATATCATAGTTCCCTCCTCCTTCTCTTCCTCCTCCTCCTCATCCTCCTCGTCTTCCTCTTCCTCCTCCTCCTCCTCCTGCTCCTCCGGTCTCCCTCTCATCCACCTCTCCGCCTCCTCCCTCCTCCAATTCCACCTTGTCCTCCTCCTCGCCGTCACTTCACTATGATCTTGTTACAGTAGCATTCGTACCATTATGGTGCTGATTACTCGTATTCCTTGTATTACGACATTGAACAATATCATGCGTATTATGATTAGTACTTTCATCCGTAGCAAAATTATCCGTAGTATCACTATTAGGGTTACCAGTATTAAAACTCGTAGTACGATTATTATTATTAGTAGTATAACTAATATTGCTATTGTTGGTAGTCTTAGTATGTCTATGAGTCCTCTTAGTACTATGTGTCATATTATTGTTCCTCTTATTACCATTATTACGCTTGGTATCATTACTGGTGTTCCCCGTCCTACGCCTCCTCAGCATCACCACCACTACAGCCGCCACCACCACCACCATCATCACCATCATCATTGCCAATACCGCAATCATCATCATCAGCATCATCACCATCATCATCATCACAACCATCACCATCAACAGCATCACCATCATCAGCATCATCAGCATCAGCAGCAACATCAGCATGATCACCATCACCATCACCGTCACCATCACCATCATCCGCACCACCAACCACTGCCACCACCCTCCTCCTCCTCATCCTCCTCATTATCATCCTCCTCAGCACCACCATCGTCATCATCATCCTCATCATCATCGTCATCGTCGTCAGCATCATAATCATCTTCATCAACATCAGCATCATAATCATCATCATCGTTTTAACTATCCCCGCCACGGTCCTCATCATCTCATCATCATCAGCAGCATCGCAATTGGCGCCATCATCGCGTTCATAATAAGCAGCAGCATCACCACCAATAGCAATATCAAAATGAACCCCATCACCCTCGTCATCGGCATCAGCATCGCCCTCGTCATCGCCATCCGTATGAGCAGCATCATCAGCACCATCCTCGTGGTGAACGCCGGCAACGACGACATCGTCGTCGCCATCACCCGCATCATCATCAGCATCATCAAACCAACCATCCGTATCATCATTGTGACTGTCATCAACAAGGTCCTCATCATCCGAACCAGCATCATCAGCATCAACATCGTCATCATCAGCATCGGAATCATCACCATCGTAAACGTCATCGTCATCGCGAGCATCGTCATCATCATCATCACAACATCGTCAGCACCACCCCCATCGCCATCATCATCCTCCTGAGCATCATCATGTCTTTGTTCGCAGCGAGAAGGATGTGGAGTACATTTGACCGACCTCGCCGAGCGACCTGGGACAGAAAGGCCTGGCATGACTACGCACCCTGCAGTGACAGAAGAGTCCTCGGAGGAATGGGCGGGCGAAGGAAGGATGGGCGAGCACGCGCGGAGCCTCCTCGCGGAGCTCGCAACAGACCAGTAGGCCCCCAGAACTCGTCCTCAAGGGACTTCGCGGAGAAGGCCTTGACGATGGTCTTGGCCGACTCGCATTTGCCATGACGGCCCTGCCAAAAGTCTTGCGTTTCTTGGCCTCGGTCGCCTTCGCTTGACGGGCCTTGATCATCACAACGCCTGGAATGACAAAGTTGACCTTCTTTGTTCTCCTATGCCTAGCCATGTCTGCAAGAGTGCTCAAAGCCGTGCAGATCACCCCCTCTTCACCTCGCAGGCCTCCGCGAGTGTTGCGCTGAGGGTGCTCTTGGCTACGACCGTAGAGTTGATTCATCATCGGAGCCATCTCTGCTGCCTGGATGGAGAACCAGCGGTGCTGCCGACGCCTTCACATCTGCGCACGTGGGCCAGAACTCGAGACAATATGGCGCGGGCCAGCATCGTCATCATCATCGCCGTCCGCATCGCCGTCGTCGTCGTCATATCATGTCTTCAACTCCGCATCCTCATCCTCGTCCTCATCTTCATCGTCCTCTACTTCCTCACCCTCCTCCTCCTTCCCCTCCTCCCCCTGCCCCTCCCTCCCCCCCCCCACCCTCCACATGCCTCCTCATTATCCTTCTCCTCCCCCACCCCCTCTCCGACTCCTTCGCGACCTCTTACTCCTGTTTCGTCGGTCTCGTCTTCCAACCCACCACCGGCTTCCTCACCCTCCTTATCCTCGTCCCCCGCCCCCGCCTACTCCACCTCCTCCTCC